>CM052813.1:48510007-48659936 GCA_028533885.1 Nasua narica | reverse complement strand
GAATATTATGCCTCCATCAGAAAGGATGAATATCCAACTTTTGTATCAACATGGACAGGACTAGAAGAGATTATGCGGAGTGAAATAAGTCAAGCGGAGAGAGGCAATTATCTTATGGTCTCGCTTACGTGTGGAGTATGAAGAAAATCATGGAGGGCATCGTGAGAAGGAAGGGAAGGGCGAATGGGGGGAAATCGGAGGGGGTGTTGAACCAGGAGAGACTGTGGACTCTGAGCAACAAAATGAGGGTTTTGGAGGGGCGGGGGTGGGGGGGGTTAGCCTGGTGGTGGGTATCGAGAGGGGCACGTACTGCATGGAGCACTGGGTGTGGTGCATGAACAATCAATCTTGTAACACTGAAAAATTAAAATAAATTTGGGGAAAAAAAAAAAACAACCCATTATTCCCTCTCCAATTCTCTGCTCTAACCCCAACCCCTCGGCCCTAAAGTACTACACCATCTGCAGTCCCTGCTTCTAGTGTCTCCTTGTTCTAGCTGCCCCATTTTCCCCTAATGTGAAATCTTATAAAAATGCTGGGTGATATACTCAACTCATGAATCGATAAACACTATATCAAAAACCAATGATGTACTGTAATTGATTAAGCGTCTGACTCTTGGTTTTAGCTCAGGTCATGATCTTAGGGTTGTCAGATCGAGCCTTGCATCGGGTCTGCACTGGGGGTGGATCCTGCTTAAGATTCTCTTTCTCCCTCTGCCTCTGCCCTTCCCCACCCACTCATAAGCTCTCACTCTTGCTCTCTCGTTCTCTCTCTCTCAAAAAAAAAAAAAAAAAAAAAAAAAAGCTACTTTGCTCACACTGCATCTCTGCTTGTGAGCCTATGAGATTTCATATTGTCCTTAATAAGATTTATTTGGTGCTGAGCAAATGCCAACCAGTATGGTAAGTGTGTTACACATTACTTCATCAGCTCAATGAAACAGATGCCTATTATCACTCCCATTTTACAGATAAGAAAATGCGAGCTCACAAAAATTGGTCTAAGAACACAATGCTCATTAGGTGGTGAAAGTGAGATCTGAAACCAGGTCAACGTTACTTCTTTCTCTTAAAGTAGTTTTTCAATCCTTTTGTGTTTGTCGTAAACATTAGCAGAACTCCCCTTTCAAAAGAAATCTCATCTAGAACCCCATATAAAATTGATAGAAGCAGAACTGACTTAACTGGCACCAGGTGAAAGGCCTGGAGCCCAGCAACCCTCTCCCCCTACCTGGCTATTTATTCCCTTTTCACTTAGCTCCTGAGATACCTCTGTTTGAAAACTTCTACCCCACCTCATACTATCCCTCTTGTGAAACTGATTGACTTTTCACAAGTATTTACCTTTCCCCCCTCCAAAATCCATCAGAGCTGGGATTCTCCAAGAACGTGGACCATACTCCCTCCCCCCCCATTAGATTTGCTGGGTGAGGGACGCCTGGGTGGCTCAGTAGGTTGAGCAGCTGCCTTCGGCTTGGGTCGTGATACCGGGCTCCTTGCTCGGCAGGGAGCCTGCTTCTCCCTCTGCCTCTGCCTGCCACTCTGCCTGCTTGTGTGCTTGCGCTCTCTCTCTGACAAATAAATAAAATCTTAAAAAAAAAAAAAAAAAGATTTGCTGGGTGCTACTGGAGAGGGGACAAGTGACTTCCTCACAGGCCTGAGAGGCTAAGGCCTGGGCTACAAGTCCAAGCTTGAACCACTGTGGGCAAGAGTCAGCCACTGCTCTGGGGCAGAATTACAGAATGTGCATGTATAGTCTCTGGCTGTCTCAAACTTAACACAGATCTTCAAGATTTCTTTCAACCTCAAAACTTATAGCTTCTAAACCTCAAAGGTTTAAGTCTGAGGGTTGCCCATTTTCCCTGCCACTCCACCAAAATAACGATCCAGACTTTGATTTGTCCTCGCCCCAGACTGCTCCCTTTCCTTGTAAGTCCACTTGCACGGACTGAAGAGACAAATTAACATATAGAAACAACAGGAAAGGCAACTAAATAAGTGAACACAGAAAGGTACAAATGGGAAGGTTGTGTACAGGCAGACAGTGATATCTTTGTGAACCAAAGCAGGAAACGAATAAAATAAGCTAAATGAACACAAAATAATAATTTGTCCATGATGCTGCTTTATAGGAGAAGGGAGGGAAGAAGTATCTTTCTGGCTCTGTCATACCAATCCAGGACAGCTTTTAAGGAAAGCCAGGCCAGGCAGTCTCTAATAAGAGAAAATAATCTTACCTGTGTATTTAAGGTTGTAGGATTCTTTAAAACTGTAAAGATAAACTTCACAAGACCATTCAAACTCCAGGAAGTAGGTCACTTGACAATACCCAGCATGGGATGAGTTGATCTTTGAGCTAGGGAAAGTCTTAAACAGGCACTTGGTCTAAAGCTGGAAGGGGAAATCCACATCCACACAGCCATTTTCATTATTACTTTGGCTGAACCTCTGCCTACCTAAGGACTTCTAACATGTCGGCCTGGAATCCCTCTAGTTTCAAACCATACCATTCGCCCAGAACTTGTAATTGGGACAGGAAAGGGACAGCAAACCAGGTGCTTGGGCTAGGGGCCTACAGCCCACTGCTTTGGGCATATCCTTACCCTCCAGTGCATATTTCATGTCTTGGGCAAAGAGCTGCCACATCACTTCTGCGCTGACTTTTCCCACATTCAACTCCTGAGGAAACCTGGATGATGGAAGAAGCCACAGTCAGAGAACAAAACAAGAGCTTTTTGATTTGACTGATTCCAAAGCTAATGTGCCTAATCTCTTGGAGGTCAGATTGAAGAAAGGAGAAACCAGGAAATAAGACTAGGCTCACTCTGGAGAAAAGGGACCCAGGAGCCAGTGGAAGGACAAGTGGGACAAAGGATTCCCTCAGGCAAGGTGGCCTAGGGAAGAGGATGCCCAAAGGCAGAGATTTGAGGCCCAGAGGAGAAGGGTTGAGGTTAGAAGGCAGGCCCAGACTAACGAAGGTGGATGAGAAAGTGCAAGGAGGTGGGCCTCAGAGAGCCCACTTCATTCACAGTGGACAAACACATACACCCATGGTCTCTAGATCCCCTGGGACTCCTATGGCGGCCATTCCCAGGGGCCTCTCACTCCAGGGAGGCTGGCTCAGTCTGGACAGGGCCCCCCATTAAATTTCCACACCTGTCTCCAGAAACAGTTACTCAGATAGATACAAGGGACAGAGGGACAGACGGAC
The DNA here is from genome assembly GCA_028533885.1 of Nasua narica. Lineage (NCBI taxonomy): Eukaryota > Metazoa > Chordata > Mammalia > Carnivora > Procyonidae > Nasua > Nasua narica. The sequence goes on along the minus strand of CM052813.1, from coordinate 48,656,723 downwards.
GTACGGGAGGAAGAGGTGGCACTGCAAACACACAGAGATAGGAAAGAAAGAGGCTGTTAGACAGATGGACACACCAACCACCACCACACAGGGTCAACTGGGTTGATACGCACTGGTTCAGAACGAGTGTGTAGGAATTCTTATCCTCCTCTATGATTGACACAATGAGCGTGATGAGTTTGGGCCAAAAATCCAAGTTCCGAATGCTGGGTCCTTGTTCCTCTGGAGGCAGTTCCTGTTTCTTGTTCCAGAAGAGACAGTGAGAGTCAGAGTAGAATATGGAGAATGTCACCAATCTTCTTTCTCTTCCCGTTCCCATACCTCTACCTCTAGAATCAGATACCCTTCTTCTCCTATAGCCTCTCTTCCACAAGACTGCCCATGTTCTGTCAGAGGAATCTGTTGGGAGGTCCTTATACACAAAGAGTCCATCCCAGAGAACTTCTCTCCCGACCTCCAGGGCGCTAATATGATAAGCTTGGTCAGTCTAGGAGACATAAGGATGCCTGACCCCTTTCTTCATTCTCTCAGTAGCTGTGAGTATAGTGACTCCTCAGGCAAAGTAAGTTGCCCCTCCAGCCTCATTAAGGTCCTAAACTCTAGTGAGGCACTAAAGCCTCACTAGGTCCATGTGACCCCACTGGCAGTCTCCTCTGACACCTCCCCTACATTATCACACACGTACATATATATCTCAGCTCTGAGAAGCTCCTTCAAGTTCTGCAGGAGCTACTGCACAGACCTAGCATGCAAGTGGGTCCAACCTTCAATGGGTTAAGGACTTCTTTTAAACTCATGAATGCTATTAGGAGGAAGAACTATATCTAGGAAGCTATTTTCCTAGTTGTGTAAGAAAAGATCTTGATGAGGGGTGCCTGGGTGGCTCAGTGGGGTAAAGCCTCTGCCTTCAGCTCAGGTCATGATCTCAGGGTCCTGGGATCGAGCCCCACATCAGGCTCTCTGCTCAGCAGGGAGCCTGCTTCCCCTTCTCTCTCTGCCTTCCTCAGCCTACTTGTTATCTCTCTCTCTGTCAAATAAATAAATAAAATCTTAAAAAAAAAGAAAAAGATCTTTTTTTTAAATTTTTTATTAACATATAATGTATTATTTGCCCCAGGTTACATGTCTGTGAATCATCAGGCTTACACATTTCACAGCATTTGCCATAGCACATACCCTCCCCAATGTCCAAGACCCTACCCCCCCACCTCCCAGCCACCCTTAGTTTGTTTCGTGAGTTTAGGAGTCTCTTATGGTTTGTCTCCTTCCCATCCTATCTTGTTTCATTTCTCTTCCCCACCCCCCACGACCCCTTGCCCTTCCTCTCAAATTCTTCATAGCAGAGCGATCATGTGATAATTATCAAGAAAGAAAAGATCTCGATGAGCCAAGACTACTCAACGGGGATAGGATAGTCTCTTCAATAAATGGTGTTGGGATAACTAGATATTCACATGCAAAAGAATGAACCTGGACCCCTTTCTTATACCTCTCACAAAAACTAATTCAGAATGGATTAAGGGCTTAAATATAAGACTTGAAAACATAAAATTCCCATAAGAAAACATAGGGAAAAAGCTCCTTGACAATGGTCTTGGCAATGATTTTTTGGATATGACACCAAAGTACACACATCAAAAGCAAAAATCAACAAGTGGAACTAAATCCGACTAAAAAGTTTCTGTAGAGCAAAAGAAACAATCAACAAAATGAAAAGGCAACCAACAAAATGGGAGAAAACACTTGCTAACCCTGTATCTGGTAAGGGATTAGTATCCAAAATATGAGGAATTCATATAACTTAATAGCAAACAAAGAAATCTGATTAAAAAATAGGCAGAAGACTTGAATAGACCTTTCTACAAATGTCCAGCAGCAAGGAGTGCCTGGGTGGCTTAGTTGGTTAAGTCTGAGTTCAGCTCAAGTCATGATCTCAAGGTCCTGGGATCAAACGCTGAATCAGGCTCCCTGCTCAGTTCTCTCTCTCTCTCAAATAAATAAACAAACAATAATAAATGCCCAGCAAGTACACAAAGAAGTATTTAATATCACTAAACATCAGGAAAATGCAAATAAAAACCACAAAGAGATGTCACCTCACACCTGTTAGAATGAATGTTTTCTAAAAGGTAAGAGATAACAAATGCTGGCCAGGATATGGAGAAAAGGGAATCCTGGTGCACTGCTGGCAGGAAATGTAAATTAGTAAAGCCACTATGGAAAATAGTATTGAGGTTCCACAAAAAATTAAAAAGAAAACTACCCTATAATCCAGCCATCCCACTTCCAAGTATATATTCAAAGAAAATGAAATAACTATCTCAAAGATTTATCAATACCTCCACGCTTATTGTAGCATTATGCATAAAAGCCAAGACATGGAAACAACCTAACTATACACCAGTGGATGAATGGATAAAGAAAATGTGGTACATAAATATAACGTATTATTACTCAGCCACGAAAAAGAAGGAAAGCCTGTCATTTGTGATAACATGATGGACCTTGAGGGCATTTTGCTAAATTAAATAAGTCAGACAGAAAGAGACAAATACTGTATGATCTCCCTTATATGTAAAATCTAAAAACACTAAACTCATAGAAAGAGTGGAATGGTGTTTGGCATGAGATAGGGACAGGGGAAATGGTGAGATGCTGGTCAATACGTACAAACTTTCAGTTCAGATGAATACGTTCTGGGTATCTAAGGTACAGCATGGTTGACTATAGCTAACAATACCATGCTATATACCGGAAAGATCATTATGAGAGCAGAGCTTTAATGTTCTTACCATAACAACAAAAAATGATAATTATGTGAGGTGCAGGCCTTACTGTGTAAACATTTCACTACATACACTTGTATCAAATCATCACATTGCACACCTTAAGCTTACACAATGTTATACATCAATTATATCCCAGTAAAGCTGGGGGAAGAAAAAAAACTTGGTTGGGAAGAGGTAAAGCAATACAGTGGTGAATCTCAGGAAAGGAGAAGCAACTCTACATTCAGACCCTGGACAGGACAAGAAGGGGTCATTCCTGGAACGGACATTTGTTTTCCGCTGGGACAAAAGTGAAGTTGAAACCACGCAGAAGAGGGATAGGGCTTTTATGTGGGATGCCATATGTCATCACAGTCTCTATAGTCCTTAATAAGCCTGTATTATTATTATTTTTTTATAAGCCTGTATTATATGGAAGTTACTAGAAACCAGGATGGAACCCACAGAATGTAGACTCTGCCTGTTTAATATCACTTAAATACATCTTTTCCTTTAACTTTTTCTGCCACTACCCTATTCTTATCATTCAAGGGTCTCCAAACTGGTCTTTAATCTTCATTCCACTCCCCTTCCACGTAGATGTTAGTGATCTTTCTGCAAGAAGAATCTCATAGTGTGACTCCTCTGCCCATCAGTGGTCTTCAGTCAAGGCCTTCAATAAATTTCAATTTCACTGCTTGACAAAAAAGGCCTTCAGAATATGACCTCTCTGTTAACCCCACACCTTACCAATTCCCTTTCCTCGCAGCCATCACCATCCCACAACCACCACTTATTTAGTGCTTATTCGGTGCCAGGCACCCTAAAAACTTTACATGGGTTATCTCATTTAATCCTCCTAACGGCTCCATTGGGTAGAAATTACCATCACCTTAATCTGACAGAAGAGGAGACTGAAGGCAATGAGGTTACATGACTTGCCCAAGGTCTTAAAGCTATAAATATTAGAACCAAGAAGATCTGATCCCAGATAGCTGAACTCCAAAGTCTGACACTGTAACTACCCTAATTAAATTGTTTATATTTCTTCAAATTACAATACTCATTCACAATTCTGTGCCTTCAAACATTCTACTACCTTTATATGGTATCCATCTCTTCCCCAACGCCTTTCATTAGCCAACTCCTACTCAAAATTCAAGTTGGGCTTTACCTTTTCTGAAAAGTATTCCCTGATACACCTCGTCTGTTTAGATGCCTCTCTTGTTAAGTTCCCAGAACACACTCCATGAACCTTTGGCAACTACAATAAAATACGGTAATAATAAATAATGATTTAAAAAACACAATAAAATAAATTAAAAAAAAAAAAAACAATAAATCTAGGGGCACCTGGGTGGCTCAGTCAGGTAAGCGTCTATCTTCAGCTCAGGTCATGATGTCGGGGTCCTGGGATTGAGCCCCGCATCAGGCTCTCTGTTCAGTGGAAAGTCTGCTTCTCCCTCTCCCTCTGACTGCTGCTCTGCCTACGTGTACTCTATCTTTCATTCAAATAAATAAAATCTTAAAAACAAACAAACAAACAATAAATCTAGTAATTTGTCCAACCTAACTCTGCCAAATGGTGAGCTTGCCAAAAAGAGAGATGTGTTTTCACATCCCTACATGTTCAGTTTGTTAAGGGAATAAATGGATGAATGAACCAATGACTGAGTGATTGAAAGAAATAAAAAGACACCAATGGTTTACCTCACCATAAATAATGAATAATGAGAGTGAAAAAAAGTAAAAAAGATTTGGCAAAATTCAAAGGCTACAGTGCCTGAATGGTTTATAAGCCCTCTTTCAAAGTCCAGGTTCATCTCATGCTAGAGAACAGAGACTTAATATTCAGATAGACCCCTGCATAGTTGAAAAATCAAAGCTGAGAACAGTGTCTTCTCCAACCAAAGAGAATCTATAGGTGGATGACAGAGGAGTCCAGAGTGAAGTAAGGTAAACGAAGGCCCCAGGAAAACGTCCCATGAGCTTCAGAACCAATGGGAGATTTTATAAAACTTAAAAGGAGGAAGCCTTAAAGATAGGGCTGGCACAAAAAGTTTATTTGGGAATGGGAAGAGGCAGTGTGAACAAGACTTTAGTCTTTACTGAGGTACTCCTAGGAAGCATTACAAATTGGATGTATTCACCAAAGGGCAAATGTCCAAGAGATTTAGGTTTTCCTCCCATCATTTGCAGTCCAAATCCTACTGTCTTTTAAGGGTTTATGTCAAATGCCCTTGTTTTAGTAGCTTTTCCCAACACCTGATCAAGAGTGACTTCTTCATTCTTGGAACCCTTTCAGTTTTAATCAGCTTTCAAGGCACTTCTCACAGGCTGCTTTGATTAGAATTATATATATGCTTACGAACTGTGAACTAATTGAAGGAGCTTTATGCCTTCCTCAGACTTGATTTATTTATACATATTTGTTGGACTAAAGGGAATCTTTTTTGCAAATGCATGGTCTGCAAGAATTATTAAGACAGAAACTGTAATCTAGTAACTAGACACAAAAAGAAGTTCTGGCTTTAAAATGAGAAAATAAAAGATACTATCGAAAGGATCTAGAGAAACATATACAGTCACCAGGTAGTAGGTTAGGATGTCAGCATAGAATAGTTAGGATGTCAGCATAGAACAGCATGTAGCTCAACCTCACAAAATGATAAGAGTCAGCCTTGACAGTCAGCTGATGAACAAATCTCAGAAGACCATGTAGTGCAGAGAGAAGTATCAGAGGGAAATTTTAAATTTCTACAAGCCGGTAGTTCAGAGAGACAACTACGGATCTCAGAGGAAGGCAGCCTGGAACAAATTAAGCTTGGAAGAGAAAAAAGACTCTAGGATGGACTGAGAATTCACCTACTCACCCTCTAAAACTGCCCAAGTTTTGGTCACTTACTTTAGCCCAAACTAAAACTTATTGTTGCTGCTTCTGCTTAACTCAATTATGTCACATCTTGTCCAACGGTCTCTATCAATCCACAAATGTCTCATGTGGTCTAGAAGGTCCTCACTCTACACTTTACTCATCTTCAAGAACATCAAGGACTTTGTCCTGAGCTCCCTTCCACCATAACCACAGTAAAGGAAAGAGATCCAAGAGCCAGTGACAGTTGATCCCACCTGATTCTGAACCTCTTACCAGCTGATACTGGCGACTGTACAAGTCATGGCAGTTGTTGAAGATATACTCATATGTGGAGTTCAAACAGGCCTTCACACAGTCCTTTACCACCTGGCTGGCTCTTGGAGGGCTCTGAAGTTCTTGCACCTGCCAATTAATAAAAGAAATATGGGCCCATGGTCCTAATCACCTGAGTGAATCTCCTCCTAGAATTCCCCTCAAGCTACACCAGATTCCATCATCTCTTGATGGGTCCCTGAACCTTGCCCCAGGATGAAATTGCTAGGGTATCTGATTGGGAGAACCACCCAGCCCATCCCTGTTGATCTACTTTCTTCTCAGAGGTAACCCGGAGAATAGGTGTATGGAAATGTGGGCTTACAGGTGATGAATATCATAGCCTCAGATTATAACCAATGATTCTTATTCTCCATGTTCCTGTGGACAGGTGCCCCGTCTATCACCATCTAGCCTAGTTTCTCTCTTACCTTCATTCTGAAGAAAGTAATGCTGGTCAGCAAATCCACTGTCGACTTTAAGTCCTGAAGCCGCTCAGGGCTTCCAGCAGGGAAATTATTCTGTTGCAAATTAAGCAAATTTAAGAAAGGAAAAGAGAAATATGAAAGCCTTCCCTGCCAAAAGCAATGAAATAAAAAGCTTCCTTAACTGCTACCCACTGGGATTTTCCCCAGGTGAGCTGAACAAAAAACCTGTAAAACTACAGGTCTCCCTCTCTTTTCTACTGACACAGGCCCTTGCCAAACGCAGGGGTTAATAATCCCCAGCCCAGCAAGCAACATTTCCTACGCCAACCCTACTTCCCATGCAATGTGTGAGCATTGGCACAAATGGACACGCAGACACAAACATACATTTTATACACACACTTTTATTGGGTGAAGATTCTTACAACTAAACAGTGAGTTCTTCAAAAGTTACAATGTAACTGTATATTCTGGAATATATGGAGCCATTGGAGCCATTATATAGAGCCATATAATGGAGCCACACTACAGACCAGACTAAGATCAAGGATATATACTTTCTGTGCAAGGGACCCCAGCTATTCCACATTCCTTCCAGAGCCAGAAGATGGCAGAGCTCTGAGCAGAACTGTTTTGGAGTGAGTTCCTTAGGACCTTCCCACCATGCCTCACTTCATTCCCCTTGGCATGAGCTTTAGGAAGAAGCTGCCAAGGAGAGCTGAAGGGAGATGTTGAGCCACTCTCCATTTTAAGGGTTGCTTTTTTAAACCTTCAAATGGCTACTTATATGCCAAATATAAGATACACAGTGAACTCTCCATTATTCATGCAAATGGAGGGCACTGAAATTGCAGATAATTAAAACTCCACTTCTTTTTGACTTTGAGGTTATTTTTATAGTTACTTTTTAATGTGGGTATATTGCCTGTTCTGGAAATTCACAACACTTTAAAGCAAGTAAGAAAGCCATTCTAAGAAGATCTAACTTAGGAAGAATTGGGAAACTGCCTGTTTTCCTGTCCTGCCTTGTCCCTGGCACCCACCCTCCTAATATATCTATTTTCTCCTTCCATTCTAGGAATGGACATGACCTTGCTACAAATCACTTGCCCAAGCCAAGCTACTTTTTTCTCTCCCCTTAGCCAGATTCTCATACCTCCCTTGAAAAATAAGGGGAATAGAAAAATACAAAAAAGAAATATAAGTATCTAATTTTTAAAGGGGCATTTTTGGAAGAGATTATCCACCCTAATGAAAATGTCATCAGAGAGTCTGACAGAGTGACATCAGTACGGCTGGAAAGCCAAGTGCCTATTAAAAAAATAGCCACATCTACTATTTACAACAGCATGTTCTTTGCAGTTTGGAGAACCACAGATGTCAGTGGCACTGGCCATGTATGTAGGTGTGATGACAGGGACCAACTTTCTTTGCCTTTAATCTGTATAGCCAAGATTGGACTGTGGTTTCTCTAGACAGAGCTTGATATAATCTATTATTCCATCTCACAGTCATGTCTTCACTCACCCTGTATGTAGAGAGATCAATCCTCAGTGAGTTGTGCAACTGGTCCAGTAGTTTTACAAATCTTTCTTTCTGAGGGTAGGAAACAAATAACAGGGAAGAAAGAAATAATCTGAGTTCCCTAGACTGTTGCAGAAACAGAACCATCTCTGGGTGAGGAGGAGATACTGGTTTAGGGACACGTCCTATTTCATCCCTGCCCATGAGAAGAAGGAACAATGTAGCAGAGGACTGGGATAGGTGGCCCCTGTTCCATCTCTTAGGAGGCTCTGTGTCAAACTGGGGAATTTTCCCACACTGGGAAGGGGACAGGAAGTCCCCAGGAGAGAAACAGCTCTTTCTATATAAGAGTCAACAGGAGATGACCCATGCATCTCCATTCCTTTGGGACTCTTAACTCTTCTTAGTAAAATTAGAGGAAACTCAAAACACATTCTCCAACTTGTTCCTAAGTCTGTGGTCTCCTGACTTACCTTCAGGCAGCTCTTAACAGTTAAATAGCCATGTAATGATAAGAGGGAGAAACAGTGAATCATTTGGAAGGTGATCAAGCAGACCTGAGAGGCTTTCTCTTTCAACTATGTTCCACATCATTTTCCTTAGTTTATACTTTTTTAATGTTAAAATAAATAACATACACTATTTATTTTATTTTATTATTATTTTTCAATTAACATGTAATGCATTATTTGTTTCAGGGGTACAGGTCCGTGATTCATCAGTCTTACATAACACCCGCACTCACCACACTATTTTGATAACTGATTTTTATAGAAAAGGTATAATTAAATGTGCAATCGCATGCCTATAAGCTGTTGGTATAGCACTCCTGGAATTCATATACTGATTATATGATAGATCATTGGGTCTTACATACATATATAAAATGGGAAGAGATATGGAACACAGATTTGTGTGGCTTAATCAATGATATTAATTCATCTATAGAAAGACTCTACCAAAATAAGGGATGGTGGTTACTTCCAAAACACAGGGCTTAGAGACCCAGTAGATTTGGGAGTATCAGCAATGTTATTCCTAAAGAGGTAATCTTTGTGGCTGGTTAAAGATATTTCACCTGATTTACACTGAACTTATGTCAGGTGACATTCTGAATAAAGATTCAACTTCTCAAGTAACTTAAAATCAGGAAAGGGCATATCCTGCATAGAGTAAAGAGTCCAACCACTAGAAAAGGGATAGGCTCAAGAATACACTAGTATCTTCACTTAGACATCAGTCTCATATGAACTTGAGTGGGTATGAGTCAGAGAGAAACAAAATAAGATTAAGAAAAGTCTACTTGTGGACTTGCAGGTCTAAGGAACATGATGACTCAACCAAATTCTTGGCCTAGGGAGATTCTGCCTGAGCCCAGGTGGTACCCGTGAAACCATAGTGATGCTATTCCACTTTCTCTCATTTATCGATGTCTGAGGAGAGTCCATTAGTAAGTCTACCTATCCATAATGAAATAAGGAAAAGTCTACTAGCATAGTCCACACACCCATAAGGAAACAAGTTCATCTATCTAAGAGGCAGCTCTCTGAAATTTAGGCATATAAAATAACTCTATAGTAACTACCGGGAAAAACCAAACTTTATTAACTGATAACTAATGAGTAGGTATGCTTTTACATCACACTCACCCCAAAGTTGGAGGCCGCAAAGCGATCAGATGCAGAGACATTGGTGGAGGCAGTTGTGTGGGCATAGTAGGCATTGATGTTGGCTAGTAAGGTGCTCATCACCGCTGGCACACCAGGACACATGTACTTGGATGACAAACATGCAAAGTGCCTGAAAAATAGCATCCTCAGCCTCAAAGACTCTTCAGGGCTTGCAGCAAAAACCAAGCAATTGAAAGAGCTCACTGGTGCGTATGAAGCTTCCAATAACCTTGGCATATAAGGATCTTCATAATTGATTCACTCAAGTATACATTAATGAACACCTACCATATGCCCGGCCCTGTGTTAGGTGCTAGAATCCAAAGATGTGATAGCCTAGCAGTGTATGCAAGTGTTAGAAAGTCAATAAGCTAAGGCATGCTAGGCAAAACCACTGTAGAAACATACAAGAAGACCACCTCAATCAGAATAGGGGGCTGGAAGGGATTAGAATAAGGCTTCGCAAAGACGAGTTAGTTGAACCAAGTCCTAAAGGATTAATAGGAATTAATCAAATGGAGAAGTGTGCAGGCAAAGGAAAATTGGATTGCAAAAGACAAATATATTCATGAGAGACCGATTCATTTGGGAAACCTCAGTTATGGCCACTGTTTGGGTATTTGAAAGAGGAAAACCAAGAAATGAGAGAGGAGAAGTAAGCATCGAATAGTTAACAGGACTAATTTATAGATAGATATAGATATTTTATAGATAAAGAGAAGAGTTTATCCTCCATACCATGGTAAATTTTAACATGAAGGCACAGTGTGATCAGTTTGGTCTTTCAGAAAGCTCCCTTTCATGCTAAATTGGAAAAGAAAGCTTAGAGAGAGATGAGACAAGGACAGAAAGAACAGTTGCAGAGTTACTTCAATCACTCAGAAAAGAAGCAATGAAGCACTAAATGGAACGGAGAAATGGTTAAGAATACAGATGCTAGAGCAAGATTGGGTTTGGATCTCAGCTCCACCATTTACTCAGTGACTTTGGATAAATTACTTAAGCTTCTCTATGCCTGTTTTCTTACCTGTAAAATGAGAAAGATAATGATACCCCCTCACAGGGTTAATATGAGAATTAAATGAGTTAAAATTCATAAAGTGCTTAGACCAGTGCCTGGGATATAAAGAAATGCATAAGGGAGTTGTTATTATTATCATTACTATTGTGCTATAGTAAATAGTGATGGGTTAAAAACATTTTAAGGAGATAGAATCCAGGTTTTAGAGCTTGGATGTTGGGAGTTAAAGGGGCAGTAGTACTTATGAAAGAAAAGTTTAGGCTGACTCCTAAATTTGTGTGGACACCTGCCTAGAAAATTGTACCATTTACTAAAATAGGAAATACAGGAAGATAACACATATTTGGTGGAGATGATGTTGATTTGGAATTTAGCCAGACTGAGGAAACAGCTGACAATGGATCTGAAGTTCAGGAAAAGATGTGATCTGGAAAAAAGAAATTGGGAGTCCTAGCCCAGAAGCAGTGGTTAAGGTCATAGGTTGGATGAGATCATAGAGGAAGAATGAACAGAGTAAGAATAGTAGGGAAGCCATTCTCAAAGCTCATTCCTCACCATATTTCTTCACTCCATCTATAACAAACTTCTTGTAATTCCGTGACTATTCTATGGTCGGCTGCATCTCAACACCCTAGCACATGCCCTACTGGAAATGCTCTTCTACCTCTCCTGTATTTCAAGACTTAGTTCAAGTGTCAACTCTTTAATGGCTTCCCTCACATGCCTCCCCTAAAATTTTGATGCTCTCATAATACCCTGTTATTACTTCTACCATATTATATTGTAATTGTTTAATGGTCTCTCTTTCCTACTATACTCAGTTCCCCAAGTACAGAGACCCCATCTTATTCATCTTTGTGTTCTCAGCACCTAGCACCATGTGTGACACCTAAAAGGAACTCAATAGAAAGTTTTTAGAATAAATGAAGCACATCCAGGGCAATAGTTACCCTCTGTTTACCTGGGGCTGCATCCTGAGCACAGCTCTAGTGGCAGTCTCACCAATATACAAGCAATACCTCTTCTCATAGTAGGCAAAGATTTCCTACTAGGAAAGATTTCCTCCCTAGGCAAAGATAGTGGTCTTGGTCAACTCCAGATACAGTTGCTTTCCCTACAGTTTAGTGACCTCTCTGACATCCAGGCCAATCTATGAAAGCTTGTCTATCACACACATATACATAAGCGCACATGTGGTATCTCCTCAGGCCTGTGATGTTTGGGCAAGTTTGTCCTGGCATACCCTCTTACGCCCTTTGCCCTTCCTATCTCTGAACTCTGCGGGAGACAAATAAATACCTTCTCCCTGAATTAATGATAAACATACTCCCTTTATACATATATTTTCTTTGCCTTGGGGGCACAGACCCACCTCACCTCAGCTCAGGGAGGAAATCAACAAATCACTGCATACAACCCGACTAAGGACCTGTTCACCTTCTCCATGTGCCTTCATTAGCCTCCCCAAGAGTTAGCAGCCACTTCCCAAAGCCCCAGGGGAGCCTCACGTCATGGCCTGATATATGGACTCGATGCCATAGCGCATGGCAAATTCATCCACAATTTCTTGGGCAGTCTCATCAAAGTACACCTTCCACGCATCGTCTCCTCGAGCCTCAGGGATCAGGACTCCTCCACTACTCTGAATGTCTGTGAGGTAATGGAAAAGGTTCTGCAGGAGACAGAGCAAAGGAAAGAGTTAAATACATATTAAAAACAAAACCACAAACTGGTGGTAAAGTCCAGGAGAATGTGAATAGGATTCCAAAGAAATTCTGTCTTTCATGTGATTACTAGTTCCTCATGTGGCCCCAGTAGGCTGCTCTTACATTAGTGAAAGAGAAATAAGGCTGGGACTATTACTTGGGCTGTTCAGGGTAGCACAATGAATAAAAAAGAGGCCCCAGATCTTCAATCATCCAGCAATCCCATTTATTGTCAAGGGCCCTTCCCAGCACAGCTTTCTAATACCCCATCTACCAAGGGCTGGCTCACCTCATGGAGACACGTATACTGCACATGATATGGTGCTACCTTCTCCTCCCCCTTGATCTCCACACTGATTTGTAGTCGGATAGCCCCTGAAACAGCTGATTTATCTGTCCTCTTCTCTAGGAATAAAAGAATACCGGAGGTTGACACCAATGCAACTACAGAGAACACAGACATCCCCCATCCTGGCTTAACCCAAGGAAAAAGAGGCACTGATCCAACTAAGGGTTCACCTAATAGGGTGAACGTACTCCAGCAACCACACTGTCTACAAATACCCCAAATATTCCCCATAGAAATTCTCTTATGCCATTAAGAGAACCAGGAGCTAAAGCCATTAGAGGTGAGCATGAAGATAAAAGGGCCTTCTGAAATCTAAAGAATGTCCAGCCAGAGTGAGTTCCAGCCACTTCCACACCTCTGTCCCCCATCTCTACTCATGATCGGTTCTCTGCAGGTAAGGCAGACTCTGTAGAGAGGAATGCTTTAGGGACTGAATGATGGTTTAAGTAGATAGGATTTTCCCCAGATTTTCCATTCATGCTGTCCCTTCCCAGCAACTTTCTCTGGTCCTGTTTCCTTACCCAAGTTGTACCAGACATCCATCTCGCCACTCAGTGTCCGAACCTCTATAATGGTTTGGCCGAGGAAATCATCAGACTCTCGCTTTAGCCGCTGCTTTACTCTTGACTTGATGTCATCATCCTCATCCCATACACGTACCTTAATGCGATCAGAAGAGTTGTGGCACTCACTGTGAGAGAAATAGGTAAAATCTGTTAGGGACCAACCAAGCAGCACCCATTCCTAATACTTACAATTTCCTCCCAAAGCTCCATCAACTGTACTTAAGGCCCTGCAAAGGAAGAAAAGGAGTCAGGGAACAGTGGTACTAAAGTTCCAAGTGAGTCAAACTATACTAGTCAGCTTGGGTGGCTCTTTATACCATTATCCAGTCCTTACTCCCTTGACACAAAGAAGGGTGAGAGGGGAAGAGTAATTAGGGATAATTCTGATTTCCTGTGCAGCTAGCTATTATCAACACCAACAGGTGGACAAATGTTACAGAGCCCTAGAAAGTAAAGGTGTTAATGTTCATGATATGTCCATCCGGTCATATGTGCTTGGCTTTCCATCCAGTTCCCCCATCTATCTAAGTATGTGCTTGGTGAACTTCAATTACAGTTGAATTGTCATTTTTCTCTATGATGTTTGCTTTGGAAAAGGTAGTTTGGCCAGGTACCCTCCCATGTTCTCCCTCCCTCACAGGTGCTTACTGGGTCCTACTGCCTCATACGAGAGTTGTACTTGATAGAATTTGCTGGTTTTTTCCCTCTGTGTTCTCATAATGTCTTTGCACATTTCATTAATATAACCGCTGATCTACTGAAAAATAGACAAATCAACAAGGAGTTTCTCGAAGGCAGGGATTGTCTTACACATTTTATTTTTTTAATATTTTATTTATTTATTAGAGAGAGAGAGAGAGAATGAGCAGGAGGAGGGATAGGCAGAGAGGTAGAAGCATTTAGCAGGGAGCCAGAAACGGGGCTCAATCCCAGGACCCTGGAATCATGCTTATTATTAACCCTGGCAGATGCTTAACCAACTGAGCCACCCAGGTGCCCCATGTCTTATACATTTTAGATACACAATATCATCTGCAGTGTCTTGTACAGAATAGGGGTTTAAGAATGTATTTGCTAAATGGAGAAAAGCAGGCAAAATTGACTACAGAGTCAATTCATTTAGAATTAATTTAGAATAAAAAGAATTCAAGCAGGAACCACTCAGATTCTCAAAGAAATAGGTGCTCCCCCCAGTATCTATTGCCTCTGGACTGGAGGCCAATTGTACTAGGCCCCAATCCCTTACATGAGTTCTCCAGGGAGCCAATAGAAGAAGGTCTCTACGTAACCAGCTTGCTTAGCTAATTCAGACTCTAAGTCCTGGTTCTAGGCCTTAGAGGTGTGACAAAGCATCCAGATTCTCCAAACATTACTCCACGTCCTATATTAAAGCTTGCCATTTTTCAACAACCATCCCTTACTGTCTTAAGAAATAGCCTATAAGAAAGTGAGACAATGAGAAAAGGAGTAGGGGTAGGAGCTGAGGCAGGAAAAAAGCAGGGCCTTTCAAGGGAAATGGAAACTTCTCCAGACCCCAGATTTCTATCTTCAAGCCAGAATTACCCAGTTGTAGGGCATGGACATTCCTTCCCAACACTCTGGAAGAGTCTAATCCTTCCTTGGCAGGATGGCAAGGCTGAGAGGTACACAACAGGGTGGTCAGTCCCTGGTCTTGTCACTGCGCAATATGAAAATCTTTCTTTCTAACACTAGAAAAAGCAGGATGGAGTGCCCAGGGTCCCCTTTAATAGCCCTAGTTAAGACAGGGCCTGGGTAAAGTAACCCTGATATACCAGTCCATGAAAAGAATCCCTGGAAATAAAAGGTTGCTGCTGCCCAATTAAAGCCTGTGAGAAATAGGTTTTCTCCAGTGCCTCCAGGACCCTCCTCTTAGGGTCCAAGCCAAGAATAATAGGATTTAATACTACTTCAAAAGCACATACAGTCCCAGGTAAAACAAAGCCCTCTGTGACTTACAAATGGAACTTCTCTTCCCAAACAGGATTCAGGTTCCCAAAAATAGTCTTGGTACGCTTCTTGGTTTTGCCCACTTGCACAGTCACGTAAGGGTCACTGGATCCTGTCTTGTCCTTGGCTTGTAGGCCCTGGGCACACACCACTGCAACCCAATTACAGAGGAGGAGGCTTTAGAGAATGCTCCAGAAGTCCGAAGTCCTCCATAGCACTACTCATATGTTTTCCATCTTAGAGCAGTCTCTATCTGCTCCTTGCAAGAGAACGCTAATCTCAGTCCTCCACATCTATGCTTAGTCCCGGGCCACCAGTCTTCCTCTCAAAGGTTGGCCCAAGAATCCCACCTACTCACCAGAGCCCTAACTGACCACTTACCCCTCTATTGATATATACATGCTTCAGCCACACTCACCCACCTAGTAAAACGCTAGTTTAACTATTCTCTGATCTCCTACCTATCCTGTTTCCCCCACCCCTAGCTCTTATAATATGAGACTGTTAGCCAAGTATATAACATCAGATTGTTATCAAATCCTTCATTATCATTCCTATCACTTGTAGGTGCTGAACTTGTCTCCCAATACCTGATAGCCGCAGAGTCTAAGGGAGGAGGAAGGCCCTCCCTCCTCCCTCAATTCTATCTTCTTTCTCTCTAGCCCCCTGCTCCCTCAAATTCAGGATACTTCTTCCCCAGGTTCCTCCCCACAGCCTAGGCCTTCCTGTCCTCTCAAACTCTTGCCTACTCACCAGTGATGGTAATTTTGGCCGACCATTTGGAGGTGCCATCCAGTACATTCTGCTTCACTGTTTTCATCTGTTGCACATGGGCTACTTTGCTCACAGTAAAGACATCTCGGATAACCTCAAAGATCTCTGGCTTATTCCTCTCTCGGATCTTCATGCGGTCCTTCATGGCCATGATTATATTCTGGGTCCGGTCCTCAGCTCCATGTTTAGAACTCTTTTCTGCAGCCCCTGAAGGATGGCCAGAGACAGAAAGTAAGGTAACCATAGGCTACCCACCAGATCAACAGTCAAATTGAGGAATGGGGCCTGGGAGAGGTCACTGAGAAGTAGAAGAAGCTTAAGACTGGGATGACTCTGGGAAAAGCTAATCAATATGGGATCTGCTGAAGTTTAATGCCTGGCTAGTGGAATTTAAGCAGCAAAACCCTGATAATTATTATGGGGGTTTACTATACTATTCCACTTAGAGATATGTCAAATTTTTCATCAAAAAAAGAAAGAAACAAAAAAATGTAGCTTAGCCTGAAGTTGGCCTTGTCTTTCTTCTACTCGACATGGTGGTTGAGAGGTACCCTTCAAGTTTAAGGCCAAAATACCATCAATAGGTATCTCGGTTATCAGGGAGGGTGGGGGGTTGTGTATGACAACCCCACTAATCTCATCCAACTTCCAAGCCATGATGCAGATCCCAGAGGTCACAGCACACACCGGATTCCGCCTCAGGACTCTAATGCCTTTAATCTCAGAAAATATTGTAGTATGGTAAGGAGAGTATGGCCTTTGGTATGAGACAGAGTTGGGTTCAAATCCTCACTCCACCACGGCTAGCTGGGTAAACCAGTTTCTTCTAAGAAAATGGTACTTAACTCTCGGTGTTGTAAGAAGCTTTATCTTAGTATATACAAAGCATCTAGCCCGGAGCCTGACACCTAGCAGGAACTCAAGTAAATGGTCACTTTTATTGTTACCAGCACCATTATTACTCTGGCAGAGATGGTGAGGGCCATCTTCACCAGCTGTGATCCCAGACAGCTCATCTCAGAGGCTAGCAGATTTTCCCTACTGCCCTAAGGATTATGGCAGAACAGACTCCTCTGATGTATTTCACCAAATGGGCTTGTCAGAAAGGGGCCCGTCCTTCTTTTACTGGTCCTGCAGACTGGCTCTTACCTCTATTTTCCAAAGGCTTAGGCCTTTTCTACAAAACCTGGAGCAAAAATTAAGGCCAACACCTGCATCCTAACCCTGGAAAGATGGCAAGTTGATCTTTTGTCGTAGGAGGCCCACAGTAGGGCATTTCATTCCACTCTGCGCTTCACAGAAGTCTTAGGCAAAAGATATTCTCTGATAAATGAAAAATGACCTGGGCTGCATCCTTGTCTTACCATTTAGCTAGCACATCCTATACCACTTTTATACCTATTGCCACTTCTTTGGATTGGGACCTCTAGAAGGCCCTTGAGAAAAAGGTAGATACCTTTGCTACAGAGCAGCATTTCAGAAGGTTTCCGGCAAGCTGCCTATGCAGTCTGTCTGGCTGCTAGTTCTCGGAAATTAAAGCAAGAGTCTGCTGGCACCTGTGCTTATCACCCCCTTATGATGGATTTGAGCCAAGTTATCACCAGTATTCATATTCAGTCTTTTCAGGGCCCCATCTCTTCCACTGACTTTGTCTGCTGTAGCCATGCCACTGGCGCCAATCTAGGGCTCTTCACAGAAAGACAATTTAAGGGACAATTCTTTGAGGCCTCTCTCTGGGCACCATTTATGTTACATATGTTTCCTTGGGATAATGAAGTGCTTATGAGTCTAAAGGTAACCTTCCTTTCTCCTCCCACCAATTCTTGAAGCTTTTGTTGTTATGGCTCAGCTCTGAGTAACACCTGGAAGACATGGAGGGGCAAGAAAATACTTTCCCATATCCCTAACCCCTGTTCCTCCTGAGGTCTAGCCACAGTAGTACAAGCCCTGCAGGAGCAGGGCAAGGAGCAAGAACTTGGAGGGCTACCAACTCCTTTAACAGAAACTTGTTGCTTTTCCTACTCCTATTCGCCCCAGTTCATGATGGTAGCACAAATCACATATTTAGTCAGGGCCTTGGGAGTTTGGCACATTCTCCTCTGGGACCTCTGCCTGATCCATTAAACACTTCTCTTCCTGGCACTATCTCTAAAAGCTACATCTATAATCAAGGAACAAAATGCTGCCTTCCCTGGGTCCTAGGGTCTATACTTGAAGAGGTTCTTCTCTGAGGTATGGAACCTCACAGAATTCTCTGTCTCATTAGTTTTGGTCCCCAATTAAACATGCTCTAGTCATTTGGGCAACATGGCCACTGCAGCATGTACACTACTCAAGCAGATTCTGGGATCATCTGAATCCTAGAAGAGATTTAGTTCTGCCAGAGAGCCACAGAAAGCTCAAAAAAATTTTTCCTAAAGGTGCTTAAAAGAGTGCTATAAGATCTGTTATTTGGAAGGGAATGCCCCTTGACTCAGGGCCCTACTTTCTCTGAAAAAGAAAGACCTTCACAATCAGGTAAACCAGAGGAATCACAATCTAGCCATCCTAGCTCTTTGTTGCAAGACTATTTTGGAGAGGCCCTGCTGCCCCTGCTCCACACCCCTCACCACAGGGGCACTCACGCTGCAGGCAGTCGGCGTTGAGCAGGTCCTGGCACTTCTCATGGCACTTGACTCCACATTCACTGCAGCGCATGCCCTGCCGGGCAATGCCCCAGAGCAGACCTTCACACTCATAGCAGTAGGTCGGGGTAGTGGCCGTCCAAACCTCAAAGTTGTGGGGTGTGGTGCACGAGATGGGGTAGATTAAGGCCTGCAGAGTTTTCTTATACACATGGGATTTCTGAAAGACACATACCCCATCATACCAACAACTTTAGGTCTCTGCTGAGAGATAGAACTGAGATCCTTGCAGGGTAATCCAGATCCTGGTTTCTCCTCTGGCAATAAAAGAGATACTCTAGCTTGGCAATAAAGGAGCTATGATTGCAAAGACTAGAAGAAAGAAGCCCCACTATGTCATGTGCTCCTGGACATCCAAGAGAGATCTGACTTGAAAGCTACTTCTGAACCTTTTCCCAGCATTCAAGCTTTCTAGGGAAACAGAGGGTACTAGCCCCACCATAAAACCCTGAATTCATTGGTCACATACTCCAACATGAGACTTGGTCTTACCTCTGTTCTGGTCCTTTGCCTCTTCCAGTTTGGAAAACTTAGACCCAAAGCTTTTTATCTGTTTCATTAACAATGTGTGTCCAACACTCTTGAATGCTCAGTTAGTATGGCTATAAAGATGATAACCAGTTTTTAGGTCTGTGGACTCATGAAAGCCCATAGGTCACTTACCAGCTCTTCATCCTTGAGAGAGGTGCGTGTAGCCATTGCAGAAGTAATCCCTGCCTTCCGGGACTGGACCAATGACTGTGAGAGAAGATCTGCTGTCAGCCTTGGCTACTGCCAAGGGCTGGCAAAGTCCTAGGAAGGGAGTTTCAGTGACCAAGGTGACTTAACTAATTGACTTACTACCATCTCTCTAATTGTACTGTCATTCGCAGGGATTACCCATGAGTTCTAGGTAACACGAGTCCCAAGTTAAGATCCAAAGCATAAGGCCCTCGGGACTGTTCTAACAAAGTCAGAATGGCACTTCTCTTAGGGTACCTATCATCCAAAGAGTTTCTTTCCTTCCCTATTGGTACATTTCCTAATCCTCATTTATGGAAAAGCAAAAGAAAATGACAAGTTTAGAATTACTGTAGGAAATAGGTCATTAAGAACAGAATAAACTATGTCAGAGTCATATTTAAGAAACATCGCTGAGAATGATGCCATGCTATCCTTTATCCCTGGGTACCACCTCATACCCACACAAACCCAGGTAGGTGGTTATAGAGGCCAGCAGCCCAAATGAGCAGGACACCTGGCAAGTGAAAGGGGCAATGTAACCTCAATCAAGGCAGGGATTAAGTCTGAGAGCTGGGAATGCTCTGCTAGCCAAGCTATCACATAGAGGAACCTAATGTATCTACCAAGCCCAGGTTTTAGGAACGGTCCCTGGAGAGCCCATGGTCTCCCTAAGGCAGTGGACATTGGGCAGACAGGAGTTACAGTATCAGCCTAAACAGGAGAAAGAATTGGGAGGGGCCCAGGTGGTTTGAGATTATGGATTCTTATGGAGGATGGAAAGGGGCTCTGGAGACACTCACCATAGCCTGCGCGGAGGACAGCAGAGAAAGGAACAACATGATGTTAAAGCCACCCCTAAGAGCATGAAAACACCCGCAGAGGCACTTGAGAGGTTCCTCCCTGTAGTCTAATCAATGTAGGGAACAACATCGCAACCCCTTCTTCCTCTATCCATTAAAAATTATCTTCAACCCAGCCAGCTGTCCAGGGCCTAGAGTTTCTGCTCTACGAAAGAGTTATGACAGAAAGTGAAATATAGGTGAGGTTAAAAGATGGAGGATGGGAGTGGGAAATGACTAAGACACTGCTATCCAATTAGGTAAGCAAAGAGGAGCTGGTGTGCAAGAGAGATGGGGGTAGGTAGAGGTGGAGAAAAAGTAGGAAGACAAGAAAAAGGAGATGGAAGATAATGAGATAAAATAATAAAGAAGAGATGACCTCAGAACTTCTCCTCATCCAACCAGCCTGATGGTAAGAGGAGACATACATTAGAAAGGAGGAAAAATATAAAGGAGAGATACACACGCAGTAGGAAAATAAAAATAAAAAAAAAACAGGAGAAAATGGCAGAGGATAATTCCATTCAGCCACCTAGGGATAGAGAAACTGCGGGGGGAGGGTGTGGAGGGAAGAGTAGGGAATGGAGGAGAAATGGGAAAAGGAGTGGATAGAAAAAAAACAGGAGCAGAAGACAGTAAGAAAAAGGGTTCAAGTCTTACTGAACATCTAGCTTTAGAGCTCTAGGATTGTGGGAAAGCCTGGGCCCCATTCTACCCACTAGGCTATGGAAAATTCTTTGAGTTGATCCTGTCTCAGGAGGCATGACCCAAGGTGGGACCTTCCAGTCATTCTGGAGGTCCTGAGATCAGCTTTAATTCCCAAGCTTGTTTCAATTCAATTCCACAATTTTTTTATCATTACCTCTCAGTGCCAAACACTGAGTTCAATACTAGAGACACAGAAATACTCCAGAAAATCTATCTTAGGAGGATATTGTCACTTGACTTCCAAGGAGTAGCACCAGTCATGCTCATTGTATACTAAACTAAATGATCTAGGTCAGGGCTAGAGGCAGCTTCTATTCCATATCATCAAAGAAGGTCGTACAGAAACCTAGAGGAACAAGATACCTAGAAGACAACTTTGGAGCCCAGCTTTAAGAACTCAACCTATAGTTCCAGGTGGGAGTTTTAGCTAATGAAGAACCTGGGACTCTAATGAGGGAGTAAGGTAGAACTGGTCCAACTAAGGTCTCATCACTAAGTCTCAGTAAAGCTTTAGATGATACATCTTCAGTCCAATATCTGTCACTAAATGGACCATAAACAGTCCTAATAATATGCCAAGGCCCAATGGGGCATACCCCAATCCTAGAGCCTAAATCTGCAAAGAGTCACTCACCAAATCACTGACAAGCGGCAGTGGTTTCTTTCTCCGTAGATCTGGCATGCTGTCAATGCCATAGAGCCCTCCAGCTGGCCTGAGGAGAGAAGAAAATATGTCATGACCTCCAGTTCTGCCTTGTTACTGGCAGATTCAGTGTTCTATTCTCCTTGCTCACCCTCTCCCCACAGGAAAATGAACTGATTTCCACCATGTGTCTCTGAGAGGGGTAAGGAAGACACAAAGTGAGAGAAATAAAGCCATAGAATGATGAACAATGGAATCTGCGCCCAGGGTGCCCTTCTGAGTCTCCTTCTATAGTTCTGCCCCAAAATCAAGAGCTTTTTAATCCCATAACAGCACTTCAAGGAACCTAAGTTTATTTGAAGGCCCTTGTACTCCATAATGCAAGGAGGAAACTGAGAGTTAAGAGGGCCCCTCCCTACATTCAGGCCAGAGACACTGCTCCCCTGAGATCATGGTTTCCTGGTCCATGCTAGAACAGAGCCCAAAGGAATGGCTCTACAGAAGAGCTGCTGCCTAAGTGAGCAAGACTGCTAATGACATGTAGGAGATTACCTTCTCCATCCTAAGTAAAAGAGTCACCAGTTCTGTCCATCCAAGCCTCCTAAAGAAAAAGGGTCTCCATGGAAAGAGGAGCTTGCATAACCAAGTGGAAGCAGGGAAGGTGGGAAAGAAGACTTCCAAAAGGCCACTTAGAGGGGAAAATAGACCACTCAGGAAGGAAACAACAGAACGACTCTGGAAGTCTGACCTAGCCCATTATGGATACTTCAATGAGGAACAGGAAAAAAAAAAAAATTACAGCTGGAGCAACTGGAGATTTCTAAAACTTTTATACCTTTTCTATGCTTATTAATTTTGTTGTCCTTTGCCATTTCTTCCATAACTATATACAATAAAAATAAAGAGAATTCCTAGAACACCATTCTCACAATGAGATAACCTGGATTTTATTCCCAACTCTAATTCACTACATGTCCCTTGCCAAAATTACTTCCTCTCTTTGGGTCTTGATGCCAATTCTATAAAAGGAATGAACCACAAATTTCTCTGACCTTTTGGAAGCTCTCATTCTGAGCCTAAATGAAAAGAACTCATGTACTTGGCCTTAATGAAAACAAGGAGACAGGGAACGTGGTAAGGCAGTTGGGTGGTATATCATAACAAGTCTGAAAAGATGTTGAGAAAGATAAGTAGGTACTGCCAGCTAGCTATATAGGCAAAGAATGGAGCCACGAATTAGATCAAGGCCAAGAGCTGCAAGAGGCAGGTTGATATAGTGATTCCTAATAAACTAGCTTCCTAAACACAGGAAATGAACTTTGCTTTTTTTTTTTTTAGATTTTTTTTTAAATTTATTTGAGAGACAGAGGAAGTGAGAGAGAGCATGAGAGGAGAGAAGGTTAGAGGAAGAAGCAGACTCCCCGTGGAGCTGGGAGCCCGATGTGGGACTCGATCCCGGAACTCAAGGATCATGACCTGAACCGAAGGCAGTTGCCCAACCAACTGAGCCACCCAGGCGCCCTAAATGACCAACTCTTGATTTAAAACAGACAAATCACAAGGAAAAGGAAAATGTAAACACACAGTAGAACATTTTATGATCTGATCTTATTTCTTCCCTGGTCACGAGGGCGAGGAGGTATCCACTGGGAACTCTCATGTCAGAAGGCCTTTATGGGACAAGGAGAAAAGGAAGATCCTGAGAAATAATGGGCAGATCATATGCCAGGGAGAGGTGGGGGAGGTAAACTCTTTTCTCTCTTAAGAACAGTCAGTTATAGGCAGCAGTTGAGCAACTTAAAATGACTCTTTGCTGCAGTCACATGGGTCGGAGACTCCCAAACAAGAAGCACAGACAGAACACACTGAGCTCATAAGGGATGCTACTTATGTCTTGACTAGAGTGGAATGGAATAAGTAGGTGACTCATAACAACTTAAGTCAGGACAGAACCCAGAGAGTAATCTAATCAACCACACTTATAAACAATGGAATAAAAAAGAACTGTGTCAAAGGTACATATTTTTCGGGGTGCCTGGGTGGCTCAGTGGGTTAAGCTCCTGCCTTCAGCTCAGGTCATGATCTCAGGGTCCTGGGATCGAGCCCCACATCGGGCTCTCTGCTCAGCGGGGAGCCTGCTTCCCCTTCTCCCTCTGCCTGCCTCTCTGCCTACTTCTGATCTCTTTCTGTCAAATAAATGAATAAAATCTTTAAAAAAAAGTACGTATTTTTCTATTTTCCTCTTTCTTCTACCTAAAGGGTATATAATTACTGAGATGCAATGAATAAGAAATTCTAGAAGCAAGGATAGGGAAACCCCAAAGCTCCCTTCCCTGCTCCAGGGGAACCGCTCTATAAAGCTCTCTCTTCTGTCTCTGAGGGATCAGTCTGCAGAGTTCTCTCTTCTCCCCAGAGAACCAACCAATCTGTATAGCAGAGTCTCTTCTTTCCCTGGATCCAACTTAGGAAGCTTTTTCTACTGCTTCCCAGGGGAAAAGCTGGAAGTCCAGTGAAAGACTGTATTATCCATGGAAACCTTGTAGGGAATCACTTACCCTTCCGGGAGCCACTGGGGCAAAGAGGGGTGACCATCATCCGGAATCTTTAAAAAGAGATAGGAAAAAAGTTAGATCCTAGAAGAGATGGTAGTCATCTTTCTTTGGTCAGGCAGTGAGCAGTAAAGTAGGAAGCTCAGAGAAGTGTAGGTTGCATACCATTTGTGGTGACATAGCCAGACTGATGTCTAAGCCAGTGCCCTGATCGGCCAGAGCAACAAGCAGGTTGCTGAAATGAGCACTACTTTGTCTCCCTTGTCCCCAGTGAATAAGAAGGAAATAAAGTCAAGCTCACTGAAATCTCAAGGCTAAGGTTCACTGGGAGTGTGAGAGGTGCCAGAACTTCCATCCCCCTCACACAAGGCACTGGTATATATAACAGTAAGCCAAGGCTAAAAAAAAAAAAAAAAAATGGGGTGCTTCCAGGCCTCACCTCACTCACTTAAGCAAAAGGACAACTTCATATAGAATCTTCTAGTTATATTCCTAAGTTCCCTTTGTTGTCACAGAGTAGTGACTTGGTCTTTCTGGATTCCTATTTCATCTTGTGATTTGACTTGGCTTAGGTTCCTTGAAGCCCTAACTCACAGACATTCTACATTTGATAACTTCTCTCTCTATATAACAAGAGAACCCAGGGTAGATTAGATACTTAGATTATCTTCTGGTGAACATTATGAGCTCTATAATGAGAAACTGAAAACTGAGGTATCAAATACTTCAAGGAAGAAACACTTTGAAAACAGTTTTTAAAGGTTTCTTCATAAACAAATGAACAAACAAACAAACCCACAGAAAAAATCCTTTAAGCAGTGTACAGAGCAAAGTTCCAACGCTTCCAGGGCTCTCCAGAAATGAATGGTAAACACTGTTTAGGTCCAATAAACCTAGTGCTAGCAGGTCTGGGGCTTCCTGTGCCTTCCTTGTTTCCTTCCATCCCCCAAAACTTTTCTGCCTCCTGATACCTGGGCTCCAGTTAACTATCCTGGAACAAATGAGCTCCAAAGCGGGGAAGGTAGAAGTAAGGTGTTTAACTTTGTACAGGGGGTGAAGTTTTGGAAGAGCCACAGATGGGAGAAGTTATAGATAAAATTAGGTTAGACAAAGTAGAAAAGGGACAGGCAGGACAGCCATGGCACAGGGTGATGTAAAAGTGGGTAAGAATTACTCTGGGTCAGCAGTAGGCTCAAGATGAACTTTGGATTTAAGACTCTTCTCAGATTGTCTGTATTCTAAGAAAGCCTATCTGCCTATTGCCCACAGCCCTTCATGAACCTATTTCACCTTATCTGTCTCTTGCCTTGGTTCTGTGGGCAGGATAATACTGGCAAAAGGAGAGCCAAGCCCAAAAGGAAACCAGAAGTGGCTAATATACCTCTCCTAAGGTTGCTTCTGAGGGGTCGGTCCATCACTAAATCCCCAAATCCTACCACCCAGAACTTATCTTCCCTTTGAAAACAGTCCACTGTACTGAGCAGATTTTATTTCCCACCTATAATTAGATGTTTGCCAGAAACCACAGACTTTTAAGGAAACAAAGTCATAAAAGGTCTCTTGGAACCAAGGTTCAACAAGCTCAGATCATACACATTTCCTCTGCTTAGAGGAGACAAAGGGTCTGCTAAATTCTGCAGACAAAGCACAGAGCATGCACACAGAGGTACTGAAGGAGGACTGAGAGTAAGAGGAGATCTAAATAAAGTATATAAAAAAAATACAGCAGGTACATTCATAGACACAACTTATGCCTGAGGGAAATACACAGTGATCACCGATCCTGCACACAGGGTGATAAAACATGTGTGCACACCCATTTGAAGAAGGATTTAGGGTTCACCAGGGCTGGAATCATAGGCAACAGCAAACCCTCACTGTCTTCAAGACCCAGTGCTTACGGACACAAAGCATTAGTTATTCTGTGGATTCACATGGCATGGGGGAACCATATCACAGGTCTACAGAAGCTTGTGCTCACAGAGAGACCAAGAAACCTGTTCAGAAGCACAAAGCACATTCACACTTAGGACCCCAGGCAAGAGGCCTAAATGCCCACAGGAACTCCTGCTCCCAAATACAAAGTATATGCATGCTGGGCTCAGCAAGGGTTTACAGCATATGCCAACCTGCAGCAACAAGCAAAAAAATGGACAAACACTGTGCAAAGTAGAAGAGGAGGGCAATCAGTGTTTGGGGTAGTCAAATTGAGTACAAGTATAAGCACACACATGCCACACTGAATGTGCACCATGCTGGCACACACATTCTCACACTGTGCTCCAGGGATGTCTGCACACAAGAATGGAGCATGCCCACAAACTGCTTTCAGGAAAAACAAGACTATCTGCAGGAGCCAAAGCTCAGAGGCACAGATCATACATGTGTGTGCATGCACACACACATACACACACGTGCGCACACATGCACACCGTGCTCAGGAGAAAAGGGTTGAAAATAGACAACAGAAAGGGCCCAAGGGGCCAGAGGCACAACCTGAACGGCTCCTCGCTTTCCTTCTGCAAGGAGAGAAAGAGCAGGAAAAAAGGACAGAAAGGTTAGTAGATTCAGTCCCATAGCACGGAACCCAAAGAAAATGCCAGCTAAATCTCAAAGGACATGGAGGAAAGAAAAAGGTCCCCTGAACAACTGGGCAGTTCACAGAACCCGTTTCCAGAATCCTTACCTACTGTATTGTCTGGCCCCTCCTTTTAGTTTAGACCATTCCTGGTTTGGCTACTCAAACTAAAGGACAAAGTCTACCTGGGGATCTCAGTCACCCTCTTCCCCTTTCCAAACTGGCCTGCATACAGTGTCAGGGAAACCAGGGCCACAGGCTTTGTTACCAAGGGCCACTCCAACAGGCTATCTGAACTGGCTAAGCGAAAAGTAAGTTCCTTCCTCAGAAGCTATATGTGCTCACCCTGGATCTAGGGTAAGTCCTCAAACCCCAAAGGGCTGGTAACTGAACCTTTCCCATTTTACGATGCAGGCTTGGCCATGCATTTCCCCAGCAAACCCTGGCTTGTTTTCCCAAAGGGTAAGTTAAGTTAGGACAGGTTAAGGCCTGAAGTTAAGGCTAGGACTAGGATGCTCAAGGCTATAGCTGGGGGCATTACCTGGCCCCTGCCCTAACAGAAGTCACGATGATCTAGATGATAAAACCATGATAGGCCTGAATCTCTAATAAACCCAGAACAATACTCCAAAGGATACGGATGCTTCCAGAGGGAACTTAGCAAGCCACAGTAGAGGAAGATAAAGTCCAGAGATTACTCCTTCTATTCATCAGACTACACTGCCTACTAGGAGACATATGGATAACTCCATAGGTTTCCTTCTTTAAGACAAGTCCATTCACTGGGCTGATCAGCTAGCTCCCCTCCACTTTCTTTTCCCTCCCTTTTAAAGACTCACTGATATTACATAACAAGTAAAAGGGAGAATCATAGAAACTAATTCATAAGTTTCCAATTTTCAGTTATTTCTAATAGCCTAATGGGTCACCTGACTTGACAAAAGAGTGAACTCAGGAATAGGAATCCTCCAAAATAGTGCAGCTACAGGAATGTGGATAAGATGCAAAAGACACTTGCTGGAATGGGGCCATATCTCTTCTACATCTACTCCCACCTCCCCTACTGTACTCTGCTCTCTGTGAAAAAGAAAATTGGGCAAGAAACACTTTAACTAACCCGAGATTCAAATTGGAAAGGTTTCTCTCTATCTCTACCATCTTAAAAATATACTCTATACATCATATCAAAATTAATTTGTGTCTTTCTATTCTTCCCAGAGTTCTCCATAATGCCTAAAAATCTGCTGACAAGGCTCTCCATATATATATAATTTTACTCTTGTAGCCTGAGGGCTTAGCACATTTCCTAGCATTTGTATGTAGTGATAGAAACCTGAACTTTCAGGACTTAGAAAACAGGTTCTAAGAACATGTGTTTTGCCCATTACCAGAGAAAACATGGGTCTCTTAGCTAATAGTCTGTACCATTTTTCAGACCCCAAAGAACTATTGTACTAGCTCTTTAGTTTGTCCCACCCACTGGACAAACATAAGAAAATCTTTTCTTTTTTCTCTCTCTCTTTTTTTAAGATTTTATTTATTTATTTATTTATTAGAGAAAGAGAAAGAGAGAGTGAGAGAGAACATGAGAAGGTCAGAGTGAGAAGCAGACTCCCCGTGAAGCTGGGAGCCCGATGTGGGACTCAATTTCGGGACTCCGGGATCATAACCTGAGCCAAAGGCAGTTGCTTAACCAACTGAGCCACCCAGGTGCCCAGAAAATCTTTTTCGTGTTAAGAGCCAAACTTTTTGTGCATCCTAACTTCCTAAAATGCCTTAACATTTTCCACTCAGATTTAGTTTTCAGTTTAAGTGCAATGTATCTATAGAACACCCACTCTGCCAAGAGAAAAAAAAAAATCCCTGACCCCTAAAAATGATTGCACTCTTCCAGAGAACATATTTTATAAGGAATTGACATACTTCCTCATTATTAAAATAATCTTAACTTCATTGTACTTGGTATTCAAAAGACTTGAGGCATTCAACTTATTTGAGCTTGCACTTCCTTATCCGTAAAAAGCAGATAAGAACAGTACCTCCCGGGGTTATAGTGAGGATCCATTTCTTCAACAAGTACTTACTGAGAACCAACTGCACACTGCGCACTGTTCTCAGTGCTGGTGATGAAGCAAAGGGAATGAAACAAACTCCTTAATCTTGAGAAGCTTCTATTCTAGAGGAGGAACTGACAATTGACAACGACAAAGGCGATGAAAGTAGCTAACACTATCATGTATCTGTCATTTTATTTGAATAAGCTCATTTATTTCTCCCAACAACTCTACTGGATAAATACTATTATTATCTCCATTTTTTTGTTGATTAAACTAAAGATCATCAGAGAGGTTAAGAAAGTTGCCTGAAGTCACAGCAAGGGGCTAAGCCAAAATTCACAGCAGGCATTTGGTTCCAGGATCTGGAACTATATATGCACCATATCACTTGTGATAGAGACTCTGCTTCAAAATTCAGGTAAGGGGGGGAAGATAATGCCCCTGATGGTGACATTACAGTTACTATTTTTTTTTTAAGATTTATTTATTCAAGAGAGAGGGAGCGTGAGCATGAGGAGGAGGAAGGGCAGAGGGAGAGGAAGAAACAGACTCCCAGCTGAGCAGGGAGCCTGACATGGGGCTTGATCCCAGGACCATGAGGTCATGACTTGAGCCAAATGCAGATGCTTAATCGAGCCACCTAGGTACTCCACTATTAAGATTTTATAAAGGTTATCAGAGAGGCCTCATCAATAATGTGACATCTAAGCAAAGACCAAAAGAAATGAGTAAAGAAGTTATTTGGATTCTAGGAAAGAACTGTTCTATTCAGAACACAGAGCAAGTGCAAAGCCTGAGGTGAGATGCATTGCACTTAAACTGAAAACTAAATCTGAGTGGAAAAATGTTAAGGCATTTTAGGAAGTTAGGAAGCACAAAAAGTTTGACTCTTAACAAGAAAAAGGTTTTCTTATGTTTGTCTAGCATCTGGTGTTCATGCAAGATGTCTGGGCCAGAGATATAAATCTGGGAATCCTTATGAAATTCATGATATTGAAATAGGTTACTTAGCCCGTGAATATGAATAAAAAGAAGAAATCAGGATTGAATCCTGGGATGCTACAAGGTTGGGAAGATGAGGAGGAACCAGCATAGATGGCTAAGAAGGAGACATCTGGGTGGTTCAGTTGGCTAAGCCTCTGTCTTAGGCTCCAGTCATAATCCCAGGGTCCTGGGATGGAGTCCCACATCGGGCTCCTTGCTCAGCAAGGTGCCTGCTTCTCCCTCTGCTTGCAGCTCCCCCTGCTTGTGTGCTCTCTTTCTCTTTCACAAATAAATAAAATCCTTAAAAAAAAAAAAGATGGCTAAAAAGGAATGGTCAATAGTACTGGGGTAGAACAAATACAGAGAGGTGGTCTGGAAGCCAAGCGAAGAAAGTGTTTCAAAAAGCAGGAACTGAGGCATAAGGATAGACTAAAAGAGTCTTTTTCAACAAATGGTGGTGGAATATCCATAGGCATATGAATGAAGTCACAGTCCATCTCACACCATGTACAAAAGTTAACTCGATAGGGATCATAGACCTAAAAGAGCTAAAACTAAAAAACATTTAGGAAAAAACATAGGAGTAAATTTTTGTGACCTTGGGTTCAACAATGGTATCTTACTTATCAAACCAAAAACACAATCCACACAAGAAATATAGATAAATTGAATTTGGTCAAAATCTAAAATTTTGCACTCTATTTCATACCCATTTTAATGGCTATTACAAAAAAAAAAAAAGGAGCGAGAAGTAACAACTGTTGGCAAGGATGTAGAGAAATTAGAATTTTTGTGCACTGTTGGTAGGAATGCAAAATGGTGCAGCCACTGTAGAAAACAATATGGCAATTCTACTTCGGTTATATACCCAAAGGAAATCAAAGCAAGGATGCAAAAGAGAGTTTTATACACCGATGTTCATACCAGCATTAATTCACAATAGCCACAAGGGAGAAGAAACCCAAGTATCCACCTACAAATGAGTGGATACACAAAATGTGGTATATATACATACAATGGAACACCATTCAGCCTTAAAAAGGAAATCATGGGGGCGCCTGGGTGACTCAGTGGGTTAAAGCCTCAGCCTTCGGCTGGGGTCATGATCTTGGGGTCCTGGGATCAAGCCCCATGTCGGGCTCTCTGCTTAGCCATGGTCCTGGGATCGAGCCCCACCTACGGGGAGCCTGCTTCCTCCTCTCTCTCTGCCTGCCTCTACGCCTGCTTGTGATCTCTCTCTCTCTCTCTCTCTCTCTCTCTGTCAAAATAAATAAATAAAATCTTAAAAAAAAAAAAAAGGAAATCCTGACACATGCTACAACATGGATGAACCTTGAGAACATTACACCAAGTAAAATAGGCCGGTCACAAAATGACAAATATTGTGTGATTCTACTTATATGAGGTACCTAGAGCAGTCAAATTGATAGAGGCAGAAAGTACAATGTGGTTGCCAGTGGCTGGGGGGAGGGGAGATTGGGGAGTTAGATTAATGGGTAGAGAGTTTCAGTTGTGGCAGATGAAAAAGTTCTGGATATTGGATGATAATGATGGTTGCACAACAATGTGAACCAACTTAAAATGGTTAAAATCATAAATTTTATATTATGTATATTTTACCACAATAAAAATTTTTTTTAAAGTAAAACATGTATGGTTCAAAAAAAAACACCATCAAGAAAGTGAAATGACAACTCAAAGATTGGAGGGAAATATTTACAAATTGTATATGTGATAAGAGGCACATGTCCAGAATATATAAAGAATTCTTATAACTCAACAACAAAGACAACTCAAATTGAATGGCCAATACACACATGAAAAGATGCTTAACATCATTAGCCACTAGGGGAATGCAAATCAAACCACAATAAGATACCACTCACACCCACTGGGATGGATATAATAAAAAATACAGACATTAATAAGTGTTAGCTAGAATGTGGAGAAATTAGAATTTTCATGCCTTGCTGGCTGGAATGTAAAATGGTGCAACCACATTGGGAAACAGTCTGGAAATTCCTCAAAAATATTAAACTTAGAGTTACCACATGATTCAGCAATTCCACTTCTAATATATACCCAAGAAAACTATAAACATAGGTCTGCATAAAAACTTGTACACAAATGTTAATAGCAATATTCGTAATAGCCAAAAAGTAGTAAACAATAAGCCCAATACCCATCAAAATTAACAGATAAACAAAATATGGCATATCCATATAATGGAATATTATCCCACCACAAAAAGAAATGAAGTGTTGATACATGTTACAACATGGCTGAATCTTAAAAACATGTTAAGTGGAAGAAGCCCATCATGAAAGGCCACATATCATATGAATCCATTTATATGCAATGTCCAGAACAGGCAAATCCAAAGAAACAGAAAGTAGATTAGTGGTTGCTAGAGGCTGGAAGCAAAGGGGATTGACAACGGACACTAATAGGTAAGGGGTTTCTTTTTGGGGCGACAGAAATGTTCTGGAGTTCGATGGTTGCATAATTCTACGAAAAAACACTCAATGGTACACTTTTTAAGGGATTTTAAAGGTGAACTTTGTGGCAAGTAAATTATAACTCAATAAAGCTGTTATAATAAAAAGAAGGAAGTAATCAATTATGTCAAGTTGCTGATTGATTAAGAGGAGGACTAAAAATGGAACAGGAGTTTGACAACACAGTGGTCATCCGATGGCCTCAGCAAAAGCTATTTTACTAGAGTGGTAGAAATAAAAGAATTGAATTGTTATACAATGCATGTAACAGTACTTAAAACAGTACTATGTACCCCTCAAAGGCCTCGAGAAGTACCTTCTCGAAAGAGAAGAGAAAGGATGAAAAATAAGAACTCAAATTAATGGTAAGCTACTGGTAAGCTTAGGCCCTACGGCCCCAAGCAGAGCAGTGAAGAAAGCTGATTTCTTGAAGGTTTCATTGTGGTAGTAGCCACTGTTACTAATACTGAAATCAGTTTATCAGCTTAGGCTGGCTGCTGTTGTGGGTGAAAGGCTTTCTCTATGTGCTTACCTTGCTTTATTCTTCCTACCCTGTGGAATGCTGCTGGAGTCAGGCCTGGATTAGCACCCCTCCACCACTCCCTTTGCAGCCCACAGACCAGACATGATCGTGGTTAGGACTCAGAACTTTGGTTTGCTTTCTTACTGGTGCTTCAGAAAACCTACTTTGTTTCTTTATCACTGCTGCTGCCAACACCAGCTTACCACAAGTTCCTGCATTGCCCACCAGGATATGAGCTCAGAAGGGGAAGTTTGCAAACTGAAGAGCCAGCCCAAGTGTGCTGGGTACTCATCCTAACATCAACTGCCACCAATGCTTAAGGAGTTAGTAAGGAAGTACTTCTTTGATATTTGATGTTTCCATTGTTGCTGTAATGTAATAATTTCTAAACACCAAGGGAGAAGGAAAGAGGGATGCAAAGTTAAAAGGAGAAAGAAAATTCTTACAGCTGAGGAATTACAGAAAGCTTCCTGGAAGAGGTGATGTTTTGGTTGTATATTAAAGAATTGAGTAAATTCTGCTAGGCTGATTTGATGAGCCCAGCACCTTAGGGTAAAAGAAAGCATGTATATGTGAGTATGCTGAGAAAAGACAGTACAAGGTGAATTTGTGACAGTAAAGTTTCCTTTTGGGTGGAGTATAGTGGGACAACAGGAGGTAAGCCTGTAAATGTTAACTAGAGACCAACTGTAGTGGTCCTTAATGTCAAGTGAAGGAATTTAGACTTTTCTCATAAGCTTAAGTAGTAGCTTAGCTCTAGGGATATTTGAAAGGAACATGATGTAATTTTAATTTTTTATTTTTAAACTTAATTTTAAAACTTGGTATTACATTTATTATTCAAACTCTAAAAAGTATTTAAAAAGGTTGACAATGAAAAAAATCTACTTTTCACCTCCTTAGTTTTTCACCCAATACCTTTGCCCATGGGCAATTAGGTATCAATGAGTCTCTAATATATCTTTGTTAGATATTCTATACAAGCAGACACAGACAATATGGGTTTGTGTATTCTTTCCCTCTCTTTTTTATACAAATGTAGACATCTTATACATACTTTTCTGCATCTTGCTTTTTCATATGGCAATATATCTTGGATATCTCTCCATTTTAGTAAAGAGCTACCTCGTTCTCTTTATAGCTGTATGGTACTTATGGTACTGTATTATATTGTCAGAATGTGCCAGTAGGTTACTTAATCAGTCCTTTTTTTTTAAGATTTATTTATCTAAGGGAGAGAGAGAGAGAGTGTGTGTGTGTGTGTGCCTGCCTAAGTGGGGGGAGGGGCAGAGGGAGACAGTCTGAGACACAGAGCTCCAACCCACGACCCATGAGATCATAACCTGAGCCAAAACCAAGAACTCAATCAACTGAGCCACCCAGGCACCCCTAACCAGTCCTTCTTAACATTTAGGTTGTTTTCACTCTTTGCTACTAAAAACAATGCCTCAAAAATAGAACATATGTCCTTTACACATGTGAAAATAAACCTGTAGGATGTATTCCTTAAAGTGATTTTAGGGCTCAAAGGGTATACAGAATTCTGATACATTTTGCCAATTGTCTTCCTTAGAGGTTATACCAATTTACACTCCCATCCCACCAGCAATGCAGGAGTGCCTGTTCCCTCACACCTTTGTCAACACAATATGTTTCATGATTTTAATTCTCACTTAGAAACATTAATCAGGTTATATGCATAGGAGGACAACCCCATTTACATTTAAGACTGGATGAATACAGCATATGCTCTTTGGATAAATTTAATTTTGATTGGGAGAAGTAATTTTAAAACTACATATCTCCATGCTGCCTAGAAAAAAGGTACTCTCCTTTCTTGAGTCAAAACCATTCCATTCTCCAGTTCAGGTGAGGAGCCTTTTAGCCAGAGATGGAAGGAGTATGACCTGTGAAAGGCAGAGTTGGGTTCTTGGGTAGGGCAAACACTGGACAGCTTCAAGTTGAAAATAAGGTTCTGTGTTAAGTCCAGTACTGGGAAGAAGAAACGTTAGG
Source organism: Nasua narica (assembly GCA_028533885.1). Lineage (NCBI taxonomy): Eukaryota > Metazoa > Chordata > Mammalia > Carnivora > Procyonidae > Nasua > Nasua narica. Next base: position 48,621,963 of record CM052813.1, on the reverse strand, counting down.
ATAAGGGAAATTCCCACAATGGCCCATCAGCTGCTGTGGAAATGGCAATCTTATCTCAGCAAGAAACCCATGAAGGATAATTTTGAAATGCAATGTAGGATTGCATCAGCCCCTCCAGTGCCTGTGAGCAATACGCCTATTCCTGCCTCCTACACCATACCTACTTCACAGGGGCATATCCTAAAAGACCTGCAGCTGTAAACTACTTCTGCCCACAAGTTCCTCCCTTTTTGGAAAGGTAGTTTCTAAAGGCACCCTCAACCCCCCAGTAGACTGGAAGCTTCCAAGAGGCAGGAACTCCTTTCCTGTTGCTTTAGAACGAACGCTCTTACACTCCAGTTCCCACAGGATTAGCTTAAAATCTGTATTTGAGTAATTTAGACTGATTGAAGCTGTGGACCTCCCCCATCACCTTGTGAAACTCACCACCAAGCTGGGTCTCAGGCTAGCCTGATAGAGGCCATACCCAGCCAGCTGTGACCCCATTAAATATAGACTTAGAATACCTGAGTGTATGTCTTCTACCGAGACATGGTGTGCCTTCTGTACTAGCTCATGCAAAAGTTTTTTCTGCCTCAGTCTTTTCTCTCTCAGAACATTTTTGAAATTGTTGATGCACTTGTTGAGGTAGATGGTCTCTGCACACACTTGCTCTAGGCTTAGTATGCCCTGCTTGGGAGATTCAGGCCTGGAACACGTTTCACCTCCCAGACATGGAGCCAGAGCAAAACCTGGTAATGAATATGCAATAGGTGAGGAGTTAGAAGCAAGAGAGAAGTTGCTGGGATCCTGGTAGGTTTGGTCTCTCTGTGTAGAGATGCCCACTCCACCAGAGACCACACTGAGCAAGCTCTCACTCTCCTGACTCCCAGGGCTCTCCACAGAGAAATCTTGGGCACCCTCTGAACCCACTGTCCCAAGAAGTCTATCACTGTTCTCTGACTGAGAACTGCTCTCATTGCTTTCCAGGTCCTCAGGACTGACTGACCCACTATTCTCCAGCTTCTGAAACACGCCCTGCAGAGCTGAACGAAAGTGGTGAATTGCTCGGCCCAGTTTGCTTTTGTAAAATTTAATTTCTACATCTTCATCTTCCTGCAAGCCAACCAGGCCACAAGATGACTTTTCAAAGACATCTTTAAGGACCTGAGTAGCATGTTCCTCCTCTTCATTCAAGTCAATATGAACCATGTCACTGAAAGTCTCAGGCCCTATGATGATTTCCTCCATCATGCGGTCATGGCTCAGAGTGGCAAATCTTTTGGACTTGTCTGTTAAAAGATCCTCTAGCTGCTTTGAGCTCAGAATATCAAGCCCAGCTTCACAGGCCAGGAGTTTGTCCTCTGTCTTCAGCAACCCAGACAGTGACAGGCAGCTGCCAGCCTCGCTTTTATTACTGCAGTTGTTTTCTCTTTTTGTTACGCTACATGCTTCAAATCCTTGGCTGGACTGTTTGAAAACCTGGGATTTCCCAGAACCCTCCTCTTCTGAGATTAATACTGGGGAAGGTTCCTCAAATTGATGGAAGGTGGACAGAGAAGCTTCTCTCCCTGTCAGATCTCCACAACTACCACTGATAACTTGTGAGGCTCCTGATGTTCCTTTTACTTCATCTCCTGGCTTAGACACATCACCTAGTTTTGTGAAATTATTCTTGGGTGGAAAGCAAAGGCCTTGCAGCTCAGGGATTTGAGATTCTCTGTGTTGATTTTGAGCCCTCATTTGACATGCTCCTGTTATGGATCCTGGGTCCCCCGTTTCCATCTGAAGAAGTGGTTCATGCCGGTTTAAAGAATTTGCATTATGATCCTGAAGTTGTTGCAAAAATGACAGAGACTCCTTTTGGGGATTCTTATGCCACTGTGCCCAGCTTGGTTCTTCTTTGGTGGCAATTCGGACCCCTACACTCTGCAAAAGGATGGATTTCTGCAAGATGAAGTCTCTATGCTCTAGATGGGCAAGTTTCACAACAGTAGGCCTGGGGGCTGGGGCTGTGCCTTTCCTGTAAGCCTCTTTAATGTACCTGTTGCACTGCATGCCGTTAACACAGAGGTGCATGGCCAGGAAGCTGTGTACCAGCTCCATGGTATTTTCCCCATCTTGCTCAGGAAGTCCATACAAATACAGAATGGCTTCCTCACTGGGGCTGTCCACATCGGGTTCCTGGGCCATTTCCCCCACACACACCTTGGCCAGGGAGCTGCTGCCCACCTGCAAGCCTTCTATTTCACTCAGAACTGAGTCTACACAGCTAGACACTTCATCCACTGAACCCCGGACTTGGCTCAAGTGCTGCTGCAGCTCAGCAATTTCAGTTTGGAGACGGCTGATGCCTTGTAGCTCTCTGATTATATAGTCCACTACATCTCCCAAAGGCTCTCTCTGTTCACAGCTGCAGCCCTGGTGAAGGCCTCTGGACAAAAGGGACTTGGCTTGATTCTTTTGTGAGGGCTCTTGACAGCTTGTGCTTATGGTGACAGATAAGAGGTCCTGAGAGCCAGATCCCAAAGCACACGCGGTAGAGCCCAGAGGAAACTGGCTGCTGGTCTGCAGCTCAAAGCTGCAATGCTGGGCCAGGCCCCCATCTCTATCCCCACCAATGGTTGAAGCTGTTGACCCACAGTGAGGGAGCAGGGAGCTATCCTCTGGTAAGGATTCAATGGGGCCCGAGGATTTGCTCTTGATGCCACACATAGTCTCTGACTTAGCCTTTTCTGGAGAAAGCCTGGAAGAGGGTCCCAAGGTAACCATGATTTCTTCCTCTGACTCTTGCAACAATCGTTTCATTTTCTCCCTCAGGGTCTGGGGGATTCTCTGCTTCTTCCTCTTATTTCTGGTCAGGTGCTTAACAGAGATTGTCTTGGAAGACAATATATTGTACTGCTCTTTTCAGTCTATTTCTAGCAATTATGGCTGGCTGATGCCTTGGGCTTAGCCCACAGTACTGCCTGGAATGATCCCATGTGTAGACTCCAAACCTGGTGCATGCCCCCTGGATCCTGGCTCGACTCTTATTCTGCAGCTAGTGAAAAAGGAAAATAGTGCACTCAGGTCAGAAAGCAGCAGGATAATTTTAATCTGAATCAAGTTGTCAAGCAGGAATAAGAACGTTACCTTCTAAGACTGTAGAAGTCAACCCTGACCTGTCTCGCACTGCTGGCCTTCAAGACTTTAGTCAGTCACTTCTCTTTTCTTGGCCTCCCATCAGTGTATTGATGTATCAACTCCTTGTGTTCTGGGCAAGTACTCAAAGGCATCAAGATTAAGACAAACTCCTGGCAGGTAGGTGGGTAAGGTCAATGAGTGACTGAACCTTTACAAAATACAACACTAGGGTCTGATTCAGGAATGACAAATCGATGCTTAACTACCAAAGCTCAAATTACATACACAGTAAAAGACAGAGACAAGACATGGAATGTTTGTTTTCCCAGTCAGATGTTCTGCTGAAAACTCAGCAATTCCAACGCTGGCTCCTGTCTGCGCTTATAGTGATAGCAACCCTTTACTTGGAAAAAAGACCATGGCAAGTATTTCAAATTTGGAGGGAAAAAAAAATGTTTTCTAAAAATTCTAGAATAAGGTGGCATGGCATAAGCAAAAATCATTGTCCAGACTCAGGTTTTGGATCTAGTGGGGCATGTGGCCAAAGACACAAATATAGTGGGTTCACAGCTAGGGATGAAGGAAGCTCAGGGACAGCCGGGAGTCCTGAACTCCATTTAATAGTCCCCAAGCATTTGGTGCAGCCTAATCAACACACAGGTTTGGCTTTCCTCCTCCACCAGGCATCCGGTCTAAGACCTCCTTCAGAGCACTAGGGTAAGTGATTTTTCAGCACTCCTGGAATAAGAGAGGATTGCTCTAGCCCTCCAAATGGTCTGGAGAGAACAATGGATGGGACAGGTGGCGAACTGGTTATACCACAGAGGGCTTGAGTACTTTGCTATTCACAGAGAGCTTGAGGGTACTTTGCTATTCTCCAAAAAGGTGAAGCTAGCCTGCCACCAGTCTTTGCCTATACCCTAAACCACTAGTGACTACTACAGAGGTAAAAGATGACTATTACCTTATACGGGACAAGTATCCTTTTCTTTTTACTGGGAACATGCAGAGTGTAGGGAAGGAACAGAGTAGAAAGTACAAAGGGAAAAGCTAGGAGTCCAGGATTGCATGGGACTCCCAATACTTTCTGGTTCTACTGGGTTACCTTGGGAGAGGTAAAATTGGATGGTGGGAGACATGTAGTTTTTCATGTTGTTCAATCAGAGATGATTTCCCCATTTTCTAGATTTGATCTAGATTCTAAATCTTCTAAACTCCTACCTCTTTTTCTTTTCCCAGTATCTCAAGTTAACCCTAAAAGGAGAAAACTGCTTGTGAAGAGCACAGGCTGAAAGCTTCCACAGCAATTCATTTTCAGGAAGGGCTACCATCTACAGTTTATGGGTTTAAAAATTAAAATTTCCCTGCCTAGGAAGAATCAGAAGCATGAGTCACAAGACTTGGGATAAAGATTAAGCTGACCCCTTTTACTGGAATTAACCAGACCAAGAACCAAGACACTAGAAACCAAGAAACGAGATTCATTCCCATTTCATGTCTTCCCTTCTCTATAGTTTATCTAAAAACTCTACTTCATTTAGGAACTCCTCACCTAAAAATACTACCCATTCTGTGAGGCACTGCCAAGGCTCAATTACTGCTTTTTAAGCATTTTGCTTTACTCCTATGTTTCAAGGGGCCAGGATCAGCCATACCCCTAAACTGGCGAACTCAGTATAATCTGTGTCAGAGAGGGAGAGAGAGAGAAGACACTATGTGCAAAATCAGAAATGCTGGGTCTTGGGCTTAGTGCCTAGCTGCCTAGACAGCAAAGCCCCCAATTCTAGGACTGACTGGTCAAATTATTCCTTCTCTCCTTCCACAGGTGCATACCTGTATTTCCAAAGCCACCCCTCTTCCTCCCCCAACCCCTGCCCCAACTGTGCTAGGTATAGGTTCACCTGATTTGGTCTTGACAGCTGGTATTAGCTTTGAACAAGGTCCCTGGTCCAATAAGGGCTAGAACTGGTAATCAGCCTTTCAAGTTTGTCTCAAAGAGAAAGACTGTTTACTAAACCAAAGTGGAAGGTCTGCATATGACCACATGAAGCCATGAGCAAGTGCTACTAGACTAAGAATCAAAAGACTTAAGTTCTGGTCTTGCTTAATCAGTGACCTTGGATTAAACCCTTGACTTCTCTGTTCCTTAGTATCCTCATCCATAATGTGGGGAAGATAGTCAGAGGAATGTTGCTAAGCATGCAACCACCTATAAAAGGGTATGATTTGAGTAAACCATGACTTCTATCCAACCCTAAAACCCCTATCTTTCCCAGTCTCTTTTAATGGTCTGCAGCACTGCTTTGAACCATACCACTGGAGTGTGTTATCCTTTCTTAATCCCGTTTTCTTCTAGAAGTTTTTTTAAGATTTAAAAAAGAGAGGAGCAAAACATTCAGTTCTCCTCTGGGACTTCCTGGAGAGTCCTGCCAAGTGTCTCCTCTGAGAGTACAGTGCCTTTAACACTGGCTGGCCAGCCATACAGGGGGCAAATGGCACAGCCACTGTGTTCAGAGTCCTTTCCTACAGCCTCCTGAAGGACTGAAGGCAAAGCTGCCTGGTTTCCTATGTTACAAATAGGAAATTTCCAACTATACAACTTCTCCCAGCCTCAAAGAAAGAGCTTGCTTCCAGATCAAACAAACGAACAAACAAACTCCCTCCAAAACTTCTAATGAATTATAACCACTGCCCCTAGTTGAACTTAAGAATCATCTCCTGGGGATATGGGTTCCCTACAGGCACTAAACCCATTCGGTCATCCAGATATTTAGGTTTGGAAGCAGGGGACAGAGTTCAATGTAAGGCCCAGAGAATCAACCAGTCACTTGGCTTAGAACCCAATAAGATACCAAAAGCCAGAAAGGCCAAGTGAAGTCCACCTCCTTCTGAGATTCTCTTTGCTACTCGTGTCCACAGGAATGAAATAACAAGGGCTCAAGAGTGAGGACAGTTTGATCTCTAAGTCAATTCAACTGATTTGTCAGCCACTAAGCTTTGTGCCAGGGATATAAGGCACTGTCCCTGCTTTCTAATATATTAAGGATTGGAGAGGGAAATAGGTATAGAGACAATCACAAAATGAAGTGAAACGTGTTACAATAAAAGTTTTAATATGTCATAAATAATAAGCATTTAATTCCAGTGATGGGGAATGAGAAGACAGTGAGAGGCACAGCAAAACCTGGACAGGGAAAGCCATGGAGAAGAAGTAATGTTTGAGCTGTAATGTAATGGGGTCCACCCAGCTCAAAGCTGACCCTATGGATTTCTTCAAGGTATCCAGTGCTCTCATTCTGCCCTGCTTTGTTAGTCTCTAGTCAACTCTCCAAATTTCATACATACACTCTCAAAAATGACACCTTCCGCTATCTTTTCCTAAGGAATGCCTGAAGCTGGGGAAAATAAGGCAGCCCATTCAAGGGAAAACTGTTTGAAAAGAGAACATGTCAAAACAATATATATCAACCCAAAGGAGTAAACTTCAAGGATGGAAAGCTGAGAACTATGGCAGGGAGTAAACCCTTAAATCACATCAGCACCAGACTACCAAAAAATAAATCAAGAGGAAAAAAAACCCTCCGTCTTCTGAAATGGATGGTTCTTTTTGTCTCTTTCTCTGACATCAAATAAATCTGATTAGGAATGGGAGTATTCCATGTAAAATTGCTTCTGACCCAAATCTTGGCTGGGAGGACTGCCTGGGGACCACTGGGAACAGGGCAGAACTCTCTGTACATATATCAAGCAACCTCTCACTTTGTGTGAAACAAGCCCTGAAGGCAGAAAGCCAGAAACTCTGAGCACACCTCCCCACAGCCCTTCTGCAGAGGTCAGATCATTCCTGGGACATTTACCAATTATGCTGTATGGCTAATATGGTGGGAGGAATGGATTTCTAGGACTACAACAGGAAGGAGTACTTTTAGGATGTTAATCTTTGGGAAAGAATCAATGTTTACAAAGATTATCAGAGAAAGTGGTCAGAGTCACTTGGCATGAAAGTGAGATTAGCTAACAGGAACAAAGAATGCCCTAGATCAAACTAGGCACTACAGTTCCTAGGACTTGCCATCCCTCCTCATCAGCATTAGGAGGAACCCCATTTACATGCCAGAGGCTAGACATGGTAAAGGAAAGAAAACTTCAAGCATTATATCCAAAAGGGGAGACAGAACTTCTGGTAACATACTGTAGCATGAGGAAGGATGCAGCCTTCAGAGGGTTAGCATATCAAGACGACAAAATGAAGAAAGAACACCAGTCGTGAGAGCTGGATATTCTTACCCTGTCCAGGGATCCCTGTCAGCAGTACCAGGTTTACTATACCAAGGAATATAAGCAACCATAAAACAAATATATATGCACCCAGAATCAGATACTATGACAAAGACTTTCTTTTGACCAGAGCTGAGTCTGGTTGCTCTAAGTCCTCTTTCTGACTAGGTCCCTGACCTTGGGCTCTGTTTAGTCTACTTTTACCAAGAATCCTGTTGGATCAGTTTATGAAAACTCTTCACCTTTGATATCTGACCGACCTTATCTACCACTTTGGCCTCCCTCCAGTAAAAGTCATGTCAAGTCAGTTTAGCCAGACTTCTCCCTACGCTTGATGCTTCCTCTTAGTAATTTTCCATCCACAGACCCTCCGCCTGCTCCTTGGCTATAAATTCTCACTTCTTCTTGTATTCAGAGTTGGGCTCAATCTCTCTCCCCATTACAATACCCCAATGCAATAATCACCTTGAATAAAATCTGCCTTAATGTCTTTAAAAAAAAATGCTGTGACACTTGTTAAAGATTTTATTTATTTGAGAACGAAAGAAAGCACAAGAAGGGTGAGAGTCAGAGAGAGAAGCAGACTCCTCGCTGAGCAGGGAGCCCAATGTGAAACCCCATCCCGGGACTCCAGGATCATGACCTGAGCCAAAGGCAGTTGTTTAACCAACCCAGGTGCCCGCATTTTTTTTTTTTCTGAAGCACTCATCATAATCTCTTTTCCTTACTACTTCACGGTTATCATGAGTAGACTAAAGAAGGCATGTGAGCAGGAATCTAGTTAGCCCCTGAATACTAGCCCCTCCCAACAAAAAAAACCCTACATTCTCTATCTCCTTACTTTGCTATAGTTTCTTCAGAGAACTTATTACCACCTATCTGATAGGTAATAAAGAGGCAAACAAATATATGATCTATCTCTCTAACCACCTCTCTATTCTGGAATGTAAGCAGGAACTTTGCTTTATTCATTACTATATTCCCCACACCTAGAACAGTGTCTGGCACGTAGGGTGCTCAAAACAAACAAAATCTTGCCACTGAATAAAAAAGGAATCAGAAGACCAAATCAGAAAAGTTTAGAGTTGAAAGAGTCTTTGATAGAATACTAGACCTGGAATCTCATACTCATTATGATCTAGCTTAAGGAGGAGTTGTATTTAGATAACACAGTGTTTTTCTAAATTTTAAATGTGTAAACCTTTATAGGTAGGGCAGCTACTCTAGATCCTCAGAAGCTCTATTACCCACGTTTAAACCCATGAGCTAAAATCACATCCTTGTTGTTGTTAATCTGTTTTACTTTGGCAGACCCCTAAGTGGGAGGTTCTTGCTTGAGGACCCACAGTGGTATGAATTCCATTACACAGGAAGCTGTGCTTTGTTTTTTAATTTCCGATGCCTAGCACAAGGCACTACTAGGCCAAGCATATGGCCTGGCACACAGTGAGAACTCAGTGCCATGGAAAAAATAAATGAGTGATGGTAGAACTGCATTAGAATCCAAGTCTCCTAAGTTCTAATTCACTTTTGTTTCAATATGCACGTTCGAGTTCTAGGTTGACTTCTAGACTGATAGCTTATAAGCCCTTTCTACTGTAAAACCTACGCTGAAAACTTCTCCCCAAATACACTTAAATTTTCCTAACGACTCACGCAGGACAAATAAAGAAGGTAGTGGCAGCGGCTGTGCCATGGTTCCTATCATCTCCAGAGCTGCTATCATGGGGCTTCCAATTGCCCTTCCAGCTGGAAGAGCTACCCCAATCCTTGTGCTGGATGACAGGTCTAGAATAGCACTGTCCATTAGAAACATAATGTGAGCCACATTATGCAATTTAAATATTTCTAGCAGCCACATAAAAAGTATTTTTAAAAAAGTAACATTTTTAATATACTTTTATATACTTTAATATAAGTAAAATTTTTAATATTTTTAATATATTTTATATAATTCATTATCCAAAATATTATCATTTCAACATGTAATCAATATAAAAAATTATTCATCATGTATTTGCATTCTTTTTTCATACTGAATCCTTGAATTCTGGTATATATCTTACATTTGCAGCACATCTCAATTGAGACTAGCCTGCCTGCCTAGTACTCAACTACCACACATGGCCAGTGGCTACCATACTGGACACACAGGTCTATAGGGGACACTCTATAGAGCCTTCAAAACCTGGCACAGATGCTCATTGCTGGCTGCCATCTCAGGGGCAGCAGAATGCTCTGTTCATTTACTCATCTTTTCACCTTCTCACTTTGATCCTGCTGGAGGTAGTATATTTCCATTTTGTGACAGGTTCAATCCTCAAGGCTACAAAGAATAAGGCCCAAAACTACAGAGGATGAGACCTTTTCTCTCTCTCAATCTAACCCTTTCTAGATGCTCTGTAGCAGTAGGTAGCTTCTTTCCAATACTCTGGGAAAAACTACAGGTCGAACCTAATTATGTCAATAGAAGCTATCCCTTTGCAGAGAAGACTTAAGAGACCTCTCAGACAAGAGCACAGTCTCAATGCAGCTAAGTCAAAGATTATCCTACACAACTCACAGCAGAGGGACATGTAACAATAGTAAAATTATATTTGTTTAGAATTTCACAGTTTACATGACTCCTATTTTATCATAACATATTTTATCATCATAACCCTATGAGCCAGGAAGGAAGATTATTCTTAAATGAGAAAAATAAGCTCAGAGAGGTTAAATGACTTGACCAAGGTCACTGAGGAGAGCTAGGACTTAAAAGGGGATCTTTGATCTATAAAGTTAGCGCTATTTTTATCACACATGCATGATGCAAATGGATAGATTATTATGCATGTGTGTATAAACACAAGACTGAGAAAATTCAAGATGACTTTTATGTCTATATGGCATATGCACACATGAGAAGGAAAAATTAATACATCACACAAAAGAACAGTATACACACACACTCACACACTGGAAAAACAGAAGGGTTTATTAATATACAAAGACATATACCAGAAGAGGAAAGTTACCTGAGCATATACACACACGCATGAGATAAAGAGATTATAGCTATGTGTGCACATGAAGGGAGATATGGCTTGTGTACATTCATTTTAAATGAATAAATGAGTTTCTATTATGTGTGTACACACAGGAAAGGAATGGTCAGTTTATAAACATATGGACATATCAAGAGAGAGAAACAGATTATTTGTACATAAGTATGCACGCATTCAGAGAGGTGGTTAAGTTATTTATATACATACAGGAGAGTACCAAGGAAGAACCGATGGTCAGGTTATCAGCATACAAACACATGCACATGAAGATTCTACCCTCCGTGCTGAGTATGCTATTTTTCACTCATTTTAATGACCCCCACCAGCAAGTTGGCTCAAGCGTTATGTAATTAATGTAGCTACTCTGTATTCCACCCACAAATTCTTTGCTTTTGTCCCTGCGTGTCGTTCAGAGTCAGTCATACACTCGATACCACTTACCTTGCTGCTGCAATCAAAATAAGAGTTAAGGAAATGAAAAGAAAAAAAAAAACATTAAAACCACAAATTCTCAAGTTTTAGAATGCAAGAGCTGTCTTTAAGAGGAAATCCGTTCAGAAGCACTCCTCGGTTTGACAGAAAAGCCACAGGATGAACTTTCTAAGCCACAGCATGGCTGCTTGCCCAACGGACAAATAGAGCCAAGGAGCTTTTATTCTCAGTTGCACCAGCTGGGCTAGCTCCACGGTGCAAAGTTGATGATAGGAACAATGCCCAGCAGAGAAATCCCCTGAGTGAAAGGCTGGGCAGGAGTCTCGCTGGCTAGAAATCTAGGCATCCAATCTGGTCCACACTTCTGCTGAGGGGGACTGATGACCAGCCCTGCTGAAGGCAATAGCAGCCAAACTTCAACTGGATGTGGAATTCTAACCCAATCGATTCCAGGCTTTGAGACTGAGACAGAAAGCAGGGCAGCTACTGCTCCTGCTGCTGCTCCTCCTCCTCTCCAGCTGCTTCCTGCCTGCAACCTCCCATAGGGCACCAGCCCTCCTCACACGTTCCTGGCGCACACACCCCCTTTCCCAGAACACTCACGCACACACAAACCTCGCCAGCAAGCTCACTCACACACCCTTGGTGAGTGTCTCTCCCTCTCGCTAAATATAGATCTTACTCTCTCCCCTCCCCCATTTCTTCCTCTCATTCTTCTCACCCCTCCTTTCTTCTCCCCTGCCTATCTACCTCTCTCATATCTGGGCTATAGGATATAAAGAGACATAGACCAAAGACCTATATACTTTGAGGAGCTCTCAGTCTCAGAGAGAAGACAGAACACAGCAAGAAACTGCAAGAGCACAATACAAAGGGAGTCTTGCTTTCTACTGAAACAGACTGTAGGGTTTTTTTGGTTAGTTGATTGTTTGGGGGTTTTTGTTTTTGCTATATATAACCTGTTTTCTGCATTTGGCAAAGCTGGAAAACAGGTGAAGTACCCAAGTTCAGTTAACATCAAATAGCACTATACTCTCAAAGCGGATACTTAGTCCAGTTCTTCCTGAACAGCCAGAGCAAAATAACCAACTGGAAAACAAGAACTCCCTTAGATTATGCCAAGGCAACAATTAGGGAGAAGTAGGGGAAGCTGGGTGGGCTGAGGTAGACCCTCTACTGCAGAAGTCTGGACCACAGATTGTTTTCGGATCCAGAAATAGGAACTAAATAGACTAAAGTGAAATCACATTGACTAAGAGCTATTCGAGGCCCCAGTTTCAATGATCCCAAATTTTGCATTCCCTTTTTGCCAATGGCAGCCCCATCTCCACGGAGAGCTACTAGCCAGGTGGCTCTCACATGGCCCTAATTTCTAATAACTCAACAATTCTACTTAGGACTCATCAGGAAATTGAATGTCCTTAGCTTCAAAGAGCACTCAAGTTGTTCATTGTAACATAATGCCAAACATAAGCCAGAAATCCTTGAAGCCATGGTGCATAAAATGCCAAATACATCAAATATACAATACCCCTTTCCACTCGGTACCCACAGGAAATACTGCTTTAGTTCAAAGAAACTCAGAATTCTTCTCAGGATAGGGCTCTAATTAACCAGTAACAATCAAGTAAAGCCATTCCTATCCTACCTCCTCTGAGCCTGATGAAATGAGAAGTCTCTTCTTTTCTTTAGGCCAAAGGAAGGTGAACAAATTTGATTTACCCAGCATGTCCAAGCCAGGCTCTCAATATTCTGCTGCCCTGCAACATTCTTCATGACCGTCCATTATAAAACATGGCCTTTGTTAGCCAGGAATCAGGAAGACAGTCTATGGGGGCCACCCTAGAAACTGTCACTGCAGAAGAGGCAGCCCTATATGGTAGATAAAATAAGTTTTTAAATGAAGAATGATTTCCTTGGCTTATCCAAGATTCTGAGGAGAAAGTATTGATTCCAGAGCCAACATTTGCCTCCCTACTGTCTTTTTCCAATAACATTGCTTCCCCCTCAACCCAGGAAGAAAATTTAGATTCCAAGAGATGTTAAACAACCCATTTCTTAACCATCTACCTCATTATGCAGCCAACACTAACAGCAGAGCAAATACCTCCTAACCCAGTCGGGAGCTGGCTGGATGACAGAAGAGATAAGGACTGACAGTGCAACTATAACCACATCTAAATACAGAAAAAAAAAATCACTTGAAAAGTGTCAAATTTCAGTGGAAGTCACAGCCAATTTACTGAGGAGCTTCCCATATTTCAGCCAGAAGAAAGAGGTAAAGGGTTTAAAACAAGAAATATAGGGAAGGCTGATTAAATCAGAATTCCCTCCCACTCATAAAGAGCCCAGAGAAGTGGCTGTCGTTATTAGGTTTGGGTGTGGGCTTCCTACTCCGACAAGCTCAAACTCTCAAGAGTAGGAATGATCTTCAGAGCTAGGACACTGACTAAAAAATGTACTTCTTCCTGCCTCATCCACCAGTGGCTCCAGGACCTGGCTGAGGCTTTAGATATTATACCTGAGGTTAATGTGACCCTGTCTTATCCTTTGCCTGCTCAAACACATTCAGCTCCTCTTCTAATCAACTTGGGTTTTCCAGGAAAATAAAGGCTCAGACAGGAGAAAAAACATTTACAACAGGAGGCACAACAAATCTGCAATCTCTAGTTATGGTCTTTAAACTTCACAAGAGAGTTCATATGGCTTTGACCATAAATTACCTTTATATCTTTCCACCTTCCCGCATTTTGGCAAAAGTAAGTACAGAGAATAAGTGGGAAAGCTGTCAGTACAACTTCTGCTTAAAAAAAAAAAAAAAGCACAGGCTCCTTCCACCATTCAACAGGGCCCATGGACTGCCAGACATTATATGACCAAAGGACAGTTAGACCTCTTTTGTGGACTAGCCTTTTGGGATAGACACATATTTTCTGTTTCCTGAGCCGTATGAGTAACAATGCAGCCTCCTTGTCACAGTGGATTCGGCTCTCGGGAATCCTAGGCAGGCTAAAAGGATGGGGGTGCTTTTAGGGGTAGGAAATAGCACAAGCACCCACCTCAGTTGGGAAGCTTCCTCAAAGCAGGGCTTTTCAAGAGCTAGCTGAGCAGAATTGGAAAAACAGATTGGGTTAAGAAGGAAAAGGCATTTATCCAGAAGCTGTGAAATGCTCTGAACAGACATTCTCAAGGTCTGGTTCCCAATTTAAATCTTTGCAGGGATCTTCGCCTAGAGATAGATGAGTCAAGATGGAAATTCAACATGAGACACTGACACTCACGCAGAGCTGTGGGAAGGTTCAGAGCTGCAGGAGCTCTAAAGGGGAACCAAATGGGTGGGTTAGTCAGAAGACCACCTGGCACACAAAATTCACCCTCAGTTAAAGCATCTGAGTGGAGTCACAGGGATACTGGAGGAGGGGCTCACCGACTACAATTCTCCCCTTTTATACAAACCATCTAAGTCTCCCTTGGGCCAGATATGACTGGTCCAAAAGCAAAGAATGTGTCTGCTCCAAATCTGGCCTGCCTTTTCAGGTGTCAATGCCAGAAAATGGCAGGGTCAGAATCAGTAGGTGCCTACCTCATCTCCCAATGTTGACAATCACATACAAGGAGTCAAAGGATAAGTGGAGCCAAAGTCTGATTTACATCAGAGTAAGTCTGTGACTCTTTCTTCTCTACCACTAAAGTAAAGCCATAAGCAACAAGAGAGGCTGACATGGGTCACACAAGTAGGATCCGTTTCATGAGGAAAATAGTCTGTTCTGGTGCCTGAGAAAATTCTTTGTTCCCCTTAGAATTATGTCCTCCATAAACTACTCAGAAATTACATGCAAGAGAGAATGGTGGTCAACGGGAGGTGATTCTCCTTCCCTCAGGAACACGTCATCTTAGGGAAGTGATGAGCCTAGCACAGATGTGCTGACTTTACTGATACACTGAGACGTAACTGCTACATAGACTAAATCAGACCTGACAAGCTGCAAGGCAGGCCTAAGGAGTCACAAACTGCTGACAAATTTCAGTCCTACAATCAGGTCAAGCACCATCTCCGATTAGCAAGAACTTAAAGAGGGATAAACTCCTCAGGACTACTAGGTTAAATAGGTTTTTAGCCTGTACCTCCAAAGGCTGTGGCCCCATTTCCATTCCAGGACCAAATGATTAAAAATTAATAATCAAAGTAATCTATATGTCTACTGCCCTCTCACATAAACCTGCTCAAAAGTCATAGCTCCCAGATTTAGAACTAAGGCTGGTCCTGAACTAGTACCTACTTATATATGTCCCAGTTCAATCCACAAAGTACATTGGCCCTGCCTCAACCTCTATACCCTAAGGAAACCAAGGGACCATATGTGGAGGATTCTCTAATAGGAATCCAAAATTTGAAATTTCATGGAGGAAATAAGCCCTATGTACTATAAGGAGACTATATTCTAACTGGCTTAATATTGATCAAACATTTGTGCTTGTTCTGAGATATACCTTAGGGTAAACCCAAACCTGGAGAATTCTTTTGATATAAGACCCTGCTTGCATAAGCTTTTCAAAGTATGTTCTTAGCTAGTTTATGAATCCCAAGTGTCTTGGGAATCAATGAAGGGACCTCAAAGAGGAAGGTTCTCCATATATTCAAAAATATCTAGTATAAAGCACTGAATTATAAAAAGGTAGCTAACATTCAAAGGAAAAGAACACTTGAGACAAATCTCTGATATACTCTCCGACAAATAACAGGGAAGCATGGTGGGGAGAAAGAGAGGTACTCAACTACATGATTCAAGAGAGAAAGCTAGACTTAGCTTGCAAAGCAAGGAAGGCCAAGGGAAAGCCTGTTGGTGCTACCGCACTGGAGTCTACACTGCCAGCTCACCCTTACTAATCACACAGTGAGATGACCTTGGCTCAAACACAAGGCTTTTCAAACCTCTATATTCTAATTCTCCATCCAGTGACACAATCCCCTGCAAAACCCTTTGTCCATCTAACACGTGTCACCAAGTCTAATCTTATTGTACCTTCCCATCTTTAAAATCTGTCCCCTTTTGAGGTGCCTGGGTAGCTCATTCGTTAGCATCTGCCTTCGGCTCAGGTCATGATCTCAGGGTCCTGGGATGGAGCCCCGCATTGGGCTCCCTGCTCAGTGTGAAGCCTGCTTCTCCTTCTCCCACTCCTCCTGCTTGTGTTTTCTCTCTATCTCTCTGTCAAATAAATAAAATCTTAAAAAAAAAAAAATCTGTCTCCTTCTCTACAACCCTTAATCTAGGCTTCATTATTTCTCACTTGACTTAAAGCAAAATATTCATCCTCCCTAGTCTACCCTCCTGCAACACTACCTCCTACTCCCCAACCATTTTTGACAATTTGTAAGAAGAATACCTATCTTTTATAGCCCTTAGAAAGAATTAACCCTGCTGACACCTGGATCTTAGACTTCTAGCATCTAGAAATATACGACAATATACTTCCATTGTTTAAGCCACCCAATCTGTGGTACTTTGTTATGACAGCTCCAGCAAACAAATACATTACCTCTGAAAATTACTAATACGATTCTACCAAAAAAAATGTTTAAATAAGTAATAAGTGAATATTTACTGAGTACCTAGGCATGATGAAAAGATATGATCCTTGCCATTAGGTAGGTCATAACCTAACAGGGGAAATATTATGGTATGGGCATTATTATATCCATACTGTATATTTCAAGGGAGAGGAGAATTAGATTTTGTGCCTGGGTGACTGGTAGTATCATTTACTGAAAGGATATATAGGAGATGAGGTGGAAGAGAAAGAAAAGACAATGAAAGCCTAAGAAAATTCTGGAAATAAGATCCACAGGCAGCTGGATATATGAGTATGGAACTCATGAAAGAAGACTAAGGTAGAGATAGCATTTTGGGAATTACCAGTTTATGGGTAAAGCCATGGATGAGATTATCTAGGGTACAGAGAAAGAGGTGGGAAACAGAGCCCTAGGAATCACCAAGTTTTAAGGGACAAGATGATAAGGAAAATTGCTGTATAGGGAACAAAGATGGAGCTGTCATATATAAGAAAAGGACTTCGAGGGAAAGAGATCACAAACACCCAAGAAGGAAAAGTGTTTTAGGAGAAACCAGTCAACAGTTTTTATCTCACCTGTCACGAGAAATGCTCCAGGATGCTCCAAGGGCATCTAGAATGTCGTCCCTAACTTATCATCATTGTCTATTTATGTTTGAATGTCCTCAGGTGTGGACCAAATAAACACATTACCCTAGCATGCTGGAATATGACAACGAGCAAAGGGAACCAGAAGCCTAAGGAACAAGCAAAAATTATTTGTTACAATTTACCTCTTTCCTTTTGCTTCAAGAAGTTGCATTTTATACACTATGACTGTACTTCAGGATGTGCCTGTTATGGAATGGTGGTAAATCTCACTGCACTGTTTACTGAAAGATTTGTTACTTATAAGGAGGCGTGGATCTCCTTATAACTTATATTACACAGAAAGCAAGTTACCTCTTGATTTCCATCTTTCTAAGCTCAAATCACTTTATTTCTTGGACATTTCCAGATACTTAATGATACCTAATAACAACTGCTGACTTAGTACCTTCTGGGAATTCCTCTTTTTTTTTTTTAAGATTTTATTCATTCATTCATTCATTCATTCATTCGGGAGAGAGAGAGCAAGCAAACAAGTGAGAGAGCACAAATTGGGGTGGGATGCAGAGGGAGAGAGAGGAAAAGACTGCCGGCTGGGCAGGGAACTTGACTCAGCGTCCTGCGATCATGACCTGAGCTGAACACAGACACTTAACCAACTGAGCCACCCACGTGACCCTCCTCTGACTTTTCTGACCACCCTAACTCTAAGGGTTTGCCCCCTCAATTTTCTTTTCTTTTTTTTTTTAAAGATTTTATTTATTCATTTAACAGAGAGAGAACACAAGCAGGCAGAGAGGCAGGCAGAGGCAGAGAGAGAGGAGCAGGCTCCCTGCCGAACAAGGAGCCCGATGTGGGACTCGATCCCAGGACGCCGGGATCATGACCTGAGCCGAAGGCAGCTGCTCAACCAACTGAGCCACCCAGGTGTCCCAGCCCCCTCAATTTTCTATCACAAGTGTTAATCATTTCTTTTGCAACCAAATACTTATATTGCCTTGTAACATCATTTCATAGTTTTAAGCAAAACTTTACTGTCTATTAAGTACCAGAGCTATACCAGGAACTGTAATCAGTTCCTGATCTCAAGTAATCTAGTAAAAGAGTTAAAGCATATATATGGATATGGAAAATTCAAGTAAAAGCAGAAGTAACAAGAAAATAAGTGGCCAGGTATAGGATCTCTAAATTTTTGAACTCTGTTTTCTACCTATGTGTACTAGGCCCCCAAGGCATATTAAGCAGAGAAGAAACTCCAGGTGAATATCCACTCTTAATTCCTAAGACTTCAGACTCAAACTCCCATATACCTCTTACCTTGATAAGCCAGGCTGGGCTATAAAAATGTCTTTAACTAAAGACCAATTCAAAATACAGGTAGAGCAGTTTGGAACTTGACCCCTTACTCCTGGGTCACATCTTTGACTAGACATCTGAATTTCTCCCAATGCAAGAGAAGAATATGCATATAATATAAAAGGCCCAAAGCAGTTTTCTCAAGCTGTCTTTTCATGCCCCTAGTTTATTCCAACTGGTAGAACTCCTGCCTCCTGCATTATAGCCCCATTAGAGCACCTATTCTTTGGGCCTGGAGTTAGAGGGCAGCTTTCAGAAACTCTTTAAAGGTTAGAGTGAGTGACTAATACTTATCTTAAGACACACAGATAAAATGTAGGAGAATATGAGAGAAGAAAATATTTCCAGCTTTCAGGGTTCTGGTTTGGATGGAAATCAGGAAGGCTCTGTGAAAGAGGTGATATCTGAGCTTGATCCTAAAGGATGAATAACGTTTTGATATGTGGAAACTGAACAGAAGAAAAGGCACTAGGGCAGAGGAATCAAGATAAGCAAAGATACGAAAAGGACAAAAAGAAAGATACGTTGTTAGAAAAGAAAGGAAATGAGTATTTAGTGACTACCAACAACATGGAAGGCCCTGCTGTATATGTATTATCTTATTTACTCCATATCCATCTGCTGAGGCAAACCATATCCAATTCAGAGACAAGAAAACTACATTTTTAAAGAGGCAAGGTAACTTGTCTAAGCCTAAGGGTACACAGGTAATAAGTAGTACAGCCATATTTCAAACTCTGGCGCTGGCTCATTCCAAGGCCCAACATCTTTCAACTATACAATATGGCCTCTGGGTTAACATGAGTTAGAAAAATAGATTGGACTAAGTCATGAATGGTTATGAACGTCAGACTATAATTTAACTACTAATGGAAAGAAAAATTAACCTTCCTCCCTTCCTTCCTCTCTCTCTTGCTCTCATTCTCTCTTACTTTCAAGAAGAAACCTTCCATTCATTCATGCATTCACTCTCAGATATGTTTAGAGCTTGCTGGGTGCCAGGCTTTAGAGATATAAAGTTAAACAGTCCCTGTTCTGTATCTCCATGCTATTTTTATTTAGCTTTTAAAATGTAAACTTCTTATTGAATTATAACATATAGAAAAGTGCATGTCAATGTAAACAGAATCCTAATCAAGAACAAATTATCATCCAAATTCCAGAAATCCCTCATGCTTCTATCTAGTCACTACCAACACCTCTCCCATCCCTTGCAAAGGTAATCACTATTCTACAATCTGACACCACAGATTACTTCTACCTGTTTCTGAACTTAATGTAAAAAGAATCATACAGTATATATTCTTTAAAGAAATAGATAATCTTGGGCGCCTGGGTGGCTCAGTTGGTTGAGCGACTGCCTTCGGCTCAGGTCATGATCCTTGGGTTCCGGGATCGAGTCCCGCATTGGGCTCCCGGCTCCATGGGGAGTCTGCTTCTTCCTCTGACCTTCTCTCCACTCTTCTTCCTCTGACCTTCTCTTCGCTCATGCTCTCTCTCACTTTCTCTGACTCTCAAATAAATAAAAAAAAAAATTAAAAAAAAAATCTTAAAAAAAAAAAGAAATACATAATCTTGGGGTCAAATCCTCACATATTTCCAGGATATGATAAACACCAAAACTGAATGTATATGAAATACAATAGAAAAATAGAAATATTAGTATCTAACTACCCAGAACTTTGAGGAAGGCTTCAAAGGACGTTACATCTAATTTGAGCCCTGAGCATAAGTGGTAGCCAGGACTAGTGCACTGTTTCAGGAAGACAATGCTGGCAGTGGTATACGCAATGTAGTCCAAGACAAATAAATAAGACAAATAAATAAATAAATAAAATCAAGGAAACCTTTGGAAGGCTAACACTATAGACTATGTAATAGAGAGGACTCAACACAAAAGGGAATGGAGAAGAGACTTTTAAAAGAAATCATGGAGAGAAAAAGAGCAAGGTGTGGCAAATGATCCAATGTGGGAAGCAAGAGAGAAGGAAGAATGACACCATGATTTTGAGTGGGTGACTAGTAGAATGATGTTGATTTTAATACAAACAGAGAACAAAGAATAGGAATTAGGCCCAGGAGGGAAGTTTCAAACATTGGGAAACTGTGGTGAAAATAACTAGTAAATAACGAGACATGAAGGATAGAACCTAAGGGGAAAAGGAGGGTTAGAAGTATAGATTTGGGAATTATTTGCTTAGAAAGGCCAGCTGGAATTCAATTGGCTCCCTAGCACAAAAGCCAGGATCAAGCACAGTACTAGCCATATAATAGCTGCAGGCTGAGTAGACGCAGATTTGAGATGGGGAAAAAAAAAAAAAAAAAGCCCAAGGGGGATTCTGAAGAAAGAGACAGGGATGGAAGGAGATTGGCAAGGTAAGAAAGGAAGGAAGAGAATGGGAAAATCTAGAATAATTATGGAAGTCACAGAAATAGGAAGTTACAAATAGGGAAACACACAATGGAATGCTGCAGAGAAAAATGACAATCAAGACTGAGAAAAGTATCTGGGGAAAAAAATAAAAATATTTAACCTAATTATTTCTATCTCCCCTCTGGCCTATAAACTCCTAAATGGTAAGAAAGTGTCTTAAAATAGCCCCAACACACCCTGTGGTACCCACTTACTGGTTGGCTTGATTTAAAATGGAATAATTTTATCAGTTGCTTCCTTTTGCATAACTTTGGCAACAAGATTTTCTCTTCACATGGGCGCCTGGGTGGCTCAGTTGGTTGAGCGACTGCCTTCGGCTCAGGTCATGATCCCGGAGTCCCGGGATCAAGTCCCATATCGGACTCCCGGCTCTGCGGGGGGGGGGGTCTGCTTCTCCCTCTGACCTTCTCACCTCTCATTCTCAGTCTCTCTCTCTCTAATAAATAAATTTAAAAAAATCTTTAAAAAAAAAAAGATTTTCTCTTCACAGATGAAGAGTTCCTGCCCAGCAAATATCATCAAATGTTTCTGTTGGTTGGATGATCAAACAAGCATCAAGAGTCAGAGAAAGTAACAGAAAGCAAGAAGAGCTGCTTTATTATCTAGAAATAAGGAATTTTTAGTTTTATACAGAGGTATCGATCAGACTAGTTACGTAAGAGTTTACTAAGTACCCCTCTTTACTGATACTATGCCCAGAAAACACTGCCAGTTGGAGCTAAGCATGCTACCAGTATCTGATACCTCCTCTGACTCTAGGCAAGTCAATGGTATCATGGTATTCCTCAGAGATGTTTTGATATGCACCTCAGAACCAGAGCCAAACTCCATTCCTTCAAAAACGCTGCCCCAAATCTCAGGCACAGATGTGACATCTTACAATTCACAAGGTTTCAGTCACAGCCTAGAACCAGATCTAAGATTTACAGAAGACCAACCACTGATAAACATCCAGATCCAGGCCATAAACATGTCCAGAACACTTCAGGAGGGAAAAAAACCCTGAGAAATGTTTAAGCATTTCTCCTTCCATTTCTCTTTCCAAAAGCAGTTTTTGGAAAATGTTCCCACCAGTGCCCATGGCAGCCTTTGTCCACCTCCCCTAGACTCCTCAGGGTAAGGCATTCCACTGACTTCTTCCTCCCGAGCCCCAGAGAAGCACCTGTATACTAGAGAGCCTCCTCTGAGTGATCCTTATAGCTATCCCAGGAACCCCATGTTACCAAGGAGTCTAGATCCCTATAAAACCTGAAATCCTATGTCACTGGCTCCTTGCTGCTTTAGCCATCAGAAGCAGTTTCACTGTATTCTCATTCAGTAGCAAAGGCTCCAGCTGTGGGCAGCAACGCCTCTGGCAGGTCACTTAGTCCTAAGCTAGGACGGTATGTGTGAGCCATACAATTCTGGTAATAGGAGGCCTGTTGCTAACTCTCAAGCAATTCTTTCTAGAGCCTTACACTTAAAAAATGCAATTTTCTATGACCTCACCAGAAATCTGTAAGAGAGGACAGTTATCTTTAATTTTACAGTTGAGGAGACTGAGAAATAGAAAATAGTGATTTGTTCAAGTTCTCTCAGATTTTAAGACTGAGCTACTGCAAGGACCCGATTCGATTTCCAGTTTAGCCCATTTTAGTAATAAGAGGGATAACAGTAAACAGACACAAAAGACATGGTATAATGAATGGGTTCTCCATATACCAGCCTGGCGACCACATTTCCCACCAACTAGACCTCAGGAAACATAGATTAACAGCTGACAGACACAGAAGCTTCTTCTATCATCTTCTTTCCGCTTCTACCTTGAAGGTATATTAGTTTTCTAGGGCTGCTATAACATAACATTATAGACTGGGTGGTTTAATCAACAGAAATTTATTGCCTTACAATACTAGAGGCTAAAAGACCCAAGATCAAGGTATCAACAAGGTTGGTTTCTTCTGAGGCCTCTTTTCTTCACCTCAGATGGCCATCTGCTCCCTGTCTTCACAGGCTCTTCCATCTGAGTCCTAATCTCTGTTTATAAGAACACCATTCAGATTGGACATGAGACCATCCAAAATACCTCAATTACCTCTTTAAAGGCCCTCTGTCCAAATATAATTACATTCTGAGATACTGGGCACTAAGATTTCAACATATGGGAGGGGAGGTACACAATTCAGTGCCTAACAGTAAGAAAAGGTGAAATCAGGGTTTTGGGGGTATTATGGATTTAAAAGGCAGAAGAAAAAAGGAGACAATCCAGATCCAGAAGCCAGGTACCCTGGTGTTTTCCTTTCCCTTGTAGGGAGACTTTGGAATGGAACAGAAGAAACATACTGGCTGGTCGCTTTAGAGGAAGAGAAGTAGGCCAGTCTCAGCTTCCTTCTCTGTGCTGGCCCTTCCTAACAGAACATGGGCAGGAGAACCATGTGTCCTTTCTGGGTACTCCTGCTCTGCTCAGTGCAGATGGCGTGGGAAAGGTAGGGCCTGCGTTCACGTGTAAAAGAAAAAATTTTTAATTTCTTAAGGATACCACTATTATCACCCACTCAGCTTCAACTTTGGAATTTCATTCTACCTATATTTTAGTTTTTACCAAAGCAGATGAATTCCAAGGACCAAGCGAGATTTGTATATTAGAGGAACAGAAAAGGAGGGACTGACATAGGCAGGCTATAGGGAAAACTGGCAGCTCAAGGGCATGCTTTTGTTACTGACCAACTGGGCAAGCTACTCAAAACCCTGTAAAAAACAGCTTCTTATTATTTCAGAGGCTCAGGTGACGTTGCCAATTTCTCCATTAACAGGCAAGACAAAGAGGAAAAAGAAAGTTGCAGATTAGGGAATAATTAAAGCATAATATGGCAAATTCAGGAAAGGTTCAAAGAAGTTTAAAAGGAACAGGGCTAGGAAATAACACTTGCCAATCATATATTTGATAAAGGACTTCAATCCAGAATATATTAAGAAATCTTACAACTCAACAATAAAAAGACAATCCAATGTAAAAATGGGCAGAGGATTTGAATAGACATTTCTTCAAAGAATATATACAAATGGACAATAAGCATGTGAAAAGATGCTTGACAATATTAGTCACTAGGGAGATGTGAATCAGAATCATAAGAGACACCTCTTCACATGCGCTGGGATGGCTATAACAAAAAGATTAACAAGTATTATTAAGGATGTTAAGGATATTAAGGATATTAAGGATGTAAGGATTATTAAGGATGTTAAGGATGTGAAGAAACTAGAACCCTCATACATTGTTTATGGGAATGTAAAATGGTACAAGCTATTTGGAAAACAATCTGAAAGGTTCTCAAAAGGTTAAATACAGTTACCACATAACCTAGCAATTCCACCCCTATGTACATACCCAAAAGAACCGAAAATCTATGTCCATACAAAAAAATGTACATGAAGGTTCACAGCAGCATTATTCATAATAGCCAAGAGGTGAAAGCAATCCAAATGTTCAATCATAGACGAATGGATAAACAAAATGTGGTATATCCACAGAATGGAATATTACTCAGCCATATAAAGGAATCAAGTACTGATAGATGCTGCAACACAGATGAACCTTAAAAACATTATGTTAAGTGAAAGAAGCCAGATACAACAGGCCACATATTGTATGATTTTATTTATATGACACGTCCAGAACAGACAAATTCACAGAAACAGAAATGCCAGAGGCTAGAGCAAAGCAGGAAATGAGGGGTGACCTATTAACAGGTATGGCATTTCCTTTGGAGTGATGGAAATGTTCTGGAATTAGATGATGGTGATGGCTGTACAACATAGTGAATATACTAAAACACACTGAATAATATATTTGAAAATGGTGAATTTTAAGTTATATGATTTGCATCTCAATAAAAAAGATGTTACTTAAAAAAAATAGAAACAGGATTCATTTTCCTTTTTCAGTACAACAGGGGAAATGGAGTAGAAGAAGGGCTAGATGGGAAGATGGGAGGAGTACAGAAAGCACAGAATATTTGTCTCTGTTTTACTTTAGAAACAGTGAAAGAAGATGGAAGCCAGCTTTGTATGAAGACAGGAAGAAGCCACAGTCATAGGTGACTGGAAAGATGAAATTTGACAATTATAAAATTCCTCAACCCAAAGTGAATTTTTTTTAGAAATTTTTAGGCAGGAGAACCTTCCTAATTTCTCTCCACTAAACAATTGCCCAGAATGAAAAATGACTAGCTTCCCTACTCTACATTCTTTGCATTCATCCTGTCAACAGATATTTATGGAGTATCTACTATGCATACACAAAGATAGCTACCTAGCCTTCCCTCCCTTTAAAGATAAGTGAAACTCCTGCTCCTAAGTCTCCCACATTATAAAAGGGATACCTTAGTTTTCTCTTACTTTTCAAGAGCCCAATCACATTTAGTGGGTTCAGTGTTGGTTTGGGGATTGTGGAAACAAAATACAGGACACAAAACAGGTTTTGAGAGATGATGTCTTTGATTAAATGTGTTGAATTTTAGATGCTGATGGGACATGTTAATGTACAAGTAGTAGTTAGAAATATGAACCTAGAGTTCAGGGGACAGATCTGGGCTAGATCCACAAACATGAGAGCAACCCACATATAAGTAGTAATTGACATAATGAATGAAATTTCATAGAAAGAATGTCGGGGAGTTATATAAAAAGAGGGTTGAGCAAAAAACCCCAGAAAGACCAACATCTAAGAAGTGAGTAAAGAAAGAAATCAGAAAACGGAGCCTAAAGAGAGATCAGAGAGGAGTGACAAAGAGGATGGTTTCTTAAATGTCAAAACAGGAATGTTCAGAGTGTTAAATACTGCAGAGAGGTCCATTAAGATGTCAAAGCAACCACTAAATTAGGTAGCTATGAGCTCACTGATGATGCCCACAAATGCAGTTTTTAAAAAATGATAATGAAATCAACCAAGACAGACTTTCTTCAAATATATTCCTTGGAAAATAAGTCCTACAGAATGCTTCTCCAAAACAGAGATTTACGGTCAAATAAGTTTGCTGTAACACTGTGCACATTATATCCTCCTCTTAAAGAATCATAACAAGCCTACAATAGAGTAATCTGTTGGTGTTACACTCTACTAGAACCCACTGTTTCCCAACTATCTTTGACCATGGAACTCTTTATCACATAATAGAGAACCTACTGACAGTTGTAGAAACTGAAGTTCTGTGGAACAGAGTTTTTCCACACTCTGGAAAACAGAGCTCTAAGATTATGGTGGTAATATGGTGGGAAATAGTGTTAAAAACATAGGCTCTAGAGTTAAATAGATCAAGATTTGAATGTAGTTCTCTTACCAGCTAAATGACCCTGATCAAGTTTCTATCTATCTAAACCTCAGTTTCTTAATCTATAAAATGGGCCAAATAACAAAGCCTGACTTGTAAAATTACTGTGAAGGATTCATTTGGATAATACATGTAAAGTACTTTTGTAATAGTAATATCCAGGGATGCCCAGGTGACTCAGTCGCTTAGGCATCTGCCTTCGGCCCAGATCATCATCTCAGAGTTCTGGGATCAAGTCCCACACTGGGCTCCTTGCTCGGCGGGGAGTCTGCTTCTCCCTCTGCCTGCTGCTCCCCCTGCCTGTGCTCTCTCTTTCTTGTTTTCTGATAAATAAATAAAATCTTTAAAAAAAAATAGTAATTTCTGGGGTGCCTGGGTGGTTCAGTCATTAAGTATCTGCCTTCAGCTCAGGTCATAATCCTGGGGTTCTGGGATCAAGCCCCACATCAGGGATTCCTGTTCGACAGAAAGCCTGCCTCTCCCTCTCCCACTCCCCCTGGTTGTGTTCCTTCTCTATCAAATAAATAAATAAAATCTTTTAAAAAAATAAAAAATAGTAATTTACAATAAGTATGGTTATGATGATGATGATGGCAGCAGTACTTGAGATTAAAAGGAAAACTCTGATGTAAGTAATAAAGTTTTCATTGAATGAGGAGATATGGATCAGTTGGT
Source organism: Nasua narica (assembly GCA_028533885.1). Taxonomy (NCBI): domain Eukaryota; kingdom Metazoa; phylum Chordata; class Mammalia; order Carnivora; family Procyonidae; genus Nasua; species Nasua narica. Next base: position 48,595,168 of record CM052813.1, on the reverse strand, counting down.
ATCTAACTGCAACAAGGAAGGTAGAATGAGAATAGGTTATGTAAATAAATATCTAGTAATGGTCTGGAAGTGGCACAGAGAGACTAAGAAAACTAAGCCTCGCTCTTAACCCAGAAATGGGGCATTAAAAAAGGCATCCCTCCCCCTTTAGAAAGGGCTTTAGTGGTGCCGGGCTGGCTCAGTCAGTACAGCATGCGACTCTTGATCTTGGGGACATGAGTTCAAGCCCCATGCTGGGGGTAGAGTTTACTTTAAAAAGGGGGGGGGGGTGGGCTTTAGCAAACAGCCAGGTTTTAGTCAGTAGAGAATGTACTGATTCCAGTCTCAGATGTCTAAGAACTCCAGTTTGCAAAGGATGTCAGTAAGAATTCCAGTTTGCAAAGGGCAGAAGGGGCCTGTTGGAGCAACAGCTGGAGCCCTCATCTAAGACAGCTTTCTCTAGTTTGTGAAGCAGTAGTAGGGCCTCATCTTGGGTAGGGATTACCACGAAGTTTGAAGAGAGATGCTAAAAGCTGTAGTTGAGAGAAGTCTACACATATTCAGACTTAACACAGTATTTGCATTTCAACAGTGTAAGTAGCACAAGATCAGAAACAATTTAAAAATCCATCAAGAGAGGACAGAGTATATAAATTATAATATATCCACCAAGAGAAATATTATGTAGCTATTAAAAGAGAATGGAGTAGCTCTATTTGGACTAATAAGGAAAAACCTCCATGATATATTAACATTAAATTTTAAAAGGTGAAGGACAATGTATGTAAATATATACACGCGTGTATGTGTACACACATGCTTGTAAATGCAAAGATTATCTGTGGACTGATAGACAAAACATGGGTACAAAGAGATAGGGGAGACAGGGGCTAGAGGCCTGAAAGTTTGAAATAGGAGGGAAATACTGTATTATACATGTATAAATTTATATTTTTGTGTAATTTTCTATTTTTACACTTATTACTTATCCAAAACATTCTTTAGTTTTTTGGGGTTTTTTAAGATTTTATTTACTTATTTGACAGAGAGAAATCACAAGTAGGTAGAGAAGCAGGCAGAGAGAGGGGGAAGCAGGCTCCCCGCCGAGCAGAGAGCCTGATGCGGGGCTTGATCCCAAGACTCCGAGACCATGACCTGAGCTGAAGGCAGAAGCCTTAACCCACTGAGCCACCCAGGCGCCCCTCTTTAGTTTTTTAATTGTTAGAGTGGCGACGGTTTAAGGAGGGGGCTGACAGATAGTGAGAAAAAAGGAGGGATAAGTGATGGCTTCAATTAGGGCAAAGAGTTGAAGAGGTGAAAGTTAAGATAGGCAGCCATGATCAGAACAAAATCCTCGACTTTAAAATTATAGAAAGAATGCCTTCCTGGTGCAACTAAGTCTAAGAGACAGGGTGTCAAAGGCATTCCACTTGAGCATCATTTTTCCCCAAGGGGAATACCTTTTTCAGAGTTTCAATACTAGCAGAAGAAGGAAGTCTCTACTAGGGAGAGAGTCACAAGAACACAACAGTACTTTGTGGGAAGAGTCAATTCATTTTGTCTTAACTATCTTCCCTGAGAAAATGCTGATCCACCTCTCAGGCTGACAAGCTCCAATCTTGGATCTCATGGGATTGCTCCATTTAAACACAGCCCTTCTAATCTATTTGCTCAGTTTCATCTCTGCTTACTAAATAAGTCTCTCCTTCTTCAGCTTTCTTTAGTAACCCAAGAGCTTCTGTCAAGGCTTCCTCACGGCCTACCTCCATGTCTTCTCCTTCACTGTCCCTTCCACCTGGAACACCCACCCACCTGCTGCCACCGCAGTCTCCGTTTCTAGAGCTAAAAGTCTCACCTCCTCCCCCAGATTTTTTTGCAGCTAAGCCAAATAAGGTACAGAATTATATCCATTCCACCCACGCTACTAACATTACTGCAATGTCATCAAACACTTATTAAGTACATATGGCCAGGTACTCAACAAGCTCAGATACAGAGATGACCTATATGATCTCTCCCCTCAAGCTGCTTATAGGAATGACATAAGGGTAGCTAGGTTCCTATGGTAGTTCCTCAAAGTCTATGGAATGCAGTTACCAGCTGAAGAAGTATCAACGTCCTATAAATTTATGGGAAATATTCAAATCACAATCAAAGAAATGCAAATTAAAACAAGGAGATACCAGTTTTCTGCCAAATTGGCAAACATTTTCTAAAATGATAATACTCAGTGTTGGTGTGGCACGTGCAAATACTTAAAGTACAGATTGGAAAAATCTTTCTGAAAACATATGCAGAAGTTTATCAGAAGTCTTTAAAAGGTATATACTCTTTAACTCAGTAATTTATTTGATCCACTTTGAGAAATCTAAGTTAAAGAAATAATCAAAATCAAAAACAGATTCATGCACAACGATGCTCATCACAGCATTATTTATAAATTATAAAGAAATATAAGTTGTTATGGAACATCAACATAATGGAATATTATTTAATAATAATCATGAAATCATGTTTTCAAAAAATATTTAATAACCAGAATAGGGGCACCTGGGTGGCTCAGTTGTTAAGCATCTGCCTTCGACTCAGGTCACATTCCCAGTGTCCTGGGATCGAGCCCCACATCAGGCTCCCTGCTCAGCGGGGAACCTGCTTCTCCCTCTCCAGCTCCCCCTGTCTGTGTTCCCTGTCTTGCTGTCTCTGTCAAATAAATAAATAAAATCTTAAAAAATAATAATAACTCAGAGTAAAGCTCCCAAAAATAATCTCAGTGAGAAAAATTTTAAATACACACATAGTATGGTCTAAATTCAGTAATTTTATATTTAATGTATATAAAAGTTATATAAGAAAACATAGCTAATGTTAACAACTAATATTTTATAGTCACTAGGCCCTGGAAAAAAATTAAAAATAGATTTAATTAAGAGATAAAGAGGCATGTGGAGACTTCTGTGAAAATGCTGACAGAGTTTTTTGGCTAGGTAAGCTTCCATAAAAGGTTGGCTAGACGCTCTGCTAGGTTCTCTACTGGGCTTTAGAACAGCAGCAATAAAAAGCATAGCCCCAGCAATGAAGGATCTTACAAGTACACAGGAAAGTTAGATCAAAGAGTAAACAAGTAACTCTATTACATCATAGTAAATGTCAATCTATAAAAAGTATGTACAGAGTCTGGAAACATAACCCCAAAACTGGATTTTAAATGTGAATAAAATTTAGCTAAGTGGAGAAAGAGAAAGAGTATTCCATGCATGGCAAACAGCAAGTGCAAAGTCTCTGAGATTTCAAAAAACCAGAGTAGCACAAAGAGGTAAGACCAGAAAGGCATACAAGGTCTGTATCAGTGCTTTTCCAGTTCTTTTTGTGGAGGATATGGTTTTTTTTATTCCAACATGTCATGGGCTGATATTTTTTGTCTAAACCCTATTCAATGAGACAAGGATATTATTGTGTGCATGGTATTACAGCAATCCAAACTGCCTCTAAATACTCACTTAGAGTACTTATTTCAATTTCAGAACTTACTTCATTAAAGAGTAGAAACAAACACTTCCTGGGCTGGTCCATGGACCACACTGGGAGTCACACTAAGATTAAGAAGGTTTTATTTTATCATGAAGGCAATGTGAAGTCACTGAAGTATATTTTTTCTGAATTCCTTTTTTTTAAAATCATAGTTTTATTAGATAATTTACAATCCTAAAAAAAGGGTACTATTATTTTCCCCATCTTGTGGATTAGGAAAATGTGGCTCATTAAGGTTAAAAAACTTTCTCACAATGATACATTGAGAAAAAAATATGGCAACTCATATCACAGGCAAGGGTTAATTTCTCTATAACGAAGCTACTGGAACAAAAAGTTCAATAGAAAAAAATAAGCAAAGAATATAACTAGACTACTCACAAAATAGTAAACACTAATAGCCTTTCCTTATATGAAACCATGCTTAACTGTACTAAGATACACAATCTTCAATTCGACTGAGAAAACATTGCCTAGCAGACTAGGAAAAATTCAAAAATTTGAACAAATCACTCTATTGGTGGATTTGGGAAGAAAAAAAGCACCCTCACAACATTACTAGTAGGAGTATAAATTGGTACATTATCTGTGGAAGGCAGATCCCTTTGGGGTAGTCATCAAAGCTGCTCACAAAAGCCTTATCTTTCTCTTTCAAGGTATACTATACTGTTTACTTGAGGTTAAAATGGTTATATGCCTTTCTTTAGCCAGGGAAATGTGAGCAAAAGTGACATACTGTATATTCTGGCTGGAAGTTTTGAGAACCAGAGTGCAATTCGCTATTTTCTCTTTTTTATTTATCTTTTCTTTTCCTCTACTACGCATACTGACAATGACCTAGATGCAGGCTGTTCCACGAGCCTGAACTGCAGAGAGAAGACAACTTAAAGCAGAACTCCTTGATATGCAGGATGAAAAGCAGCATGAGCAAAATAAACCTCTACTGTTTCAAGCTACTGACAAACGGAGGGAAATGTGACAATATTTATCGAATTTACAAATACATATCCCCTCAAATATACTTGCAAAATGACGTATGTAAAAGGTGCTCATTTACAACATGGTTTGTTACAGCAAATAACTGGAAACAACCAAATGAATCAAATTAACATCAACAGAATACTAGTTAAATACTTGCAGAACCTTCATACAGCAAAATGTCTGTAGCTATCAAGAAAAAATTCTCTTAGAGCTAATATGGAAGGATCTCCAAATGAAAAAAACCAATGTTTTCAGTATGTATACCAATTTTGTTTAAAAAAAAAAAGTGAGGGGGTTATAACATATATTCACATTTTCTTGCACTTGCACAAAGCAATTCCAGAACAATAAGAAACTAACAATTATTCCCTTGGACAGACCATTAAAGGGTGACTCGGTGGAACTTCCAATTACTCAGGGAAAAAATTGGGGGTGCTGTACTTAACTTCCTACTGTAACAACCTCAATAAGTCAAGCAAATCTCATGTTAAGTATAAATAGTGTACTTCTACCTCTATCTGAAACTGTTCTGATACTGTTCATTAAACTCTGGCTTATCTTTATCCTCTTGGCCACATCTAATCAGCTTCCAGCTACATTTCCTGTGTTATGTATATATTTACTATTGTTCTCTTATTCAATAATGGTTCTTCGTTACTCCTTTTTTTTTTTTTTAAAGATTTTATTTATTTATTTGAGATAGAGACAGTGAGAGAGAGCATGAGAGAGGAGAAGGTCAGAGGGAGAAGCAGACTCCCCATGGAGCTGGGAGCCCGATGTGGGACTCGATCCCAGGACTCCAGGATCATGACCTGAGTCGAAGGCAGTTGCTCAACCAACTGAGCCACCGAGGCGCCCCGTTTCTTTGTTACTCTTTTTTTTTTTTTAAAGATTTTGTTTATTTATTTATTTATTTATTTATTTATTTGGAAAGAGAGAGAGTGAGAGAGAACATGAGAAGGGAGAAGGTCAGAGTGAGAAGCAGACTCCCCATGGAGCTGGGAGCCCGATGTGGGACTCGATCTCGGGACTCGAGGATCATGACCTGAGCCGAAGGCAGTTGCTCAACCAACTGAGCCACCCAGGCGCCCCTCTTTGTTACTCTTAAACCATGTTTTCCCCTAAATGATTCCAAGCTTTGGCAAATGTTTTTTGCTATTCTTTTTGAGAGACTCTGAATTGCCTCTTTAAAAGAAAAAAATCATAGCAAACCGTGTCTGCTCCAATATATTCTTGTTTTTCTCATTCAGAACTTTTATGTGGATATTATTTGTTTTATTTTCCTTTATAATAAGAAGTATAAGACCCTTACTTATGGAAAATTATAAATAAAAAGTTAGTAGGTATTGTAACACTGTCTCCATAAATGTTCACTTTAAATGTTTATCTCATGTCAATCTAGACCAACAGACTGCAAATCTAAAACCTATATACATGTATAACTGTGTTAATACATTCATTACATTATAAAAATGTTTTAGAGCATAAAAGAAACAATCATTCCATTTTTATTAATGATAAAAAATATTTTTTGCTGTCACTGAAAGTACTAGCAGTAATAATATTTTTAGTGAAAGCAAAGTGATACAATATGCATTATTTTTTAAATCTCAGTTTAACATTTTGTTATAGAATTATTTGAAGGTCTGGTTCCACTTTCAATTATTTCGATACTTGGTTTTCAAAGGTGCCAAAAAGATACAGATACATCAGTCAAATGAAAGACGTGCAAGTGGTTCCTACATAGCAATTATTCAAAGATTTTGTTGAAATTTGGTTAATTAAGTTCTCATTTTCTCTGATATCTTACCAAATAGAAATATTTTTAACAAATAAGTTTAAACCTCACTGAAAATTTTCATTAGAACTATTTTTCAATATGTTAATAGTTTCTTTCCTAGATTTTAGAACGTGCAGTTACGGGTTTTTATAGGTAACAGTCATTGTTTCTGATAAAAAAAGAACACACACACAAAAGAAAGCATTTTTATGTGTAAGCCTGATGATTCACAGACTTGTACCCTGGGGTAAATAATACATTATATGTTAATAAAAAAATTAAAAAAAAAAAAAGAAAAGAAAGCATTTTTAAACATCTGTATTCACAGCAGCTACCTTTTCAATCATTATTAAAACATCTCTCTGAAGGGTCAAATTAGCAATGCTTGTAAGAAGCTACAACAATATGAGCGACAAAATAAATGATAAAAGTTATTATAACTGTAAAACGTAATACATTATATAATAAATTAGGTAGGTAATAAATAATAAATTATCCATGAGTCCACAGTGATATAAATAAATTGATGGGAGAAAGGGGAAATCTCCTCCTTATAGTAGAATGCCAACTAATGAATGTAGAAAGTATAATGGAAATAGAAAGTTACCATTTGGCAGCCGCCATTAGTGATAGTAGATTCAGACAGGAGTCATCAATGGATGCTTAGCTCATAGGTAGAGATGCAATGCAGAATAAGATACCAGCATATTTTCAGAGTACACAAAACACTTACCAGTTATATCAACTACAAAAGGAAAAAAAGGCGCCTTGACAGTTTGGAAACCTGGTCAATAAAAATTTAACTAGGTGATTGAGATTAATATTAAGAAGGGTAGCACATGTTGACACATGTACTTTCTGATACAATTCACTAAAATGAGCCCAGCATCATTTTTGTGTAATTCCTGCCAAAAAGCATGGCCTGAATCTGAACATGAGGAAACATTGGATGGACCCCAAATGAAGAACATGATACAAAATAAAAGGCCTATACCATCTGTCCAAGATAAAACTGAAGAACTGTTCCTGACTAAAGGAGACTAAAGAGGTATGACTACTAAATGCAAGGCGTCAGTCCGGATTATATCCTGAGCCAGGGAAGAAAAGAGACATTGTTGGGACAGCTGGCAAAATCTGTATGGCGTTTTTTTTATGATGATGTTGCCATTGTTGATTTCCTCCAGTGGATAGTTACATTGTAGTTACATAGGAGAATAGCTTTGGTTTTTTGGAAATACAAACAGGACCATTTAGGAGTAACACATCATCTCTTCAACTTTTTCTCAAATGGTTCAGAAAAAGATTAATCATAATGGACGGAGGGTGATGAAGCAACTGTGGTGATGTCAACAATTGGGGCATCTTGGCAGGAAAGATTTAAGAGTTCTTAATACTGTTATTTTGGCAACTTTTCCCTAAATCTGAAATTATTTCAAAATACATTATTTTTCAAGTGTGTTTACACACGTGAGCATGCTTGTATTTTTAATGCAGGTATCTGGCAGGTATCTGACAGGTATTATACCACCGACAGCCGTGTGTCATCATTTAAAAACATCCTTTCTGTATACATCACAAGGGCCCTCTCTAATAGGCCAGCCAGTGGCCTTGAACTGGGCAGCAAAGGGAGACAACTCTAAGAGGCCTTGGAATAATGATTCCCTGTCCTAAACTCAAAGTAAAATGGCCTCAAAGTGACAATGGTACTGAAAATAGCATTTAATTTAACCTTCAGGATCTCAATCCACTAGGTCTATCTGATTTCCATTAATCAGCAAAGAAGGAAGCCAACAGCCACCTCCCATCCCTTAAGGCTCTAGCTTACTTGTCAAGCATCCCCAGAAGCACACTATAAGAAGATGACTAATCATTGACTGCCTCTTCAGCACCATATGTCTCCAAATTTCAAAGGAAAAACTGTCCCAACTAGTACTAAAAAAACAGATTTCCTACCTCCTGCAGCCGGAGTCGAACCTTGGTAACTGCTCGGATCCAGTGTGCTCTGGCTTGGGTAAATGGCGAAGAAGCATTCTCCTCAGGAAAACTTGTAACAAAGAAAAGAATGTTTCTTAAGAATAGCCCAGGCCACAGGGTGACCGCTCAAGGCAAAAGTGCCAAATAACTAAAGTAAAATGGTTTGTATTCATGCCTAGACTTGTTTCATAAGTCAGGCCACTATACTGTATAGTCCTAAATAGCCAACGTGGGGGGGGGGGGGGAATCCTCTAAAATGACAACTCCTTTTAGCTTTTTATCCACCCCCTCTCCTTTCCCCATTTTTCACTTACCCAGTGAACCAGCTTACTGGGACAGTCAGGTTTCAGGATTCTAGTAAAAGCAATGGCAAGGGCCTGGAGTCAATGTTAGCACAAAAATTATGCAGACATGTGGACTAATCCCTGTGCCTTACCTCTCAAGACCACCAGTCTCCCTTGGGCATTCTACATACCATCCATCCTTAGGGCAGAATTTTGTTCCTGCAAACCTTTCCTGCTCCACTAAGAATTCTGGAAGGCTTATCAATTCCTAGACTACAACAAAAATGCTAAAGGAAAAAAGCACAGCCCTTTTCCTACCATAGTCTTGTTCTTTGAGCTGCCTTAGGGACATGCTCAATGAAACAACAATAAATGTAACAAAGTAGTTTGGGGACAGAAACACTATGCTGTATTAGAACAAATCATCATCTAGATTATTAACTGTGGAACAGTGGTCAATTCTTGGTGACAATCCTCTCCCTCTCTCCCATTGAGGTCTAGCAGCGCCAAGGCAGCAAACAAGCATCCACCATCTTGACATCTGAAATATAGGCCAACCTCTGTTGCCATCTAACTGGATCAACAGTTTTAAAACATTGTGGGTGTTGGGCCGGCAATCCTGGGGAGCGCAGGAGACTCAATAAAATGACCCCTGATCCTCCATCTTGAGATCTTTACCCTGAAACCTTCCTGCCACGAGGCCTTCCTTCCTCAGTACACAAAGGAACAAAGACCTAAAAAACCTGCCCCTATACGGCATTGTCCGGCCCCAAAGCCCACCCTTACATGGTAGTTACCTGAGCCCCCCTTTTTCCCCATAAATACCAGCTGGCCATGTTCCTGGGTGTGACTTCCCTGGCCCTGTCCTAACCGAAACCAAGGAACCTTGCCCGAGAGCGCTTCCATTAAAGCCTACACGGACCTATTATCTGGCCTCCGGTCTCTGGTTATTTTTTACAGCCGACTAGAATAAATCTTATATTTGGTGCCTTGTCGGACCTATTATCTGGTCTCCTGTCTCTGGTTATTTTTATTGCCTACTGGAATAAATCTTACTGGGCACTGGTGACCAAGGTAGAACTGGACTTCACTTGCACAGCTAGGATCTGAAAGGACACAGCCAGTAGAAAAGGACAAATACTCATACTGGGCACTTCTGCTGCTCTACCAAGAACTCTACCCAGACAATACCATCTGCCAAATCTAAGGTCTACAAAGAGCCATTTTTCAGTAGGTCATCAACCAACTCTTGGATGTCCTATCTATTAGATGAGCCACTAGAGAGGACTAAAAATCAGGAAAAGGTAAAGAGAAAAGAAAGTTTGTATCTTCAGTGGTGGAATAGATAAACCAACAATTCTTCAAACTTTTACCACTTATAACTGCACTCACTGCTCAGACCTTTTGGTGAGAGGTATTATTTTTAGACCTTGAAATTTGAGAATCCAAGGCACATCTAGCCCTTATCACTCTACCCCAGTGGTTTTCAACTGGGGGCACTTTTGGCCCCCATGGGAAATCTGACAATATCTGGAGACATTTTTGTTTGTCACAACTGATAGTTGCTACTAGCATATAGTACAGAGGCCAGGGATGCCACCATACATTCCATAATGCCCACAATAGCTCCTCATAACAAAGAGTTATCTGGTCCCAACTGTCAATAGTGCCAAGACTGAAAAATTACACTCTGCCCCAACCTATCAACAAATCTACTAACCAATTCAGCTCAGTAACACTCAAACACTGTACTAAACTTCATTATAAGACTGTTAGAAAGACAAGTTTAAAATTTTTCTTCTTATGGTACCAATTAATTCTAGACACACTGCTAGTCCCTGGGAAAGCAGAAGGGTGAGTTAGAACTGACTTTTAGAGCAATTCTTTCTTAACTCTGTCCTGGTTTTCTCAACCAGGAAAAAAAACAAAACAATATTCACATAAGAAGTTTAAACATTAATAGGCTGGGAAGCCTATTTCATCCAAAGCAGTCCTTTTAATGAAGTAAGCTGTAGGGCTTGGATCAGTCCCAGACTCAGAGGCTCCCATATATAGGTCAATTAGTAGGCCAGTAACTACAGATTCAAGAAGGCCTGGTACACTGCAGCTAACTACAAAGAGCCCAAGTCTTCCTCAGAGAGCCCCAAAATATTTGGGGAATTATACCAAAAATCAAAGGAAGCAGCGCAGAGCTAAACCTCAGTATCCTGAATCACTACCATACCCACCTGTAGGGAAACAAATGAAAAGCACTTATACCCAGAAATACCACAGGCAGGTACTGAGGAAACCATGTGAACTCCTCAAGGCAACTATCACCTACCTCTCCTGGGGGCCTAGGACGTGGTCTTTGTGTAGCACCAGATCTGGGGGAGGATGGATTGTGGCATCTTCTTTCCTCTCTTTGGGTTCACATGCTCTCCCCTTCTCTTCTTCACCTGTCACCTCCAAGGCTTTCTCTTGTTCTCCAAAACCCACTTGGCCATCTCTAGAGAAGCTGCCAGAGCTGTGGCACGAATGGATTGAGTCCCTCTCCCGACGGTCATCATCTTGTTCATGACACTGGTCTAGTTCACTCAACTGAGAGCTTCCTTGACTTACATTACAGGAGGAGCCATACCTACTACTGCTGGTGGGGCTGTGAGAATGAGAGGAAGACAGATGAGTATATACATGCAAACTAGAGACCAGGACAAAAGTAATGGATAAATCCAGAAACAATGATTCTTTCAGTGGCAAGAATCACAAATATGAGGTTCCTGGGAAGACAGAACCAAACTTCACAATCTAGAAGAACTAGTTTCTAGGCAGCAGAAGCACAAAGGAAAAACAATACAACATGCCGGGTTCTCTAATAGCACTTAACCTCAACCTGTGGCAGAATTTGAAGCATACTTTATCTCAAAGTGATTTTTTAAGTAGCCGTTTAACCTTAATTATTAAGAATTACTAAATATAAAAGTAGCCTCTTGTTTACACCTAATATTCTTTAATTGGGCTTCTAAAAAAACTTGTCCAGTGGCTGTGATTAAAGTATTCTAATTTCCGGGGTGCCGGGGTGGCTCAGTCATTGAGCTCCTGCCTTCAGCTCGGGTGGTGATCCCAGGGTCCTGGGATCAAGCCCTGAATCAGGCTCCCTGTGTAGCGGGAAGCCTGTTTCTGCCTCTCCCCCTCACCCTGCTTGTGTTCCCCCTCTTGCTGTGTCTCTCTCTGTCAAATAAATAAATAAAATCTAAAAATAAAAATAAAGTATTCTAATTTCCATAAAGTATAATGGATGAACTCTACTCCTTTTTTCTATTATTTACTAAACTGATGTCCCCCTTTCTTCCTCTGTAATTGTAAATGTGAATGTCTATTCCTTAAGATGAGCAAAGGAGACCGGAGATGTTCCCTTAATTATCTCTTAACCATCTACATGATGAGGTAATGGAAACCATTAGGAGATTAAATCTATGACAAAAAAAAATTCCTCTGGGGAATGGTCTCATCAACATGAATGTTACATCAACATGAATATATCCCTGGCAACATAGAGAATGTCCTAAAGATAAACTTGCCCACCTGTAACTGAGTTGCTCTCAGGATATGGCTCGTTTGGGATAAAGTTGACAAAATCCAACTCCAGGATCTGTGTTAAGACCATACTAATATAATTCTATACTTGAAGAGAGGCCAGCCTAAACTTTTCTCAATGACTTGAATTCCCATACCCAGAAAGGAAATTTGTTCCCCTGCTATGAGAGACAGCACTTATAGCAGAGAAAGTGGCAATGGATCATGATTAGAAAGAAGAGCAGTATCCACAAGTTACTCCCTTGAGCTGTATACTGAATTTAAGGCAGTCAGTCCTACGCCAGGTAGAGGTTCTAGGTGATGATCTTTAAGACCTATCCCAAGTCAGGAGCCCCCCTTTCACCTCCGATATCCTACTAAAAAGCTTTCATGCAAAAGGACAAAGAATTTCCTTGCCACAGAATCAAGCCTTTAACTAAAGGGCTTATGTTTATCCTTGACTAAATGAACATAAATCATTATTGTTTCCCAGGAATATTTTCCCTATGGTTCCTCCTGATTACCTGGTATTTTCAGGCTAATTTCTGATCCTTTGTCCCATGACACCAGGACAGGTACCAGGTCGCTGTTATGAACAGTTCCTAATACACATGTATACACACACATACACACACACACGATCTCTAAAATCAACCCCTTTGGACAGGTTTGGGCAAGAGGGCCTGGCAGCATTCTTAAGCTGTACTGTATATGGTGTTTCTTCTTAGGGGAAATAAACAGGATCTTTTCCACATGGACCCTGCACAATGCTCCAGAATAAAGAACTGCAGCAAAAAAAACAGCTTTAACCTCCTGTGACACTTTACTCAAAGCACTTACCAGACACCAGTCTTAAGGATACAAAAAGGCAAAGACTGGAAGAAGCTATGCAAATCCATGTGGAATAGGATATAGAATATAAATTACCCCAGCCTTTGCATTTTACTGAATAACCTCATTGCCACTGGGGAAAGCATCTTAGAAGCCTTGGAAAAGCAAAGCACAGTAGATCTTTCCCCAGCTAGTATAGATAAAAGTGCTGAAGGCCCAAGTAAGCATCCTAGTCTATCATGTGGTTATAATTAACAATATGTCACACTACTATTTGCTGCCTCTTCCTGCCCTCCATTCTCCATTCCACTTTACACAAGGCAGAGCAAACTAGAGTGAGTAAATCCCAGAGTCCAGCCTTTCCTTTAGCAGTAAGCTCCTTCTTACAATAAATGAATTACATCTGGTACTAGAGAGAGGAGAGAGGATGAAAAGACCCATACGTTATTTCTTGTTACTTAACTCCTAGTTAACACGAAGCTCAGATGCTAGGAAAGATACAGGAAAAATAAAAAGCAGGCTACCATTAAACTACCACTAAGTCACTGCATCATAAATGGTCAATTTCTTAAAATCATTTATGATGCTTGGGTTGAGAACAGGCCTTTTGTTGGTCTTTGATTCCTTGATGCCATGGAGAGTAACTGGCTGCTGTACATCTGAAAGAGAGTCAGTGCAACCAGGAATCACCTCCTCCTTTTGTGTTTCTGGCTGGTGAAGTAGCTCAGTGACAGTGCAGTGTTCTTCCTTATGACTCCCCGAAGGACAGGTGGAACTAGAAAGGTTGCCTTTGGAACCCCAGTGTTCTTCTGATGCTGAGACTTCCTGCTGGTTTTCCATTTCTCCAGGTCCTGAAAGCTCATGAGCACATATACTTGGCCTGGTCTTCCGATGCTCAGAGGTCCCAGAGGGTTGACTAGCTGGCTCAGCACTAGCCTCAGACATTTGAGAAGACTCTAAAGCTTTGTCAGCCTCCCTAGCGTTAAGGTCCTGATCACTGCTGATAACCAGAGCTGGAGAAGATTCTGCAGGGGTTTGTTCAGGGCCCCCTTTGTTCTCTTTTGGCCATGTGAATGAAAGATCTAGCTTCTTTCCAAACCTTAGTTTTAGATCACTTGCCATAATACTCCCTTTCCCCTCACTACCTCCCTCAAATAGAGTTGACAACTTTTTAAAACTGGCCATTAAACCAGGCTCTGCTGCTTTATTGCCAGAAGAAGGAGATGAGGAAAAGAAAGAGCTCAGTGGTTTCCCACAGTCAGTGGCAGAGGATGGGAAATGGAGTTTTGGCCAACTGGTCATGTTTGGGATCTCAAAATGAGGTCTTGGCTGCTCTGTTTTCTGGGGGACTGCAGGTAGATCTTTCTGGGTATCAAGTATCCCACAACTTTCTGTGGCACAAAGCGCAGGTTCCTCCAGCACAGGATGAGAAAGGTATCCTTGGGTTTCTGGTGTGACGCTCTGGTCAACACTTGCTTCGCTCAACAGTGGAGTACTGGTTTCCAATGAACTGACTGCCTGTAGTTCCAAGAAGTCTTGGTTTGTGGAGGCAGACTGCAGAGATGGCTTTGCCTCAAAAGGAATAGGTGGCTGAACCAGAGGAGGAAGCTCTTTGGCAATACAGGTAGGATCTGAATCCAAATGTGATGGCAATGGAATATGTTCTACTTCCAATGATGCCTCTGTGTCTGTGCCCTGCAACAACCCCATGTCTCCTTCATCACTCAGAGACAATACTCCTTGCCCAGTATCGTCCTCTGAACCAGAAGGTGCAGCCCTAATTGTTTCAGAATCTTGGCGTTCTAGAATATTGTCAGGAATATTGTTGTTTTCCATTTTAGTTGTTAGTTTAGTATCATCTGTCAGAGTCTCTGAGTCTGACTTTGCACTAGCTACAGTCATTGTACAGTCACTAAGAGTAGATTCTGAATTGAGTGCTGGAGAGGAAGCTTCTCTCCACAAATTTTCTGGAGGTACTAATCCTACAGTATCTCTGTAAGTACCATTTTGAGGCCATGCAGTAACTGGGACAGGTGATTCTTGTTTGTATGTCTCTGGTTTGGGACTTTTAAAAATTCCAAGTAACTCACCTTTGAGGGACTGAGATGATGCACCAGAAGAAAGAGAGAAAAAGGAGTTTTTCTTTGGCAGTTTAGGAGAGGAGAAAAGTCCAGAGAAAGTTTTGGGAGGTTCAATTAAGCACCCAGAGAAAGATTTCACTTTTGTCACAAAACCTGAAAGCATCTCTACTGAAGAGCCCAACACCGATTTATCCTCATCTTTATCTACCTCTGGACTCTGGAGATGCCTCATACCCCCTGGCTCCACAGAGGGAGAGGGTGGCTCCGAGATCTGTGTTAAGACCTCATCAGGGGCCTTTTCTAATGGCAAGTTTAAGGGGTCACTAGTAAATCTTTCATTTTGGTGGTGGTTAGCACAAGTGTCTGAATTGTTGAGCTTTTCAGTCAAATGGTTATCATGTGAAAAAGTCTGGGCCAATGAGCCACTAGGGAAGGCTTCTTGTATGAAAGATTCTTCTTCATAAGGTGCTACTCCAGGGGTCTCTGGACCAATGAGCAGTGTTTCAGTCTGTGCCTGAAATTCTGATGAATGAGGAACAACGTCATTTTCCAACTGATTCACCTGGAAATCTGCTAAAGATATCCCTAGTCCGTTACTAGAATCAAGTTTTCCCTGATAGTCCTTCTCTACAGTGAGCTTATCTGTAAGGTAAGTAACCTCAATGGTGTTGCTAATGGAAACACAAGGAGCCGTTTGCTGGTCATGAACTACCCCCTGGACTATGCTATCTCCATTGCCACTGGAACTTTCTCTAGTCATTGTGCCACCTATGTCTACAAAAACCCCTGATTTCTTACAGGGCTGGGAAGTCACCGGAGGAACAGTTGAAAGACTGTGTTTTTCTCCAGGAGTCTGCTGCTTTCCATCCAAAAACAGTAAGTTGAAGAAACTAAAAGAGCTATTAGGAGAGGTATCTTTCTTGCTGCTTGAGTTAGTAGTGGAAAAAAAGGAAGGAAGTGTAAATACCCCTTCTGCTTGAGATTTGGTTCTTGGTAGAGTAGCAGAGGCCCTGTTCTCAGATTTTTCAGATCCAGTCAGGAAAGAAAATATACTCTTGCTGGTGGGCAACTCTGGTTGAGATGGAGAGGTTGTGGGAGTTGAAAAACTCCAGTGTTGGTCAGAAAAATGATCTTGTTTCTTTGAATTTTCTGGGCTTGGAATATCAAAAGATAATTTATTACTTCTTGAAACTTCTGTCACTGTAGACACCCCATTAGTTTCTCTTGAAGAATCTCTGGAAGACTCTTCAAAACAGTTTGCTGAGAAAGACTGATTTGGTGATTGCTGGGGTAGGTGGTCTCTGGAAGGTACCTCTTTTTCAGTTAAATTATTACCCTGTATATCCTCAGTCGATGGTTCTTTTAGCCCCCTGTCATCAATAGTAATCTGCTTGTTCAGACTCCTAACTCGAACCTTCCTTTTAGAGGCAATTGGTGTAGCACAAAAGTTCCCAACATCTTGACTAATTGGCTGTGCAGGATTAGGACTTGATTTGACTTCATCCTTATTAACCAATGAAGAAACAGACATATTTTCAGTTGTCTGTATAGAAGATGCATTAGTTTTAAATAAATCCCCAAGGGTACCAAAAAAATTTGTAACACCAAGAGATTCATTCTTTTGTTGAGAAGGTATCTTTCTATTTTTATCACCATTCTTTTCTAAATTTGGTGGTCCTTCTTTATTCACCTGGGTTTTAAAGAGGTTCAAAAATCCAGATGCCTGTTTTCCATTTGATACTGTTCTTACTGAAGAGTCTTCTCCCCGACCAAAGAGTTTCATTGCACTTTTAAATAACGTTCTCTCAGACTCTTTGGAGGACTGGTCCTGAGAAATCTCACAGTTCTTGGGTTCATTCTTATTAAACTGTGATGCAAGAGGAATTGAAATTGAGTCAACTGTAACGATTTCATTATCTTCTATATCTGATTTAGCCTGACAAGTTGTTTGGCTTACCTGGACAACAGATTTTAACAAACTTTGTTTTTTCACATGTAAACTTTTATATAAAGGGACTTTTTGCTTCATACTTTTAGTAAATTCTGGTCGCTGAACACAGGATACTATTTGTCTTTCTAAATCCTTCTTGAGAAGACTTTCTTCTTTATCTTGGAAGTTACTCTCTAATTGTTTATTCAAGACTAATGACTGAAGACCATCATTTGTGAGCTCTGCTAAGTCTGACTTCTGATCCATTTTCTTCGTGACCAAAGATTCTGAGGATTCATTCTCATCAAAATACAAAGTATTTCCAACTAAAGCAGAAAATAATGAAGCCACTTTGTTCAATGATGACATTTCTCCTGTTTGCTGTGGACCGTAAATCATATTTTCGGAATGAACCAAAGAGGTAGCTTCTTCAGAAGACTGAACCCAATGTAAACTAGAAGGGTAAATTGATGAATCCTTTGCTAGAGACTGGTTCTTATCTCCTTCTATAAAATGGTTTTTATTTAAGTCATGATTCTCAATTGGTTGGGGCTGATTTCTGAGGTCCAATATATACTCAAAGTCTTCAGAACCACACACCCTTTCTTCAAAAGGTCCAAAATTTCCTTTAAATTTCTTAAGATTATAGCCAGAAAAATCTAATGGTTGATCCTTTTGGCCACAACTTGACTCTTCAAGTACTTGTGAAAAGTTTCCTAAATTTAGATACACTGGTCCCTCACTTCTTGGCAAAACTACAGATAAATCAAGAGGGTCATCAATTGGTTCCTCTTCAACACACCAGAATAATTCATCTTCCTTAAAACTATAGGCAGAAATAATGCTGTCATCCAACATAACACTTGATAGATCATTTGTCTGTAAACCACAATTCAAATACTCTTGATAAGAACCATCAGGTATAAATAAATATGCATACTGCCCAGTAGAATCAGTGAGGAGGTAATACATATACTGACCATCATGGAACATATAATATCCATAATTTCCATCTTCTGATGGCCACCACACTCCACTTTCAAGACATGACAACCATTCCTGGTATGCATAACCAACACTTGCAAAAACAAAGTTTTCATCCATTCTTAATAATTCTTGGTCATCTATGGAACATGTAGTATTCTCATTACCTGAAGAACAACTTAAGTCAATGGCCAATTCTTCTGGTGAATTCTTAGTCTCATTAACCAGAAAATAAGAATTTCCATATAATGAGTGCACTGCCCACATATCCCTTCTTAATAAGTTATCTTCATTAAATGCTAACTGGTCCAATGATTCATATGGTAAGTCACGCCAAATGACACTGTTTGGATTTGTTTTCCACTCCAAGACATTTGCATCTTGATCCTTCTGGCAAAAATTTATTGCTGAATTTTCTGAGTCAGGCCACAAGAAAGCATCACCTGATGGGAATGTATTTTGATCCAACATACAATAAACTGGCTGAAGTTTTCTGGAATTTTTGGAGAAATCTTTTATATCAGAGTCCCATTCATAACAGAAAGGATTATTCATCTCTTCAAAAGCCTGATAGTGGTTTGATATATTAAGAATGTTAGTATTTAATATAGCTGGATTTAACTTATTTGAATTTTCATGTATTTTTGCATTAAGAACATAGTATGGTCTCAGTCCCTCAGCCAAGGATTTCTCTAAGAGGTCCTCCTGAGCACTGGGAGCACAGTGAAACACCCTGTTCTCAGAAGAGGGGCAATTCTTTTCTTTTTGCTTGTTTTTCCATGTAGAAGAGCAATGGTGATTATCAACCCAAGCATCAGATAATGGTATATTTTCTTTAGGTAAAGATAAAAAGGTTTTTACGAAGCCATATGTTTCTCCTTTTTCAACATGGCTCTTCTGGTTTTCAGAAGTCACACATGAAGTAACAGGGATCTCAACCAAGGATAAATGTTTATTTCCATTCAAACTTTTTATGTTGCCTAAAGACATGAACTTTGCTTCATCTGGTTTACAATCAGTCACACTGTTATTGGATATCAGGTTAAATATTCCAGACAGCAAGCCTGGGGTATTATTCCTATGATGAGAATCATCACTCTTCAAATTTAATTCTTGTCCACTAGACAAATTTTCAAAAGAAGAAAATCTGTTAAACAGACCAGAAAGGAGGCCTCCTTGGGTTTTTTTCTTGGAAGCTTTATCTACAAGTCTATCTTCATTAATTTCATTAACCACAGCAGATTTTGAAATGGTACAAGTAGATGCTAATGAACGGTCTGATACTGTTAAAGATGTCATTTGTGGAAGAGTCTTACTTACTTCTAAAGAACCTGAAGGAATATATTCTTTAGACACAACTCCAAGGACAGCTGAGGCATCTCTCTGACAGTTATCTACTGCTCTATGGTCATTTGAATTTAATTTCTCTATATTTCCAAGTTCCCCAAGATCATTATTAATAATTGGAACTGAATTAGACTTTATTTTATTAAGTGTATCATCTTCAGGACAATTTATTTGGTCATTTTTATTAAATGTTTCTGTATCATCAAATTTCCCTAAATTATTATGAATATTCGGAACTGATCTAGATTTTATTAAATTAAGTTTGGCATTTTCATGGCAGTTTCTTTGGATCTCTTCATCAGTGGTTACTGCTGAGTCAGGAAAACTCTGGTCGCTGACAGTGATATGGCTGTCAGTAAAAGGAAATTTAAACAAAGGAAAAATGCTTCCTTTCTCCCTTAAATTCTGCTGCTTTTCAGAATGACTAAGAACTCTGAAAAATGGAATATGTAGTTTTCCACTGAAGGAGAAGGAATGTCCATCTTTCTTAAGGTCTCTCTCCCAACTATCCTCCTCCAACTGGTGAATTCTCATAGATTCTGATGAAGTTTCCTTTGAACAGGTCTCCGGTGAAGTGAGCAAAAACTGGCTAAATGATTTTCTGAGTGGCTCAAGAAAATCATCATCACTAGTCACTTTGTCCTCCTCTAATGGCTTTGAACAAGGCTCTTTATTTGCAGTTCTACTACCAGTTATACAAGGTTGCCCTGGAGTGTCTTTAGCACATATTTTTGATTGATCTGTTAGCAGAGACAAATCTGTACAGGGTTTTCTTTCCAAAAGACTCTCAATATCATCTTTTTTATTTGCAGAACCGCCTAAGTTTGAGGGTTCATTGGCTACTTGGGAAGACAACAACAGATCCTCTCTTATGGGCATTTGGGTTGAGCTTATAGTTTCTCCATCATTCTTATCTAAAGTGATGATACTACTGTTATTGCCAGGAGTGTCTTCCCTTTGATTTGACTCTGATCCACACCCAACAAAGTTTTCCTCTCTTGTTGGCTTGTTCTGGTCATCATCTTTTTTGGTTTCATCCTTTTCCGAAAAGATCTTTAATGGATTTAGCATGCTAAAAACAGACTTTATAACTGAACTCTGACTCTGTAGAGTGGAGTCCCTTCCAATAGTCTCTGTTACATCCTGAAAGTTTAAATTTCCAGTTTTACAACCTGTGTGCTCATTTTCAGAGGATTTGTCATTTCTGCCAAAATCCTTATTATCAACTGCTTGAGAGGATAATGAAGATTGCATGGAAAGATCCTTCCCCAATACTAACTTGGCTCTGGGTTTAGATCCTGAATTAATCATATCTATTTGATTGAGAGTTTCTGTTTTCTCTGGAACTAAAGAAACCAGCTTTTCCACAGAGGTTGTTAGATGCTTTGTGCCTGAACCCACTTTTTCTGTGAGTGAACTGAACAAAGAACCAACAGCATATTTCACTCCATTCAGCTCAGGGAAAGAGACAGCCTTGTCCTTGTCATTCTTGACAATGGTTGAAGGGGCTATTTGATCCCCAAGCATTTTCTGTTCTGCATTATCAATAGTACTGTTGTGTTTAAGTGATTTTTTAGTTTTTGAAAAGGAACCAAATGTATTAATCTCTTCTTCCTTCTCTGCTAAATATTCTGACACTGTTTCTACCAAACACTGAAGCTCACCCATTGTATCAACATAGTCCTTCTTGGGTTCCTCATGAGAGGAAGGGGTCATCTCTTCCATGGGGCACCCAGACAGATCTCCAAGTGTGTATGCATCACAATTTACCTTTGGTAATGAGAATGCTGGACTTGTTAGATGATATTCTTTAGGTAAGTCTCTAATATGAGGGATTTTGGATGGATGACTTGTTGGTGACAGTAAATCTTCCTGTTTATCAGTAAGAGGAGAACTCAGCAGTTCATCAGAAGTACTGCTAGAAGAATCTTCAAGAATATCTAATGGAGTGAAATCAGTGGCATGTTGGTTTAAGCCAGATGACTTCTCACAGTTCTTAAAACAACCAGAAAGACCATAATCATGATTTTGCAACTTAGTGGTCCACATGCCACTCTTAATCACAAAACCATTTTTGCAAGGGCGCAAAACTGGGTAATTTTGTTTCTTCTTTTCAATGTGGCAAATGTTACAATTTTCAGTGTTAGGATATGTACTCTGCAAGTCAGTCTTAGTTCCTAATCTATCACCATACTGTCTTCTTTCACTTTCAAAATGATGGTATAAAGGCTTGTTTTTCCTTCTCCTATCTATTGTATCATATTTCTGGGGATATCTGGAGAACACAGATGTTTCAAACTTAAGGTCAAAATTAAAGGCAGTAGAATAGTCAGTTTCTCGACCCTGAAATGGTATCTTTTTCCAATTCTTGTACTTCAGTTGTTCTTGTTGGCTGTAATGTTTATCAGTTTTTGAAAGAGTTCTAATTTCTTTTACTTCTGCTTCCTTTAAGTTTATGTTACTGCCTTCTAGAAATTCTTCTGATATTTCCCCCTCTATTTCCTTATATATACTTCGTTGCTCTTTACAGTCAATATCAGAGAAAGCTGAAATAATCCTAATTTTGTCATTTGGGGCCTGCAAACCTTGTCTGATGTAAAGAGATAAAATCGGAGGAATAATAAGGCAAAGAAAAGACAAGAAACAGAGAAAAGGAAGAAAAAAGTATAAAGTTTAGTGCACATTCAATGAGAAAACTAAAATAAAACAGTCAATATGATAAAAACCATTCAGACTGAAAAAATATGAAGAAATCTGTATGTTCTTAAATCAGTATTAAAGCAATTTAATCAGTTTTTCCACATCAGAAAAAGGACAGCTATGGCAATAACCATAGCTACTTGCTACCATGAGCTTTTTAGGATCCTTTTATTTTCTAAGAAAGATAGAAACAAATGAACATGTTTCCTCAATATTTAGAATGTATCTGCAATGCCCAAGTTTAGAACTCTTAGGTATTCAACAAAAATATATCAAGGGATTTCTTTTTTTTTTTTTCTTTTTTTTCCCATATCAAGGGATTTCAAGAAACCCAAATTTGTTCATTAATTTGGGTCTGAAAAGTCAAGCTGTTAACTTGCTGAAATTATTATTTGAGGCAATACACACAAGAATATGGTCAAACATATTTCTTTAAAAGAAAAAAGAAAAAAATATAGAGATACCTGGGTGGCTTAGCTGGTTAAGCATCTGACTCTTGATTTTGGCTCAGGTCATGATCTTAGAGTCTTGAGATTGAGCCCCAAGTTGAGCTCTGTGCTCATCATGGAGTCTGCTTGAGATTCTCTCCTTCTCCCTCTCTCTGCGACCAACCCCCCCGCACCGCTCCTGCTCCCATGAGCACGCTCATACTCTCTCTCTCTAATAAATAGATAAATCTTTAAAAAGAAAAAAAATACATACATAATAAAAATAATCTTTGATGGTCAGAAGTCAAATCTTGTTAGAGTACCAACAAGAACAATTATTTAAAGCATTATAATTAGTGAAATCTAAAAGCTATGTTTGCATTGAGGATCACAGTGAAATGAATATCTTTCTCTACAATGATTTTAACACTAGAAGCTAAATTCCAACTTAAATCAATAAATACATAAGATACTTGACCTTTCTTTCAGTTAGATTAGAAACTGCCTGTTTCCTATGTACTCAAAAAGGCGTATACAGAAGACCTGAAGACTAGGAGCTTATCAGCTCCCTATGTTCTTATATAGATTTAACATCCAATTGCATTTATTTAGGAAACAGAAACAAGATCAGAGTGGTCACTTAATCACTAAGAATCTTCGAGAGAGACTTGAAGAGATATTAATAATAAACCTCAAGAGATATTCTTTTGACCTCTCTCAACACTAGAGACACTTTGGCAATATATCTAACAAAGTCCAACTCTACTGTCAAAGCACCAATTAATGTATTTTTACATAATTTATGTACGTTTCCAGGTTTTCTGGATGTATTAGGCAAAAGCCCATTTGGTTGAGCAAAGAAATCCAATCTATTTTTTTTTTACATGCAGTTTCATTATTTTTTTTAAAGATTTTAATTATCTGACAGAGAGAGATCACAAGTAGGCAGAGAGGCAGGCAGAGAGAGAGGGGGAAGGAGGCTCCCTGCTGAGCAGAGAGCCCGATGTGGGGCTCCATCCCAGGACCCTGAGATGATGATCTTTTTTTTTTTTAATTTTATTTATTTATTTGACACAGAGAGAGAGAGAGAGAGAGATCACAAGCAGGCAGAGAGGCAGACAGAGGGAGAGGAGGAAGCAGGCTTCCTGCTGAGCAGAGAGTCCAATGCGGGGCTTGATCCCATGACCCTGAGATCATGACCTGAGCCAAAGGCAGAGGCCTAAACCACTGAGCCACCCAGGTGCCCCGACCTGAGATGATGATCTGAGCCAAACATAGAGGCTTTAACCCACTGAGCCACCCAGGCACCCTGGCAGTTTCATTATTGTCCAGTATTCTGAAAAACTCAAACTGAACTAACTCCAGCCTAGAAGTCTTTATACGTCAACTTAAATGAATAGATAGCCATTGCTGTAGTGAATGAAGCTATTTATATTTACCCTTCTAATTTTCTAGCAGATACTAAGAACATGTTTGCTCCCTTAGGATTTTAAATGTTCTTCCTAAAAAACTGTGTAATTTAAGGACTTAGACCATCTCCAAGAACTTTGTATCTACAGTAAGAAAGTTTAAAAATCAATGCTAGTGATAAAATATCTTCAAAACTTTTTGAAGGATAAAAAAAAACTTTTTAAAGGATAAATCATTTTAAAATTTAAGTTAAAATGTCTATGATAAAAGGTTACTTAAAAATCATGTAATTTGGGGGATGCCTACATGGATCTGTAGGTTAAGCATCTGCCTTCAGCTTGGGTTATGATCCTAGGACCTTGGGACTGAGCCCTGCTTCAGGCTCCCTGCTCAGAGGGGAGTCTGCTTCTCCCATCTCCATCTGCCCCTCCCAACCTCATGCTCTGTCTTGCTCATGCACTCTCTTTCAAATAAATAAATAAATAAATAAATAAATAAATAAATAAATAAATAATCATGATTTTTTTTTCCCCCTCTGCTGGAGATGAAAAAACATTCACTCTTTAACCTCATTTCATATACTGATACAGTAAAATAAAATTTATATGGGATCAATAAAAATTTTTAGCAAAAAATTAACACTTAAAAGTGCATCACTAATACTCCTCTAACTATTATTATAGCAACAGCCCAGGAAATAACCAAAATAATAGTAGGGTAATAATTGGGTAAAATGCAGTGCTCTGGAAGAGTATGTTGTCATTTAGGTTGATGTGCCACTATTACAGCTGCCCTACACATCTAATGCTTACAAATACAGAGGAAAAAGAGGGTCAAAAGTAGTGGATTTTTTGCTATTTTTTTTTTCCTTAAAGTAGGACAACATAAACAACTAAAATCAAATAAATAAAAAATACAAATATTCAGCTAATAAAACAGCAAGAAGTAAAGATCAACTATAGTAGGATTTGTGGCATGTTTCTTTTTTAGAATCAGATTATCAATAGTAAAAATTCTATGTGATGGTTGATATATGAAAAAATTCACTGAAAATATTTTCAGAGATGATCATAAACTGAGATAGGATGTTGTCTAGCAGGTAGGCAACCATCTGAAGGTCGGGATAAATATTCACCACTTTGGTAAAATGAGCAAAAAGCAATGATACCTTGTTATGGTATGGTGAATTTTAGCAACCAAAAGTATGAGCTAAACTGGAATTGTTTTTAAAATATTAACCTCCAACCAATAACTGATTCAAGCAAGAATCACCAATGGATGCTAAATCAATGGGGAAAATGTTGGGGAAATAGAATAACGATACAATCTAAGAAAGAATAAAATAAAATGTAAATGTGCCAGAATGTTAACACAATTGATGAATCTAGGCAACATGAATATGAGTGCTAATGTAACACTTTTCCAAATTTGTTTGAATTATTTTTTAAAGTGGGGGAAGAAAGGGGAGTATATATTTTTGTTTCTATACTCATAAATTATATGATAGTAGTGTATGGAAAGGCACATAGAAACAAACAAGGTGTGAGAACTAGGAGATAGGAAGGGGACAGAATAGAGGAGGACAGGTGCATGTGGGAGATTCTTCACTGTATGTTGTATTGTACCTTACCATTTTTTTAACCATGTCAATGTTTTATATATTTAAAATTTTTTTAAAGATCCAGCATAAGTACTGAATCTGCTATGAAGAGATCATCTGAAGTTCCCAGGGAAACATTTAGGTAGGAAGGATTATCCAAACATTTAACATCTATGATTTTCTTTCTTTAATCGTGGTGAAGAGTGTATCAGAATCGCTAGGCTGGGTAGAGGCATGAGCTGGTTTTTTTCAGTCACCCACCCCAAGTTAGACTGCTCTCAACAGTTGAGAATCACTGATCATAAAGAGAAACAGTAATGAAAGAAATGTCTAAATGTGAATGTACAGAAGAGAAAAAAGAAGACCGAGAATCTATACAAAATGGCTGTAGCTTGGTCTGTCATTCTGTTATACTTCCACTAAAACCTCAGGTTAAAGCATCCACATATTGGGGCGCCTGGGTGGCTCAGTGGGTTAAAGCCTCTGCCTTCAGCTCCAGTCATGATCTCGGGGTCCTAGGATCGAGCCCCAGTCATGATCTCGGGGTCCTAGGATCGAGCCCCGCATCGGGCTCTCTGCTCAGCAGGGAGCCTGCTTCCCCCTTTCTCTGCCTGCCTCTCTGCCTACTTGTGATCTCTGTCTCTGTCAAATAAATAAAATCTTTAAAAAAAAAAAAAAAAAAGGCATCCACATACTGTTGCATCTTGGAAATTACATCCCAGGAAGAGAAGTGCTTTGTTTCCAAAACCTACCTGAGGGCCCGCCGCTCTGGATAATCAAGATCGTAACTTTGCATAGAGTCATTGCAGGAATCCCGGGAATTGCCCTGAAGTAGCAGCTGTTGTGGCAATCGCACTGGCACGGGGAACTGATGCACAGAAGCATTGGGCTGGGAAGTCGTATGGTAAGGAGGTGGGATGCTATTGCTGGTCTCACTGCGATAGTCACTATCTCGGTCATCAACAGCACTATCAGGATCTTCAAAAGCTGTAGAATAAACACAGTCAATCAAAGCATCCCAGCTTTATTAGCTCTTTAGAATTTTTTCTGCTTCTAACTTAAGTAGCCATAAGCCTAGACCTTGAGAACAAGAGCAAGCTGAGCTTCACGTGAGCCAAAGGACCTCAAATCCACGTGCAGAACTGTTTCAGTTAATATTCATAGGTAATATTCATAAGTTTCTTTTCTTATTAAATAAGACAAGATCCTTGCTTTCATTTTAGTGTTGATTCTTAGAGAAGTTCCAAATTATATTTTCCCAGTGCAGAACTCTCTGGAATTCTGATTCTCTAGCTATCATAACTCTAGTGAAAATCAGCTTTTAAATGTCATAGATTCAGGGCACCTGCGTGGCTCAGTGGGTTAAAGCCTTTGCCTTCAGCTCAGGTCATGATCTCAGGGTCCTGGGATCCAGCCGCATCTGGGTCTCTGCTCAGCAGGGAGCCTGCTTCCTCCTCTCTCTCCGCCTGCATCTCTGCCTACTTGTGATCTCTCTCTTTGTCAAATAAATAAATAAAATCTTTTGGGGCTCCTGGGTGGCTCAGTTGGTTGAGCAATTGCCTCCGGCTCAGGTCATGATCCTTGAGTTCCGGGATCGAGTCCCACATCAGGCTCCCAGCTCCACGGGGAGTCTGCTTCTTCCTCTAACCTTCTCTCCTCTCAGCTCTCTCTCACTTTCTCTACCTCTCAAATAAATAAATAAAATCTAATAAATAAATAGATAGATAGATAGATAGATAAAATCTTTATAAATAAATAAATGTCTTAGATTCTATTCCTCTTTGTTATCAAAATGGTCAGAAATTTTCATTTAGAGCTCGTCGCCTGCTGTTTTTGGACTTAAAAAATACATGGCACTGGGTGTGGTGCATAAACAATGATCTTGGAACACTGAAAATAAATAAATGAAATAAAATAAAACAAAAAATACATGGCTGAACCCAGTAAGCAGGTCCAACATCAGAAGGTGGTGAAATAATCAGGAAGGACAAACCCAAGGCTCTGAAGAACCAAAAGTTCTAGATACAATTAAGAACAGTAGCAGCCTTTCTTTTAAGTTCTATGCTAAATTTTATTTTATATGTATTTTTTTTAAGTAAGCTTTAAACCCATTGTGGGGCTGGAACTCATGACCCCAAGATCAAGAGTCACAAGCTCCAATGACTGAGCCAGCCCGGCCCCCCAGAACAGTAGCAGTCTTACTGTCTGGCTGCAACAACAAGTTTTTCTAACAATTACTATCAAGTACCTCCACCCTGGGGCTCAGAATTTCCACCCAAAATCTGGGGCTGAAGGAGAAGAGGAAAACATAAGCACTATCAATGAGATCTTGCTGACAATGCAGCCAAGTTTATCTAACAACAGCGACTATAATTTCATAGAACTATTTCTGCTTTTCAGGCCAGCACCTGACTAGCTAATTTTATTCTTGATGATAATTAAAATGACCAGTTACATACCCTGCTACAAACAAAAATAAAAATATTTAACACTGTACTTGGAAAGGGAGCTCAACCTAATAGTGCTTTATGGTTTATTTTATAGAGAAGTCATTTCTTTTCTTCTTCTTTTTTTTTTAGATTTTATTTATTTATTTGGCATAGAGAGATCCATGTAGGCAGTGAGGCAGGCAGAGAGAGAGGAGGAAGCACGCTCTCTGCTGAGCAGAGAGCTCAATTCGGGGCTGGATCCGAGGACCCTGAGATCATGACCTGAGCGAAAGGCAGAGGCTTAACCCACTGAGCCACCCAGGTGCCCCTGGAGAAGCCATTTCTGACACCAGCTCCACATGTGTATAATTAAGAAGGTCCTCAATGTCCTGTCTTGCCAATTTCCTATTTGGCACAGTAAGGAAAAGGAACATTCATTATCCCAAAATGGAGATACTTTTGCCAGATAATGAACTCCTCATATTAGCAACTTTCAAAAAAATCTTAGTAGTTATGTAGGCAGTGAGAGCCTTCTGAAGACCACAAGAGGGGGCTTTCACAATCACTCAAGCAGGAGATAAGAACCTGCATCCATGCCATGGAAATGGAAAAGAACTGATGAACTAGAAAAAGAAATCCAGACAAATGATAAAATGTGGGGACAAATGGAAGGTAACAGGGAGATGACACCTTGGCTTGCACATCAGACTACCTGGTAGATAATAATTCCACTAAAAGAGACAAGGGGGCACAAACATGTGGGTTTTACAAACAACAAAGAACATCTGAACACCAGATTCCAGACAACACCATGGGTACAGATAGGATTGTGGGTAGATCTCGTGAGCTTTTCCCTTTTGAGTTTAAGGCAACATCGGAACATAAGACAAGGAGAGTGATCAGAACCTCAGGACAAAAAAATCAGTATGAGAAAGAGGCTAGGTGTGCCTGAGTGGCTCAGTGGGTTAAGAGTCTGCCTTTGGCTCAGGTCATGATCCCAGGGTCCTAGGATCAAGCCCCGCATCAGGCTTCACTGATCATCAGGGAGTCATCTTCCCCCTTGCCCCTCCCCTTGCTTGTGCTCTCTCTCTCTGAAATAAATAAATAAAATCTTAAAAAAAAAAAAGATACATAAGAGTATTTAAAAAAAACAGGCTATACTTTCAAGTGGTCAGGAAGGGTACTAGGTCAAAAATTAGGGGATGTAAAGCATTCTACTCAGAAAGATCTGAGCAGATTCTGATCACATATTAGAAAAAAAAAAAAAAGACTTCCGGGGCATTGGTTTCCATCCTGATGCATTTGTCATTCTGAACACTAGAAAGAAAGGATCAAGGGACAAAAACCAGCATGTCTTTCAGACTTAATTCTTTCTGAACCCACAGAAGGAGTCTTGTGTGAAGAAGTCAGATGGATTTTTCATGCATATAGATGAGATGGCAGAGGCAACAAGGGAGACAAAAACAAAAGTCTACTTAAACTACAGCAGAAGTATCAGCATATAACCCAGAGAGCCAAAAAGGGAGCAGCAATGGACAATTCCACTGATTATGAGGCTAGGAGAGAGTAGCTCAGCCAGAGTTAGGAGCCCACAATCCAGAGCCAGAAACTATGTCGGACAGACCCTTGGTTTTTCATTGCATCTGACCTATTACTTCTAAATAATGCTCTACTTTTTTTTTATTTTTAGCCTAGCTTCACCTTGCTAGGCTAAGGTGAAAAACACTTCAAAACTTTCCAAAAAGGTGGTATTTGTATACTAAAAAAATAAAGGGCAAATATTAAAAAACAGAGTGTTCATGGAAAGAAGAGGTTAGGAGAAGAGAATATGAAAAGTAGGAGGGGACAGGAAAAAGGAAATACAAAGAAGTGAGGTGAGACAAAGAAGAGAAACAGAAAAAAGGTAGATGAGGGCAAAGACCAGATTTTTCTCTCCTGACACCATCCCTGATCTCTCTAGAAAGAAAACCCTCTGGAACCACCAAGGCTGATTAGAGACTAAAGGGAAGTTAAGAAAGAGGTTTGAATGAAAGAATTGTGCTTTCAGTGTGGCAATAGCAATCCCTTACTGGCTCTATTCTACTCCACAACACCACTGCAAAACAGAAAACTGGCTTCACTGAGAAAAAGAACCTGAGTGCAGGTTTGGTTGATCAGCCTAAGAAGGACTTATAAGCAAGGTTGAGGGCAAAAATTGAAAAGCCCTTGGAAAACTAAAAGGCTGGGAAAATTAACTAATTCACTCAGTATTTACTGAGTGCCTTTAAGTACAAGGCTAAACAACACAGAAGATTCAGAGTATATAATCAGTCTAATAGGAGAGAGAAAATATGGATACAAATACAAGGAAGTAACTATCATGAGAATAGTACAAACCAAATGTTATATGAGTTGAAGGTAAGGTCACTTCCTGTTAGGGTGAGCAGAGAAAGCTTTATGGAGGACACAACTTTGAAAGACTGGTAGGTGGGGCACCTGAGTAGCTCAGTGGGTTAAGCTTCTGCCTTCCGCTCAGGTCATGATCTCAGGGTCCTGGGATCGAGCCCCAAGTCAGGCTCTCTGCTCAGCAGGGAGCCCGCTTCCCCCGCCCTCTCTGCCTGCCTCTCTGCCTACTTGTGATCTCTTTCTCTGTCAAATAAATAAAATCTTTAAAAAAAAAAAAAAAAAAAAGAAAGACTGGTAGGTTTTCAACAGGTTAAGTTCAGAGAAGGGGAAATACCTTCTAGAATCTGGATAAAAACAATGGCATGAGTAAAAGCCCAACAGTGAAAAAGGCTATATATATTTTTGAGAAACACTTTGTAGCTCATTTGGCAGGTACATAAAAGGACATGGAAGGGAATGATAGAAAATAAACCTGGGGAGGGGCGCCTGGGTGGCTCAGAGGTTAAAGCCTCTGCCTTCTGCTCATTCGGCTCAGGTCATGATCTCAGGGTTCCGGGATCAAGCCTCGCGTTGGGCTCTCTGCTCAGCAGGGAGCCTGCTTTCCCCTCTTTCTCTCTGCCTGCCTCTCTGCCTACTTGTGATCTCTCTCCTCTCTGTCAAATAAATCAATAAAATCTTTAAAAAAAAAAAAAGAAAAGAAAATAAACCTGGGGAATGTAATCTAATCCAAGGCAAAAATGGGCCCCAGGTACAGAGTAGGCACTCAAACAATACTGAATGAAATACTGAACAATGAGGCTTTCTGGTCCTGGATTGAAATCCTGTCTTTAAATCCAGAATACACGTAGAATTTTATCAGCTTGAGAAAAGAGGAAAGAGAATTCAAACTATTTTTTTTCATGGCTTTGTTACTTTTTTCTTTGAAAATCTTAACTTATCTCAGCTCTCTTAGGCTGCCTTAGAGCAGTCCCCTAGTGGAAACACTAAGGATTCAAATCACAGAAAGTACCTATTCATAAGAAATCCCAGTGACAGAACAAAATTTGGCCCCTCTTGTATTATGCTAAGTAAAATAAGTCAATCAGAGAAATACAATTATCATATGATCTCTCTGATATAAGGAATTTGAGAGACAGGGCAGGGGATGTTGGGGGGCAGGGAGGGAAAAAATGAAACAAGATGGCATTGGGAGGGAGACAAACCATAAGAGACTCTTAATCTCTTAAGAGGGTGGAGGGAGATAGGGATAGGGTGGCTGGGTTATGGACATTGGGAAGGGTATGTGCTATGGTGAGTGCTATGAAATGTGTAAGCCTAATTCACAGAGCTGTACCCCTGGGGCAAATATTACACTATACGTTAATAAAAAAAGTTTTCAGCATGAAGGTAAAAAAAAAAATTTGGTCCCTCTTAGTGCCTGCTGGATACCTAAGCACTGGGACTCAACCAAATCCCCTGTAAGATGGGTAACACAACCAGTAATGTCAGCCTAAGGCTGTGTATCTTGCTGGAAAGAACTCACTGTCCACTCTCAAAGCTCTAGAATGAAGATGGCCTCCAGCCTACCTTGGCTGCTTGAAGAAAAGTCAAACCATGTCCTCAGTCTCCTGCTCACAAAAATAAACTTTCAGAAGGAAACTTCTTGTCACTGTACTCCTTAGCCAAGAGACCAAGGTAAAGGGTTTCCTACACTAGTGCTGATGATATTACTTATCTCCGGGAAGGAAAAATCTAGAGATACTGCCAAGATTATAACTGGGACTTTGGTTTGAAATTTCTCTCTCACATTCACACACACACACACACACACACACACACACAGTCTTCAAAAAACCCAGCATGAAAGGATATAACATTCTACTGCAAGTAATGGTCTTCGAGATTTAAGGAGGGGAGGAGAAGGGAGTGGAATTCTATATGCTTGTATGCATGAATATCCAGCCCCAAGTTCACAAGGAATGTATTAAAGGGTAAAATCAAGAAAATTATAAGGAATTCAATTTCTTACGTACTCTGCTGCTCTCCCCAGCCCAAATAGGTCCAGTGACCTAAGAAAACCGCAAATGGTAGCAAAAAAGAAGAGTGATAGAGATAATTTTAGGAATAATTCAAAGACCATTTCCCCATCCCACCAATGATTATACACCTTACCTTGCTTGAACCTGCCCTACTTGTATTCCATTAATTTTACATGACTTATAGAGAGCCTTCTGCCTTCTATCAGGGTTGAGACAAATCTACAAAATACCATTGCTCTAATTCACTATTAGAGAGTAACAAAAAAACTGCTTCTACACTTTTTTATTTATTTAAGTAATCTCTACACCTAATGGGGAGCCCAAAATCATAACCCTGAGATCAAGAGTCAAACACTACCAGGTGCCCCTGCTTTTATACTCTTTTAAAACTCCTGGCCTAGGTATCAGAACATCATTATTTAGGAGCTAATATACCCTTTCTTATTCAAAATGACAAAAACTCAACCTCTAAGAAATCCTTCCTGTCTCTTTGTTCACCAAACCTGAGCCTACCATAGTATTTCCATGAGACTCTCAGACCTGATTCAGTGGAAAAGAGAGTGATTCCCTTGTCTGGTAGTGATTATGTCTAATTTTGATGCTCTTTAATGAAAATTAAAAGGCCAAAGAATGGCATTAACATCTAATCTTGCAAGTAATAACATACTGTAGCCTTCTGCTCAGAATCATTTTTTCAAATGCCTGCAAAATTTAATAAAATCCATTAAAATACAGAAGCTTTGAATAAGAGAAAACTGAACATTTTCTACTAATTTTTCAAAATAAAAAATTCAATTACATTTAAATCCTATTCCATATCCAAAACTGAACTTGAGGCAACTAATGTCACACACACACACACACACACACACCCACCCACCACCACCACTAAAAACAGGTCTTTATCCGAAGGAACAAGGAGTAATTTAGCTTCATAATTAAGAATATGAGTACTCAAGCCAAAGCTTAATTCTTCTAGCTCTGCCACTACTAGCTATATGGTCTTTAAAAAGTTACTATAGATATTTCTTCAACTGTAAGATAAGAATATTATGAGTCTCGGGGCGCCTGGGTGGCTCAGTTGGTTAAGCGACTGCCTTCGGCTCAGGTCATGATCCCAGAGTCCCGGGATCGAGTCCCATATCGGACTCCCGGCTCTGCGGGAAGTCTGCTTCTCCCTCTGACCTTCTCTCCTCTCATTCTCAGTCTCTCTCTCTAATAAATAAATTAAAAAAAAAATCTTTAAAAAAAAAAAAAAAAAAGAATATTATGAGTCTCACTGTTACCAAAAGATTTTAAGAGAAAAATGCATGTAAAGTTTTTTTGTTTTGTTTTGTTTTTTACTTATTTGAGAGCGAGAGATCACAAGTAGGCAGAGAGGCAGGCAGAGAGAGATGAGGGAGCCTGCTTCCGAGCAGAGAGCCCGATGCGGGGCACGATCCTAGGACCCTGAGATCAGGACCTGAGCTGAAGGCAGAGGCTTAACACACTGAGCCACCCAGGCGCCCTAAGAGAAAAATGCATGTAAAGAAACTAGTACAGGCCCCTGGAATGGGGCAAGCAATTGGCATTTCTTGTTGTGTCATGTTGCCAAGTTTTTGCTAGCCTTATAGGTTCCTAATAAATAGGTAGCAGGTAGATTCACACACTGATAGTCCTAGTATCTGTTGAGGGATTGTCTGTTTGGGTTAGAAAGTCCTCAGAGTTCTAAGGGAACAGTTCCCTTGAAAATTTGCAGTTAAGACTCAAAATTCTAGGGGCGCCTGGGTGGCTCAGTGGTTTAAAGCCTCTGCCTTCGGCTCGGATCGTGGTCTCAGGGTCCTGGGATCGACCCCCGCAGTGGGCTCTCTGCTCAATGGGGAGCCTGCTTCTCCCTCTCTCTCTGTCTACCTATCTGCCTACTTGTGATCTCTCTCTTTCTCTCTCTCTCTCTGTCAAATAAATAAATAAATAAATAAATAAATAAATAAATAAATAAATAAAATCTTTAAAAAAAAAAAAAAAAGACTCAAAATTCTAGAAGCATTGAATGATGCTAATGGAAGATGGTTTCGTTACCTGAGCTAACTCCCAATCCTGGAGATATGAAACCACTAATTAGTCACAGTTCAAGTGTAGAATATAGTGATTCAACAATTCTATACATTACTCAGTGCTCATCATGTTAAGTGTACTCTTAATCCCTTCTACCTATCTCACCTATCCCACAGCCACCTCCCCTCTGGTAACCAACCATCTGTTTGTTCTCTATAGTAGACTGGTTTTTTTAGGAGCACCCGGGTGGCTCAGTTGGTTAAAAGTCTGCCTTCTGGGGGACCAGGGTGGCTTAGTCAGTTAAGCAGCTCCCTTCAGCTCAGGTCATGATCCCAGGGTCCTGGGATGGACCCCTACATCAGGCTCTCCGGTCCTGGGGGAATCAGCTTCTTCCTCTCCCTCTGCCCCTCCACCACCCCCCCGCCACTGTGCCCTCTCACTCTCTCTCAAATAAAATCCTTTTTTTTTTAAGTTGGTTTTTTAGTTTATCTCTTTATTTTCCTTTTGTTTCTTAAATTCCACATGAGTGAAATCATATGATATTAAGCATGGGAGAGAAGAATCAGATTTCTCATTTTAAAGATTTTTTATTTTATTTATTTTAACAGAGAGAGAACACAAGCAGGCAGAGAGGGAGGCAGAGGCAGAGAGAGGACCAGGCTCCCTGTAGAGCAAGGAGTCCGATGTGGGACTCGATCCCAGGACGCTGGGATCATGACCTGAGCCGAAGGCAGCTGCTCAACCAACTGAGTCACCCAGGCGTCCCGAGATTTCTCATTTTAGAAAGAGAATGGTGGTACAGTGTGGCCAAAAGTTTGTAGGGTGGAAGGACAGGAGACTGGTGTCAGGGAGGCTGGTAAGGAAGCTACTGCACTCACCTAATGATGGCCTGAACCAAGAAAGTGGCAGAGGGAGGGGAGAGATACATTCAAGAGCTTTAGTAAGTAATTAATTGCAGGAGGTGAGGAGAATAAAGCCTAAATAATATTGCCTAGATTTGGGAGCCTGGGCGGCTCAGTTGTTAAGCAACTGCCTTTGCTCAGGTCATGATCCTGGAGTCCCTGGATCGAGTCCCGCATCGGGCTCCCTCCTCAGTGGAGAGGAGTCTGCTTCTCCATCTGACCTCTTCCTCTCTCTCATTTTCTCTCTCTCTCTCTCAAATAAATAAAATTAAAAAAAAAATATTGCCTAGGTTTCCAGCTTTAGCTACTGGGTAGAAATGACCTGATTCATTAAGAAGAAAAATACAAGAGAGGCAGATTGAAGGAAATGATGAATTCAGTGTTAGATTACTGGCTTTGAGGTATCTACTGCTAGGCTGGTGGGCCCAGGCACACCGAGAGTGGACAAGATGGCCACCGAGTTTCACAAGACGGTGGCTTGGAACTTTCCACC
Source organism: Nasua narica (assembly GCA_028533885.1). Lineage (NCBI taxonomy): Eukaryota > Metazoa > Chordata > Mammalia > Carnivora > Procyonidae > Nasua > Nasua narica. The sequence goes on along the minus strand of CM052813.1, from coordinate 48,559,515 downwards.
ACCGGGCTTCATGTCTCAGAGACTTTCCAGATCACCCCACAAAGACGTGAACAATCTGACTGATAGACCTTGCATTCCTTTTTCTGTATAATGAGCCGACAATTGATTGGTGTATTTTGTGTCCCTCATATACTTAAACCACAGCCAATCAGATACCCAGCAAATCCTCCACACCCTAAGGCCCCTAATCAAAAACCCCTCAGTCCTACCCCGGGGCGCCACTTCCTTGGCCCTGTCCTAACCAGGACCAAGGAACCTCGCCTGAGAGCGCTTCCATTAAAGCTTGCCTTGATTTTACTGGCCTGGCTCCTCTTTTTCACCGCTGATTCGCCCTGACATCTACGAAGTATTCCAAATGAGTATGTCTGAGAAGACAACTGGTTATATGGTTGTGGAGCTGAGGAAAGATATGTGAAGTCCTAAGTTTTCAGAATACTGAAGCTGTCATGAAGACAAAGATTTTTCTGCTTTGTTCCTTACTGTATTCTTAGTGCCTAAACAGTGCTTGGCTAAAAACAGCCACTTGACAAATATTTGTGAATTAATGGATAAAAATTACAATGTAAATAAGAAAAGACAATGAGGCAGGGGTCCCTGGGTGGCTCAGTGGCTAAGCAGTCAACTCTTGATTTCAGCTTGGTCATGTTCTCAGGATCCTGAGATTGAGCCCTGCAAGAGCCTCCATCCTCAGCAGGCAGTCTGCTTGGGATTCTCTCTCTCCTTCTACCTCTGCCCCTCCACCACTCCCCCCTCTCTCCTTTTTGTAAGAATGCAAAGTGATAGGCCACTTTGGAAAAAAACCTGGGCATTTCTTATTATATATATATAAAACCCAGCATTCCCTCTCATATGTATTTACCCAAGAAAAATAAAAACATGTTCACATAAAATCCTATACATGAATGTTCACAGTTGCTTAATTCATATTCACTAAAAACTGTAAATGTAAATGTCCATCTGCTGAATAGATAAACAAACCATGGTATATCCATATAGCAGAGTACCATTCTGAATAAAATGGAATAAAAAGGAATGAACTGACACACAAAGATAAATCTTGAATGCAGTATGATTAGTGAAACAAACCAGACTCAAAAACCTACATACAATATGATTCCACCTATATGACTTTCTGGAAAAGGCAATACTCCTAGGGGCAGGAAACAAATTAGGGTTTTTGTGGACCAGGAGTGGGAGAGGTTGACTACAAAGAGGTCTAGAAAACTTTTAGGGTTGATGGAACTGCTCTATATCTTTACTATGGTTGTGGTTACAAAATTGAATGTTTGTCAAAACTCATAGGACTGTACACTAAAAGGGAGAATTTTACTGAATGTAAGTTATACCTTAATAAATCTGACTTAAAAAAAAAAAAAAAAAAGGAAGAGTCCATGAAGGAGGCTATGAAGGAACCAAAGAGGGAAAAAACCTTGGTGGTATGGTCTCTGAATCAGAAAAAAAAACCAAGGTTTCAAGTAGGCAGTGATTGTTAAGTGCTGCAGGGTAGTCAAACAAAATAAAACTGAAAAAGGCCTACTGGATTTAGAAATAAATATGTCACTAAAAACTTCAATAGAAATTTTAATAAATGAAAGCTGGAGTATAGACTGTTAAGAAGCAAATGGAAGCAGATATAATGGAATAAGGAGACATCAAGAGAGTCTACAATTCATATAGTAAAACACCATGTGAGCAAGATGGTAGACACTGCTTATCACAGATGCCAAAAGAAGCAAGGAACAGACAATCGCCAAATGTGTTACGGAAAAAATTGAGTACACTTAAGAGCTTCTCACAGAACCAGCAACACTCTCAATTTGGGCATTCACACATATCAAATGTGTGTCAAACTGACAATTAAAATGAGCACGTTAATGTTTCCCACCTCCCTAGAGCCTCAAACCTCTTTAGTTCACATATATAACAAGTGGATAACCAATTACCCTGTAGCTCAGTGGCACCTGATGCTAAGAGTCAGGCAGTCTATTAAACTAGAGCCTCCACTGGCAATGACACTGTATTTACAATGTTATGAGCTTCGTGCAGATTAGCTTTATCAAGTGTACCTTAAGCCCAAAACCACTGAACTCCCAAGACTTCAAAACCAGAAACCACAAGACCATTCCAAAATTCCTCTCTACTTTATCTGCCATATCCAATCTGTCAACAAGCTTAATAGTTAATTCCATTCAAGTCTCCTTCCTACTGTCCCTTCCTTCTATGTTTCACAGTCCTTATTATTATAGATTTTGGCTGAACTTATGACCTTCTAATCTCTGTCCCATTCAACCTACTCAGCAGATAGCAACTAATTTTCCTAAATCCAGCTTCTAATCACATCATTGCCCTTTTAATAACTTATAACCTCTCACTATGTATAAAAGAGTATCTTTATCTTTCTGGTTTTCAAGTCCTCTATAATCCGATACCAAATAAATATCAAATCACATTGTCAACCACTCACCCAAAACAAAGTCGTTATTGGCAAACAGGTATTGTCACAGTTCCTATGCTTGCCACATTTGGGAGATAGAGGAATGAGCCTGATTTTCCCTATTTGTCCCTCAACTTCTGAGCCGGAAGGTCCTTCTTTTCCACTGCTGTAATGGAAATGGTTTTCAGTTTTGGAACAAGATAACCCTAGATCCAGGGCCCCTGGGTGGCGCAGTTGGTTGAGCGACTGCCTTCAGCTCAGGTCATGATCCCGGAGTCCCAGGATCTAGTCCCACACCGGGCTCCCAGCTCTGTGGGGAGTCCGCTTCTCACTCTGACCTTCTCCCTTCTCATGCTCTCTCTCACTCTCTCTCTTTCCTAATAAATAAATAAATAAAATCTTTAAAAAAAAAAAAGATAACCCTAGATCCAAAGCCATCACTTAGCAGCTGTGTGACCTTAAGCAGGTTAACTTCTCTGCCCTTGTATTCATCATCTATAAAAAATGAAGAGTAATACCACTTTCCTCTCAATTTTGTATAAATATTGAAAATCAGGTATGTAGCATTTAACTCCAAGTGCTAGACAAATGATAATTATTCAGTAAATGTTCCCTATTCTCCCTCATTTGATTGGTACCCATTCTTGAGTTCCTTTTAAACATCTTTCCATACACAATGCTCAATGATTCTAGTACAATGTCTCTTATCAAAACAAAAACCATCTGCGCATTTCCCTAAAAAGTTAAACACACATCTACCCATATGATCCAGCCATTCCACCTCCAGATATTTATCCAAGAGAAATGAAAACATATCATCATGCTAATGTTCATATTATTCATAATAATTAGAAACAACCCAAGTGCTATCGACAGGTGAGTTGATAAACAAAATGTGATATATCCATAATAAAATATTGCTCAGTAATAAAAAAGAAATGATTTACTGATAAACTCAATAAAATGGCTAAATTTCAAAATCCTTTTTTTTAAAGATTTTTTTTTTTTTTTTTTTTTTTTGGAGAGAGACTGAGAATGAGAGGGGAGAAGGTCAGAGGGAGAAGCAGACTTCCCGCAGAGCCGGGAGTCCGATACGGGACTCGATCCCGGGACTCCGGGATCATGACCTGAGTCGAAGGCAGTCGCCCAACCAACTGAGCCACCCAGGCGCCCTAAATTTCAAAATCCTTAAGCTGAGTAACAGAAGCCAGATACAAAAGAGTATATACTATATGGTCCTATTTATATAAAACTCTAGGAAACCAAGTTTAATCCACAGTGACCAAAAACCTATCAGTGGTTGTCTCGAGCCAAGAATGGGGAGAAGGATAAAGTACAAAGGGCATGAGAAAACATTTAGAGGTAACAGAAATGTTCTGCATCTTGATGGTGGTGGTAGTTTCATGAGTATATGCATCTATCAAAACTAACCAAACAGGACAGATCAAATGGGTGTTTTTTGTATATGTATCTAAATAAAGTTGATTTTTATATATTTTTCAAGATTTTATTTATTTATTTACTGTGGACTCTGAGAAACAAACAGGGTTTTGGAAGGGAGGGATTGGGGGATGGGTGAGCCTGGTGGTAGGTAATAAGGGGGGCATGTATTACATGGAGCCCTGGGTGTGGTGCATAAACAATGAATCTTGGAACATTGAAAAAATAAAATTTAAAAAAGATTTTATTTATTTGAGAGAGTGTGAATGAGAAAGAGTGCATGCACAAGTAGGGGAAAGAGGCAGAGAGAGAGGGAGAAGCAGACTTTCTGTTGAGCAGGGAGCCTGATATGGGGCTCAATCCCAGGACCCTGGGATGATGACATGAGTTGAAGACAGATGGTTAACTGAGCCACCCAGGCACCCCTCAATAAAGCTGATTTTTTAAAAAACCACCTTTATTTTTTTTTTATTATGGTAGTCACCATACATTACTTCATTAGTTTTTGATGTAGCATTCCATGATTCATTATTTGTGAATAACACCCAGTGTTCACTGCAATACATGCCCTCCTTAATACCCATCACAAGGCTAACCCATCTCCCCCTGTCCCTCCCTCTGAAATCCTCAGTTTGTTTCCCAGAGTCCATAGTCTCTCATGGTTGGTCTCCCCCTCTGACTTCCCTCTCTTCAGTTTTCCCTTCTTCTCCTAATGTCCTCCGAGCTATTCCTTATGTTCCACATATGAGTGAAACCATATAATTGTCTTTCTCTGCTTGACTTATTTCACTTAGCATACTCCCCTCCAGTTCCATCCATGTCAATGCAAATGGTGGGTATTCACCCTTTCTGATGGCTGATATATGTAATATTCCATTGTATATATGAACCACATCTTTATCCACTTGTCTGTTAAAGGGCATATCAGCTCCCTCCACATTGGCTATTGTGGACATTGCTGCTATAAACATTGGGTGCATGTGCCCCTTCTTTTAACTACATCTGTATCTTTGGGGTAAATACCCAGTGGTGCAATTTCTAGGTCAGAGAGTAGTTCTATTTTTAACTTTGTGAGGAACCTCCATACTGTTTTCCAAGTGGTTGTACCATCTTGCATTCCAACATCTGTTGTTTCCAGCCTTCTTAATTTCGGCCATTCTAACTGGTGTAAGGTGGTATCTCAAAGTGGTTTTGATTTGAATTTCCCTGATGGTTAATGATATTGAACAACCTATACTTTCAACGCCACCCCTATCAAAATAACAAAGGCATTTTTCAAAGAGCTGGAACAAACAATCCTAAAATCTGTATGGAACCAGAAAAGACCCTGAATCACCAAGGAAATGTTGAATAAGAAAAACAAAGCTGGGGGCATCATGTTGCTGATTTCAGCCTATATTACAAAGCTGTAATCACCAAGACAGCATGGTATTGGCACAAAAACAGATACATAAATCAATGGAACAGAACAGAAAAAACCTTCTTTAAAATAAAAAAAAAGAAAAATCAGAAGTTAAAAAAAATTTAATAAAAATTTTTAAAAACCTGCATTAGAACTTATCACTTGCCTTTGTCCAATCCAATCATCCCTAGCCTAGGTTTTAAGTTCCTTGAGGGTAAGATACAAGTTTTATACTTCCTTTATATTCCTCTTAATGGTTGGCACAGAAATCCTATACTGAAGAAGATAACAACTGAATAAAAGCAGGTCCCTCTTGGGCACCTGGGTGGCTCAGTTGGTTAAGTGTCTGCCTTCAGCTTAGGTTATAATCTCAGAGTCCCAGGATTGATCCCAAATTAGGCTCCCCACTCAGCAGAGTCTGCTTCTCCCTCTGACCCTCCCTGTCTCATGCACACTCTTTCTCAAATAAATAATATATATATATATATTTAAAAACCCAGGTTCCTCTTAACCCAAGTAGAGTCTTTAAATTTTAATAAAAATTACTTAACAGTATGCCTGGCTGGCTCAGTCCATGCAGTGTGCAACTCTTAATCTTGGGGTTACAGGTTCAAGCCCCACCTTGAAAATAAAGCCTTTAAAAGAAAACAAAACAAAACAGGGCACCTGGGTGGCTCAGTCAGTTGAGTGTTTGACTCTTGATTTTGGCCCTGGTCATGGATTTCAGGGTCATGAATTGAGCCCTGCCTCAGAGTCCATGCTGGACCTGGAATTTGCTTGGGATTCTCTCTCTCCCTCTCCTCCCCACTCACACACACTCTGTCTCTCTAAAATATATATATATATATATATATATATATATATATATATATATATATAAAATATATATATATTCTGTTTATATATATATAAACAGAAGCAACTTAGGGGCACCTGTGTAGCTCTGTGGGTTAAAGCCTCTGCCTTCAGCTCAGGTCATGATCTCAGGGTCCTGGGATTGAGCCCCACATCGGGCTCTCTGCTCAGCGGGGAGCCTGCTTCCCCCTCTCTCTCTGCCTGCCTCTCTGCCTCCTTGTGATCTCTCTCGCTCTCTCTGTCAAATGAATAAATGAAATCTTAAAAAAAAAAAATAGAAGCAACTTAAAACAAAAAATAAAAAACCTGAGACTCATGTTAAAAAATGCAGATACCTAGACCCTACTCACAGAGATTCTAATTCAAAACTCCTGAAATGGCTTCAGAATCTATATTTATTGTTGTTGTTGGAAACTGCCTTTTCAGTAAGAACCTGGGGACTCCCATGTCAATGATTTTAAATTACAATTTCAAAAATACAGCTGCAGAATTTCCTATATGAAAAAAGCCAATCTTACAGTCAAAAGCATAGTGCTCCTGCACGAATGGAAAAGAGGCAGCCAGATGCACTATCCTATTAAGCTCAAAGACCAATTCAATGTGAGCATACGGGTAAGTGAAAAAATTCTAGCAGTCCAGGACCCAGTTAAAAATGAATCCTTGGGCGCCTGAGTGACTCAGTTGGTTAAGCAACGGCCTTCAGCTCGGGTCATGATCCCAGAGTCCTGGGATCGAGTCCCACATCGGGCTCCCGGCTCCGCGGGGAGTCTGCTTCTCCCTCTGATCTTCTCCCCTCTCATGCTCTCTCTCACTGTCTCTATCTCAAATAAATAAAATCTTAAAAAAAAAAAAATGGGGGCGCCTGGGTGGCTCAGTGGGTTAAATCCTCTGCCTTCGGCCCAGGTCATGATCTCAGGGTCCTGGGATCGAGCCCCGCATCGAGCCCCGCATCGGGCTCTCCGCTCGGCGGGGAGCCTGCTTCCCCTTCTCTCTCTGCCTGCCTCTCTGCCTACTTGTGATCTCTCTCTCTCTCTGTGTGTGTGTCAAATAAGTAAATAAAATCTTTAAAAAAAAAAATGAATCCTCTATCATAGAAGGCAAAGCTTCTTCATTTATCCCGGCTAACTAGGCTACAGCAACATATTCACAGGCTTCTTGTTCTGCCTATTTCATCTTGTTTCTAGCCAAAAATGTAAGAAATCAGAAATAGTCACATTAAGAAGTAAGGTCTATAATTACCAAACAAAACACCCCCAGGCAACTGTTACATCACCAATTAATAGTCCAGGTGTTGGTCAATTTTTCCAAGACAATGAAATGACAGAATATTTGAGTTCAAGTGAACAGCCATCCCTCTAGGCAATGCCAGGACTCAGTTATCAATTACTAAACTGTAGTGATTACCAGGTAGCTCACAAAGGACAATAAAGTCAACCATTAGAAATTATTCCCTTCTCCCTTTCAAAAAAGATTAGATAAATACCACAGAACTTTTCTTTCTGTTGAAAATAGTTTTTAAAAAATCTATGGTTAAGAAAAGTACTTCATGCCACTGAATAAAGTCAGGGAAACAAACAAACAAAGTACTTCAAACTTAACATAAGGAAAAAAAACAAAAAACTACTGACCAACCTTCTTTTGAACAAATGTATTAGAATACAAGCAAATTTAGCCTAACATTATAGTAAAAGAATAATTTATCATAATAAAATTGGGTATATTACAGGAAAACAAAGATGATTTATCAATAGAAACTGATTAATGAATTCATCACATTAATAAGTCAAAGAAACAATGGATACCTATGAACAACTGGGTAAGTACTACTGAGCAATTTTGAAATGTTCAACATCCACTCCCTATTTTTAATATAGAAGCTTTACTGAAATATAAGATGCAGAGAAGTATACAAATCATAAGTATATTGTTGAATGAATACTGTGAACACACTCATGTAACCACTATACAGATGAAGAAACAGAATAGACCAACATCCAGCAGACCTATTCCTACCCCTTTTGAGTCATTCAACTAGCCTTTTTTTTTTTTAAGATTTTTTATTTATTCATTTGAGATAGAAACAGTGAGAGAGAGCATGAGAGGGGAGAAGGTCAGAGGGAGAAGCAGTCTCCCCATGGAGCTGGGAGCCCGACGTGGGACTCGATCCCAGGACTCTGGGATCATGACCTGAGCCAAAGGCAGTTGCCCAACCAAGTGAGCCACCCAGGCGCCCGCCTTTTTTTTTTTAAGTAGGTTCCACACCCAGCGTGGAGCCCAATGCAGGGCTTGATCTCATAATTGTGAGATGAAGACCTGAGCTGAGATCAAGAGTTGGATGCTTACCTACTGAGCTACCCCAGCACCCTTCAACTAGCTTTTGAACCAGTTATTTCCTTTGCATCACACTTTTCCCCAGAGAGCCACATCACTAATTCCCTCACCTCCAAGTTTTACTCAAAAGTCATCTTGTCACTGTGGCTTAAACACTACCTACCTTAATTATAATTATAACCCAATTTCAATTCTAGCATTCTCAATTGTCTTTCACCATCTACTCTTTTATTGTTCCACTCCCTAAATTCCTATATAATTTCCTTATTCATTATATTTACTGTTTGCTCCCACTCAGGATCTTGGTGTGTTTTGCTTCCTGATATATCCCAAACACCTAGAACAGAATCGAGAAAGTATCAAAAATGTTTGTAAGGTGCCTGGCTGGCTTAGTCAGAGGAACACCCAACATTTGATCTTGGGTCATGAGTTTGAGCCCCACAGTGGGTGTAGAGATTACTAAAAATAAATAAACTTTTAAAAAATGCTTGTGGAAGGGGGCACCTGGGTGGCTCAGTGGGTTAAAGCCTCTGCCTTTGGCTCGGGGTCATGATCTCAGGATCCTGGGATCAAGCCTCACATCAGACTTTCTGCTCAGCAGGGAGCCTGCATCCCCCCTCTCTCTCTGCCTGCCTCTCTGCCTACTTGTGATCTCTCTCTGTGTCAAATAAATAAATAAAATCTTTAAAAAAAACAGAACAAAAAAACCCCGTCAAATTCTAGTCCAAGTGATGATAAACCATCTGATAGCATGTGTCTTTTCATGAAAAAAAAAAAAAATGTTTGTAGAAGGAAAGGATGAAGAGATAGAGGGCAAAAGGGATAGTGTGGTTGGATGTGAGAAAATGAGTATCAGCAGTACAAATATAGATACAATCTTTCTAGAGTATAATTTGACAATATCTAACAAAAAATGTGCATATTTCTTAACTTGATAATTCCACTTAACAGAAACACACTAATTCAACTAATATTATTAAGCAAAAGTACTAGGAATACACAAATAAGCATTTTCCTTACTCATAAAATGTATGGCCTAGAGAAGAAAAATATTAATGAAATAATCACATATATTAAGTACCATGAAGAAAAGGTACATAAAAATTACATAAAAGAGGGGCCCCTGGGTGGCGCAGTTGGTTGAGCGACTGCCTTCAGCTCGGGTCATGATCCCGGAGTCCCGGGATCGAGTCCCACATCGGGCTCCCAGCTCCACGGGGAGTCCGCTTCTCACTCTGACCTTCTCCCTTCTCATGCTCTCTCTCACTCTCTCTTTCCTAATGAATAAATAAATAAAATCTTAAAAAAAAAAAAAAAATTACATAAAAGAATATATAATAGGGAAAGGGAGATTCATTTGCATTTTTACAAAAAACATATTTATACAAAGTTGTTCACCATAGCACTGTTTTAGTAGGAAATTTGGGGAAAATCCAAATATCTACCAATAGGGGAGGAGTTTTAAATTATACATTTCAAATGGAATATATCAAATTTGAATTTCACCAATTTTCTGGTGCAACTACCAATTTACAAAAAAATATAAAGGACAGAAAAGTAAACTATGCTATAGGAATATATATAGCAAAATTCACAATATGGTCAAACAAAGACATGTAGTTAAATGGCTTCATTGCCTTAATAACTAACTGCAAGGAAAAAATTAAGAGATGGAGGAGGAATCCACAGATTAAAAAAATTATAAGCTATATCAAAAAGATAAGACAGGCAAAAAAATTTTTAATGTTTAATGATGCACACCTAAGTGATAAAACATAAAGCAAGGAAGTCATTGTCATAAAAATTTGTAGTTAATTTTAGGGAGGAGATTGGGATTGGGAAGGGGCATGTGGAAAGCTTTCTAGGGTGCCTGACAAAGGGTTTTTTCCTATCTTATATGAATTCATTAAACATTTGTTTTATGAAGTTGTGTATCTGTGTTACATTCTACAATAGATTTTTTTAAGGCATCAAATTTGATATGTCATTACAATTACCACCATCTGATGATTTCATTTCCCTGAAGTCTTCAAAAGCTCCTCATGGTCTTCAAGATAAAAATATAAATAGCTTGCTATGGCTTTCAAACCCAGCATGATATGAAGACTCTATGCCTCATCTCTGACCCTGCCCCACACTTATCCTCTGCCCTCAAGTCATCCAGAATTTTCAACATGCTTATAAATCATGCTTTTTCGTGTTAGTGTCCTAATACCATAATCTTCTCGTTTACTTGACTGACTCCTATTCATCTTTCAAAACTCAATTTATGCCAGAGGTTTCCGAGGAAGGAAGGATGAATAGGTAGGGCACAGGGAAATTTTAGGGAAGAGAAACTATTCTGTATCATATTATTAGGGTGAATACATTTGCCAAACTCCAGAGAACATAGAAGGCAAAGAGTGAACTATAATATAACCTATGGATTTTTGTTGACTTTTAAATTATTTTCAATTTAAATATCATTTTCTCTGGGAAGCCTTTCCCTACTATCTAAAAATTGATTTAATTCTTCTTCCTCTGTTACTCACTGAATCACATGGCAGTAAATTTCTTTTCCTCTCTGGACCTGAGCTCACTAAGCTCACTAGCTCACTAAGGTCAAGGACTTTCATCTCTACATCTCCAGTGCCTAGCATGGTTCTTGGTATGAGGAAGAGGTGTCCAATAATTATTGTGCAATGAATAATTCTAACAATTGTTGATCAACAGTACTTCTGTTAATCATGTTTTACTAATCAAATTCATTTCTTTCCACTCTGAACCAATGAAACCAATAACAAACCAAAGATGACCATGTTTTTATGGGAATAACAGACTGTCATATATATACAATAAATACTGTACCCAGGTTAGGCAGTTAAGTGCTGTAACCAAATGAAACTTTTTTTTTTAGATTTTATTTTTTAAGTAATCTCTACACCCAACATGGGGCTCACACTCACAACCCCAAGACCAATAGTCGCATTTTCCACCAACTGACCCAGGCAGGAGCCCCTCAAACTTTAATACATTAATCTGACATTTTTAACATACATAATTGTGTGCCATAGTAACTGAACAGAAATGATAATAAGATACAATTAGCAACCTCAAATTCTTTCTGGAAAAAGACAGGATAGAAATAAATGAGTCAGAAGACTATAATTAACATTATTTTTATCAGGCAAACCATACAGTTATAATTTCTCTCTTTTCTTTGTTAGTTTGCCAACACCTATAATCATCAATATGAATTGCTTATACAGATGCCACATGTACAGGGTAAAACTCATTACCCACTCTTACTGACAGAAGTCCCAGACTCACTGCACTGTCCTATTACTAAAATAAGACTCCCTATACACTCTGTGGAGTCTATAACCAGTATATTTTCCTGACTCTGAGAGTCCTAGCCCTGGAATAAAAGTTGCAAAACTACCAATTGACTGATCCTCTACCCTCACTACCCAGGGAGGATGTTCTACCCAGTTATTAGCCAGGACTAAGGGAGTGGAGGGGGCTATCTTTTGAATTATCCCTTCATACTTTTCTTTTATCCTATTATGAATATCTTTCTGTTAATCCAATACATTCCAATTAGCTTCTTCAAAACGGATCTCTAAACTCATGCCCTCTGGAAAGCTTTTCTGAACAAACTACATGCCATTCTTAACCATCCGCTTCTTCCTCAGCCACCTCAGGAAGACAGGTGCCCAAATTAACTCTAAAATAAATGTACTTCCAGGATACCTGGGTGGCTCAGTCGGTTAAGAGGCTGCCTTCGTCTCTTCGTCTCTGTAAAGCAGATGCATGCCCCCATTACACTCCGGGCTCAGCAAGGAGTCAGCTTCTCCCTCTGCCACTCCCCCTGCTCATGCTCTCAATCTCTCTCAAATGAATAAAATCTTAAAAAATAAATCAACTTGATTAATTTTATGTAAATTAATTTTATCTCAAATTGCCCATTATATCTAAAATGCCCATTAATAGGGACTGGTTCCCTACATGTAGTATATATTAAATACATTAAGTGAAAAAAAGCAAGGCATATTAACATCATGCAAAGCATACTATCATTTGTGAGAGGGACTTTAAGTATATTACATATACTTAATATGCAATATACATATATTCATTATGTGAATGCATAAAGTCTTTCTAGAGAAATCCACCATAAATGGCAATAGTGGCTGCCTCAAGGCAGAAACTGAATGGCTAAAGGATAGGGTAGAGAAAAAAAGTATTGTTTTTCATAGCATACACTATATCTTTTGATATAAAAATGAAATTTACACATGAAGTTCCTTTAAAATAATAATAATAATAGGGCAAGGAGGGGGTCCTAGGTTCAAGGTAACCAAGAATCAGCTATCTGGGGAATACCAACATGATTAGGATACTTTAATGCAAGAGCCAGAACAGAAGACTCAAACAGAAGTGGTAAATGGTAGAAGAAAGATGGCAAAGAAAGAATATGAGCTCTGGGATTTTAAAAATGAGAAGGGGAACAATAGAGGAAACTGATGAGGTGGAAGAATCTGCAGGATAGAGGCCAGCTGATCAAGCAATCCTATTTTCCTAAGGGCTTGTGGTTCTAGATAAATAAGTGAAAGTAACTACTGATGTAACACTTGCTCTTCTGCTTCCACTGCTCAGAGTAATAGGTTGTCAGTCATAAGCCACCAAGATTTTAAGGACAAAGCTTTCAGTCCTCTAACAAATTAAAAGGAGAAAGGGTAATAGGTGACGAAAAGGAAACTAGGACCTAAAGTGAGAAAGGTTCTCCCAACAGCAAAGGAAGGAAGGAAGGAAGGAAGGAAGAAAAATGAAAGAAAGGGAAGGGGAGGGGAGGGGAGGAGAGGGAGGAGGGGAGGAGAGGGGAGGGGAGGGGAGGGGAGGGGAGGGGAGGGGAGGGGAGGGGAGGGGAGGGAAGGGAAGGGAAGGGAAGGGAAGGGAAGGACTCTCAAAGAAGTGAATCTGCTAAATTGGGCTAGCCCTGTATATCTTCACTCTTTGAAGAAAATGATGTACAAAAGAGGAACTCATTTCCTTCTGCACAGTAACAAGTACAACTTTGGTATCACTCTATTCTCTCCAAGTCAATATGGTTGTCATATAATCTGGCATCTTTTTAATCCTCTCCCCATATTTTCCTAGTGTGAATAATCTTTCCTTTCGATCAACACATTTCAATTAACTGCTTAAATATCATCTCTAAACTCATCTCTGTGGAATGACTTCTTGAACAAACTTTATGCTATTCTTAACTATTTGCTTATTCCTCTGCCACCCAAGTACTTTACTATTTCCAGGGTACGACTCTGCACCTAAGGATCATCACATAAATAACATAGTCAAGTTGCTGCATTTGTGTATTTGTTCTCTTCTGACCTAAACAGGTTATGAGCTAAATCTTCTGATTCTTTTTCCATCCTCCCATCATTCTTCCTTGAAGCCCACAAATATATTCTCTTGTCTATGTACCTACTCATTAAAAACAAGAATACTCTATGAAAATATAGAAACCTTCAGAGAGAAGGAAACAAAAAGACGTAATAGATAAACTTATACCCAGAAGCTTTGAGTTTCTTCTCTGTAATGCTTGTCTGGAGTTTCCAAGTTCCACAAGAGAAGTTCAGAAAAGTATGACAATTCTTTCTGTCTGGCATCTGCTAAGAAGTCTTTATTTCTACCAAGAATAAACATGAACACTTTAGTGCTTACAAATTACAACACAGTTGACAAAGCTTTAGGTACTGCCAATATCACCTATCAGTTACCTGATTATTAGTCTTAATATCAGTCCTATTACAGAAGCATCCTCAGAAATCTACACATTCTGAAAAAACTAAATTTTCAACCCAAAGGAAAAGAATACTCCTTTCCAACAAATATTGTGAATTATACTTTTTCAATAGTCATTTTCCTTTTTTCTCCAGAAAAGCCTTTCCCCAAAAATCCACATGGGCTGAGGTCTCTCAGAGGCCAACAACCAGGCTTCACTCCCTGGTACCTAACATATCACAGAGTGAGACATAGTTGTGCAAATTCCAAAAGAAACAGAAGACTGAGTCCTTGCTCCTGCAATTCACCAGTCTGATGGAGAAAAATCCTACCAACCAGGAAAGAAAGGAAAGTCTAAGGAAACATTTAGAGTACATCATACTAAACTCTACTAGAAGATAATGATGGGTGGTGGGCTCATGGGTATTAGTTCCATTATTCCTCTCCAAAACTTAAATATGTTACAAGTATTCCCTCACATATTCAGATACTGCATAATTAAAATTTTTTAACTTTTTCTTTAAGATTTTATTTATTTATTTGAGAGAGAGAGAGTGAACAAGAGGGAGAGAGCACAAGCAGGGAGGAGAAGCAGAGGGAGAAGGAAAAGCAGACTCCCCACTGCAGGGAGCCCAACACGGGGCTTGATGCGTGACTCCAGAGTCATGACCTGAGTGGAAGGCAGACACTTAACCGACTAAGCCACCCAGATGCCCCGTGCATAATTAAAATTTGACTTATTTTTTTAATAGGGCACCTGGGTGGCTCAGTCGTTAAGAATCGCCTTCAGGGCGCCTGGGTGGCTCAGTTGGCTAAGCAACTGCCTTCGGCTCAGGTCATGATCCCGGAGTCTCGAGATTGAGTCCCACATCGGGCTCCCAGCTCCATGGGGAGTCCGCTTCTCACTCTGACCTTCTCCCTTCTCATGCTCTCTCTCACTCTCTCTCTTTCCTAATAAATAAATAAATAAAATCTTTAAAAAAAAAAAGAATTTGCCTTCAGTTCAGGTCATGATCCGAGGGTCCTGAGACCGAGACCTGCATCTGGCTCCCTGCTCAGCAGGAAGCCTTTTTCTCCCTCTCCCACTCCTCCTGCTTGTGTTCCCTCTCTCACTCTTTGTCAAATAAATAAAATCTTTTTTAAAAATAAATAAAATTTAACTTATTTTTTTAAAAAGAAAATTTAAGATGTTGGAAGAGCATACTCCAAACTGTGAAAACTAGTTATCTTGGAATGGGCTGGAGAGGAGTATTACAGAGAACTATAACTGTTTATAATACACATTTCTCAATCACTTAAAAATTTTTACAAAGAAGATGTTACATATTTGGGTTTTTTTTTTTAAGATTTTATTTATTTATTTGACAGAGAGAGAGAGAGCACAAGCAGGCAGAGAGGCAGGCAGAGAGAGGGAAGCAGGCTCCCCGCTGAGCAAAGAGCCCGATGTGGGGCTCGATTCCAAGACCCTGAGATCATGACCCGAGCCGAAGGCAGAGCCTTAACCCACTGAGCCACCCAGGTGCCCCTTTATTTTGGGTTTTTAAGTTTAAACTAAAAAGGGAACTGATTTAGTATGTTGGGGCGAGGGGACAACAATTCTTTGCAACACCTTGCAAAGTAAGCATAAAGTTTCTACACAAATTTTGAATTTCAACACACTATCTGGACATGAACTGCCAGAATTTCTAAACCCAGTAACAAATGTGTGAAACTCATTCTATCAGGGTGAATGAGGACAGAGGAAACATTTCTACTCTAGTCAAGGCCAGGATTTCAGGGAAACAGATCTTTGCCATGGGAAGCACCCAAAAAATAAACGATCTATTCCCTATGGCTTCAAGAAATTTTTCAAAACATAGTAAGAACACAAAAGGGACAATGATGAAGAGGTATGAAGAGGTATTCAGTTAGCTCTGAATTTTTTTTTGTAACACATAGTACTCTAAGACCAAGTCAAAGGATGGAAAAAATAATCAAAAGGTATCTCTGATGTATGCACACATATGTTTGGACATGTGTAAAATCTCTCAATTTATAAGAAACTGCTAATGATGACTACTTTTGGGGAGAAGATCCAAGTAGCTAGGTATAGTAATAGAAGTAAGACCTTTTTACTGTATTCCCTTTAATATTTTAAAGTTTGTGTGCCTTATGCATATTTCCTATTTAATAAATGAAGTAATTTTAAAATAATACAAAAGGCAGAAAGCAAATAAGAAGAGCATATTTTTCTGAATTAATTATATCCCATTCAATTTTTGTCATCAAGTAGCGGTCTAGGGAAAAAAACATGGACCTTAAGAGTCAAACAGACCAAGGTTTTAACCCCAATTCACACATTTCCTAGAAACAAATGGCACAAAAGAAGATAACTTGCAGAAATCCCTGATAAAAAGATTCTGGGCTGCTTTCTTCATGATACCATGTAAAGTGGCCATCAAGATTTATAACAAGGAAGGCAATACATTGCCCAACTTTCATTACAAGTAACTTGAAGTGAGACCAAATTTTAACATTGAGGACATTGAACAGAACACTCAAAATTGATAATATGTTTTGAAAGCCTCATTATGACAAAACTGACTGGGACAATTATGGAGCTAGGGCTTATGAGGTAGCACCACAATGGATGGAGCTAAAAACCAGCTGGCAGAGGGAGTAAAGAGCCCACTTATCAAGCTTTGAATTTAAGTGAATAGCCTAAGTATTATGGCTTGGAGGAGTGGATATATTTGTGATTAAGTCAAAAGTGACAGTGTCCCAGAGGAACCTGGGACACAGGAATTCAATAATTTCCAAGGTGTCCCAGGACTACCTTGGACACCTATCACCCAATTCCAGCGCAGGGCATTGTTTGAGAAAGCTATCAGAAGTCCTAGTACACCATGCTAATGTATTGAAGGAGCCTGCCATGCAATAGCAACATGGCATTGCAAAAACATAGAGAGGACAGGCTGAGTTCCGTCTGTTCAAAAGTTATGGTGAGAGATTCTTGATCTCTTTAAGACACTGTAGGAAACATAGATTCACCCAGTATATGCTCCTAAAAGGATGCTACTCCTAGTTGAGACTGAAGCCACAAAGGTCTCTAAGAGTTAGATCCCCGATAGGTAGGGGCTATCAGCATGGCAGCTACTGTCATCTGGAAATAGCAATACAAAAAAGAAAATTACTGGAGAACAGGCCACAGGATCTGATGCCAGCCAAGCTTCCTTTTTATCTGGAGCTGTGCAAGGTGGTTAGGTCTGACAGTCATCAAGTACAAGATCCTCTCAAGTTAATGTCCTCTGGTATAAAATGCTGGAGTGACAGTCTCATGGTCTACTCCATACGATCATACCCTCACACAGTACGTACTTACTAACTGGGTCCACTACTTCTGGCATGGGGTGGGTCCAGAATGAAAGAAAGAAATTCTGAATCAGAAACAAATAAAATTTCCTGCCTACTAGAATCCACCTGACTGGAAAAACAAGTCCTGGCCCCCATTGGGAGGCAACCAGAATACCCCAGAAGCTTAGTCTTTTTTATGGTAGGGGGAGAACTGTGATTAAGAGCAGCACTGGCAGTATCAGCCCAGAGTTTTGTGTCTGGTTGATTTTGATCAAAGAATTATACCATCATCTGTATAGTACACTGGAATCTAATCTTCCAGATGGGGAATAATTGGTTATATATATAGGATGACCCATTTCTCTGCCTCCCCAAAAAGGTATATTAGAAATAAGTCATAGCATGGCAGTGGACAATTTTAGATGGAAACCAAGAATAATAGGAGAATCTTAAAGGACAATTTGAATGTAGTACAGACTAGGGATACTACATGTCAGGCCTGATGGCTTAATAGTAGTGGGAAGTACTGAACACCTCCAGCTTCCTGTCAAAGAATCAACAATATCAGCATTATAGATCACCAGGAAATATAACTAAAAGAATTGAAAAGAATTGACTAAAGTCATTTTACATGAATATGTCTCTTTGGGGTATGTTGCCAAAAAAGATCCTTTTAAATTAGTGGAGGCCAAATAAGATGTCACAACTTGGTAGCCAACCTGTATATTACTGATAACTACTTCTCAATGTTTGGTCACTATTATTCATGGATGTGACTCACATCCACTCTTCTCAACTGATTCATACTTTAAGAAAAATGTTAAACAATATGTTGAGTGATGTCCTATCTTACTAATTTAAAAGACTGATTCATACTCAGGAAATTTTGGTTTATGATCTGATGTCACTATTTATAAGCAATATTGTAACAAAACCAGTGAAACACACTTTCACAGATAATCAGAGAAATCTCTGAAACACCAACGGTGGGCTGTACCTCAAAAGTTCAAGCTATCTTCAAGGTCATATTACAAATAGCAGTAACATAAACCACAAAACTTTTTTTAATTTCAGACATAGTAATTGATTAGGAGAGACCTTAGGGATATCACCAATAAAAGCAACATAGAAACTTTAAGAACTACTTAGAACTCTCAATCAAGGAATCACTAGTATTATTAAACTGTGCCAACCTCGACAACCAACTATTGTTCACTTAAGTCTCAAATCCAAACTGAAAAAGTAAATCTACATGACTTGCCCCTACACTGTCAGACCTGGGACCATTTTCTAATATTTATTGTTTTTAAATTATCATATACAAAATGCATTTGGAGAAAAATTGCAAAGTTCAAAAGAGTATAAAGAAAAAAAATAAAACTTCCCTACAATCCTACCCCTGAGAGCCACTATTAAAACTATTTCCGGTGCAACTGGGTGGCCCAGTTGGTTGAGCATCTGCCTTTAGCTCAGGTCATGATCCCAGGCTCCTGGGATCATGGGTTCCCTACTCAGTAAGGATCCTGCTTCACCCTCTCCCTTTACCTGCTGGTCCCCTTGCTTGTTCTTTCTCTCTGTCAAATAAATAAATAAGGGCACCTGGGTGGCTCAGGCATTGAGCGTATGCCTTCAGCTTGGGTTGTGATTCCAGGGTCCTGAGATGGAGCCCCACATCAGGCTTCTTGCTCAGCAGAGAGCCTGCTACTCCCTCTCACACTACCCCTGCTTGTGTTCCCTCTCTCGCTGTATCTCTCTCTGTCAAATAAATAAATAAATAAAATCTTTAAAGTAAATAAATAAAATCTTAAAAAAAAATAAAAACTGTATTTCCTTGGAGTGTTTTTCCCTATGCTTAGCTGTATACAATTTATTCTTTTTTTTTTTTAAGATTTATTTGAGAGAGAGAGAACATGACAGGGGAGAAGGTCAGAGGGAGAAGCAGACTCCCAGTGGAGCTGGGAGCCTGATGCGGGACTCGATCCCGGAACTCAGGGATCATGACCTGAGCCGAAGGCAGTCGCCCAACCAACTGAGCCACCCAGGCACCCTGTATATAATTTATTCTTTAGATAACTGAGATCATACTATTTAGCACCTTAGGATCCTACTTTTTAAAACTTATTCACATAATTATCTCCTCTACCTTAAACTACTTAAAAGCATAGTACTCCATCATATGGAAATGCCACAATTACCCATTCTTTCAAAATTTTTGCAATTTTTCTCCACTATAATTAAAGTCTATATGTAAATGTTCCTTTGAACCTCAACCTATTTTCCTTGAATATCTCCTGGAAGTAAAATTCCTGAGTTAGAAAGGTTGTGCTAATTTAGACACTCCAGGAAAATGTGTGAGTAGTCATCCCATCAAATCCTTGCCAGATACTAAATCACTTTTGATTCACTTCTCAATTGCAACCAGTGATACCATCATTGATAATATACCAGGTGGTCAGTAACAACCAGACATGTATAAAAATTGAAAACAGCAGGGGGTGCCTGGGTGGTTCAGTCGGCTGGGCATCCAACTCTTGATCTCAGCTCAGGTCTTGATCTCAGGGTCATGGGTTCAGGCCCTGTGTTGGGGGGCTCCGTGCTGGGCACAGAGCCTTTTTTAAAAAAAAGAAATTGAAAATAGCATAAAGTCATAGAAATTAGTAGTCCTAAGGTTGTTTGGTATGGCAACATGTTGTGCTGTTTCATTCTTTGGCAAGACATAGGTAGAAATATCCTTATTGAAGAATGAAGTTTGAATACCTTAGAAAATTTAAGTACCTTTGGAAAAGGAATAAACCAGTATATCTCTCTACACCAACTTCCTGTATGTTTAACCTTGTAACTAAGATAAATATTTGAATTATACCCTTTGTTGCAAATGAGATTTGTATCTGCAGACCAAATTGCATAGCCTCAGAGTATCTCAATAAATTGAGCAAAAATTACATAAATATGAAAAAGCTGACACACAGATAAAAACTGCAAAAGTAAACATGAGGTTCAAACATGAAAAAGCATGCATCTGTTGGTATCTGCCACCAACCCTCAGTTGAGGACATATCTGAGGAACACATCTTAAAAATCAAAGTATATTCGGGCACCGGGGTGGCTCAGTTGGTTAAGCGTCTGCCTTCCGCTCGAGTCATGATTCCAGGGTCCTGGGATCGAGCCCCATACCACACCAGGCTCCCTGCTCAGTGGGGAGCCTGCTTCTCCCTCTCCCTCTGTCAGTCCCGTTTGTGCATGCTCACTCGTCTGTCAAATAAATAAATAATTTTTTAAAAGATTTTATTTATTTATTTGAGAGAGAGAGAGAGCGAGAGAGAACATGAGAGGGGAAAAGGTCAGAGGGAGAAGCAGACTCCCCGCGGAGCCAGGAGCCCGATGTGGGACTCAATCCCAGGACTCTGGGATCCGACCCGAGCCGAAGGCAGTCACTTAACCAACTGAGCCACCCAGGAGCCCAAATAAATAAATAATCTTTAAAATAAAAAGTATATTCACTCTCTTTTATGTGACTCTATAAAACCAAATCTGCTGGAAAGTCCTGGAACGAAAGTAATGGGCTATTGAGCTGGTAATGAGAATGATTTCAAAAAAAGATATACAGGCAATTCAGTGAAAAAATAATAGCCTTCTTAACAAATGATGCTGGTACGATTGGATATCCACATGCAAAAAGATTATCTCAGACCCTAACTCACACCACATACAAATGGCAATGAATAAACCTTAGCTGAATCCTAAATTAGGACAAAAACAGCAAAAATATTTTTAGGAAAATTAGAGAACTTAAAATAGAGTAGACACCAGAAGCTACTATGAAATTTTGTTAAATTTTTAGGTGTGATAGGTTTGTAATCCTATGTGAATTACACCCTAAGGTAAAAAACAACTTTCAAGAACACTGAATTTTAATTAGTAGGCTTCTTCTTAGTAATAGCATTGGTACGTTAATCCTGAAATTTGCTTGTGCAAATTATAGGATAGAGCAAATGAGTACATAATTTGATCTTCTTGGAAACAAGGGTTCTCACTGAGAGAACATACAAATGTAGAATGGCCAAAGGTGAGGAAAAACTGTCATGAAAAGTTTAATTGGTAATAACAATATGAACATTATGAGTTAGGTATGTATGTTTGTTTTCCTAGTTCTGTCCATTCAAACAGTCAAAAAGCAATACTACTCCAATAGCAATGAGCATGACCAATTCCAAGATCTTGATTTCTAAATACTATTCCCCATTAAAACAAACCAAGGCTCATTGGAGAAGTAACTTATTCTAAGACTGAGGCAGTGAAAGGACAAGATGAGCCTGGAACATCCAGCACAGGGAAAGGAAGGAAGTATTAAAGAATGATTGGGGCCGGGGCGCCTGGGTGGCTCAGTGGGTTAAAGCCTCTGCCTTCGGCTCAGGTCATGATCTCAGGGTCCTGGGATCGAGCCCCGCATCGGGCTCTCTATTCAGCAGGGAGCCTGCTTCCCCCTCTCTCTCTGCCTTCCTCTCTGCCTACTTGTGGTCTCTCTCCTGTCTGTCAAATAAATAAATAAAATCTTAAAAAAAAAAAAAAAAAAAGAATGATTGGGGCCATGTCAAAAGGACATAGGAACTAGTTTAAAGGGACTCTCATAGGCCAAATTTGGGACAATTTGAGCAAAAACAGTAACAGAACTATATTATAAAACACTGAGTTAAAGAAAGAATTAATGAGGGGTGCCTGGGTGGCTCAGTCAGTTAAACATCAAACTCTTGATTTCAGCTTAGGTCATGATCTCAGGGCTGTGAGATCAAGCCCCACATCAGGCTCTGTGCTAGGTGTGGAGCTTGCTTAAGATACTCTCTCTTCCTCTCCCTCTGCCCCTTCCTGCCCCCTGCCCCCTGCCCCCTGCACTCTCTCTCTTTCTCTCTCTCCCTCTCTTAAAAAAAAAAAAAAAGGATATCCAAATTGGGGTCAGAGAAACCTTCAAATCAAAGCTAAGAGTAAGGGCTTCTTTAGAGGAGTAGCCCAGTTATTTGTGAAAACATTTTGAAGGCATCTCACAAGTAACTACAGATGACTGACCCTAAAAGAAAAGGCAGTGGAGGGACCTGTGAAGGTATCTCAGGACTAGAAAGTTACAGGGTCATGTGCTATGACAGCTAAAAGAAATCTAGAGGACGCAATCTGCAGGGACAGGTGGGCTGTGGGGAACATGGTGGCGACAGACCTTGCCGAGATTGCTGATGTGGACATCAGTTCTCACGGTGTCTTCAACTGACATCTGTGACAAAGTATTGGGCAAGATGCAGAAGTAGAGCTATAGTGCCTGGGAGACAGGCCCATCTCCCACCAGAGCCAGGACAAGTAGATCTTCTTGTGGCTATTCCATGGGTTATGGTCATGCCCAACACTCTATCTCCACCAAGAAGATCAAAACCATGTACCCTGACTACAAGGTCAC
The DNA here is from genome assembly GCA_028533885.1 of Nasua narica. NCBI lineage: Eukaryota > Metazoa > Chordata > Mammalia > Carnivora > Procyonidae > Nasua > Nasua narica. Next base: position 48,536,514 of record CM052813.1, on the reverse strand, counting down.
CTGGGCCAATGATGGCTACTGAGGTCTACTTAAGGGGCCAGCTGTACCCCATGGCCAGGGATTGGAGACCAACACAAGACTGGCCCAAGTATCCCGGTCTACCTCACCCACAGGAATTAAAAATGTTATGACCCCCACTGCCCCCAACACCCTGCCAAAAAAAAAAGAAAGAAAGAAAGAAAGAAAGAAAGAAAGAAAGAAAGAAAGAAAGAAAGAAAAGAAACTTACAGACCATGTAGACTAACTCTCCCCCTTTTATACATCAAGAAACTGAAGTAGACAGTAAGAAGACTTCCAAAGTCACTCAAAGAGATAGTAGCAAACCTAAATTTTGAACAAGGACTCAATTATTCCATTACTCTTCTTAGTAAGTTTTAGCTATTAAAAATATTACATTGTTGGGAATGTCTGCTGCTTACTCAGTAGAGCCTATGAATTTGATCTCAGGATCATGAGTTCAAGCTCCACATTGGGTGTAGAGATTATTTCTTTAAAAAGTAGTACATCGTTAAGTATTTAGAAAATGTAAGATGCAAAAGGGGGGTTAAAAAGTCATAATGCCATAGATGAATGGATAAAGAAGATGTGGTATACATAATAGGATACTACTCAGCCATAAAAAAGAATGAAATTTTGCCATTTGCAATAACATGGATGGACCTAGAGAATATAATTCTAAGTGAAATAAGTCAGAGAAAGACAAATACCATATTATTTCACTCCTATGTGGAATTTAAGAAACAAAATGGAGAAAAAAAGAGACAGACAAAAAAAGAAAGACTCTTAAATACAGAGAACAAACTGGTGGTTACCAGAGGGGAGTTGGGTGGGGGAATAAGTGAAATAGCTGTAAGGGATTAAGAGTATACTTATCATGATGAGCAATAAGCAATGTATAGAATTGTTGAATCACTGTACTGTATACCCGAAACTAAGATAACACTCTATGTTAATTATACTGAAATAAAACAAGAAGAAAAAAAATAGGTAGTACCACATAAATGTTCTAAGTTTTTGAGTCCTTCAAAATAAACTGCTGGACTTTCATTTGGAACTACTTATTGATTTCTTTTAGATTAAAATTGGAAGAACAAAAAAAAAATGTAAATCTCACAAACACAATTTGATTAATATTTTGGTACTTTTATTTCCAGATATTTTTCCCCTAATTATATAAACACATTTATATACATGTATTAATCCGCATGGACTGCCATAGTAAAATGCCATAGACTGGGTGCTTAAGCAGCAGAAATTTATTTTCTCACAGTTTCTGAAGGCTGAAAAGTCAAAGATCAAGGTTCTGTGGGGTTCAGTTTCTAGTGAGAGCTCTCCTACCTTGCAAATGGCAACCATCTTGCTGTGTCCTCACATGGTAGAGAGAGCTCTGGTATCTCTTCTTCTTTTTCAAAGGGCACCCTTCCTTCCAGATTAGGGCCCCCCTATGACTTTATTTAACCTTTAACACCTCCTCACAGGTTCTTTCTCCAATACAATCACATTAGGGGTTAGGGCTTCAACATATGAATTTTAGGGAGACACAATTCAGCCCACAACCTTTTACCTCTGGCTCCCTCAAAATTCATGTCTTTATAACATGCAAAATGCATATTTTCCATCCGATCTGCCCCACAAGTCTTTTTTTTTTTTAAAGATTTTATTTATTTATTAGAGAGAGAGATTGAGAATGAGAGGGGGGAAGGTCAGAGGGAGAAGCAGACTTCCCGCAGAGCCGGGAGTCTGATATGGGACTCGATCCTGGGACTCCGGGATCATGACCTGAGCTGAAGGCAGTTGCTTAACCAACTGAGCCACCCAGGCGCCCAGCCCCACAAGTCTTAAATCCAGATCAACCCTAAAGTCTAAAGTCCAAAGTCTCACTTAAATAGTAACTAATTGGATATGAGTGAGACTCCAGGTATGATTCCTCCTGAGGCAAAATTCCTCTCCAGCTGTGAACCTGTGAAACCTGACAAGTTACAATGGTGGGAGGGACAGGAGTAAGTGAGAGATTTCCATTCTACAAGAAAGAAAAAGAAGGAAGAGCTGAGGGATCCCAACCAAGTCCAAAACCTAGCAAGGCAAATTACATTAGATCTTAAGCCTGCAGAATAATTGTCTTTTGTTGATGTCCCACCTTCCAGACCCACTAGGGTAGCAGCATCACCCCCACAGCTCTTCAGGATGGCCCTGCCCCATGGCTCTCTTCAATGGCCTTCCTCTGAAACAGAAGGAAAGAGCACTGCCCACTGGGCCTGTGCAGTGCTGATATTCTCTGAATCGCCTTCCAGGTCATTCTTCCCTTTCTTCAAGAAAAGCACATATTGGGGCACCTGGGTGGCTCAGTGGGTTAAAGCCTCTGCCTTCGGCTCAGGTCATGATCTCAGGGTCCTGGGATCAAGCCCCACATCAGGCTCTCTGCTCAGCAGGGAGCCTGTTTCCCCTTCTCTCTCTCTCTGCCTGCCTCTCTGCCTACTTGTGATCTCTCTCTGTCAAATAAATAAATAAAATCTTTAAAAAAATAAAGAAAGAAAAGCACATATTCACATCAAAATAACGCTATGGTCTGATCCTGTAGAATCCAAGAAGCCCAATAGCCTTCATTCCCTCCCTCTTTCTTTGTCTCTGTTAGTTGAAAATGGCAAATATACACACATATAGAGGAAGTTTTATATAGTTTCTAAAAGATTTTTTTTAAATAATCTCTATACCCAACATGGGGCTTGAACTTACAACCCCAAGATCAAAGTCACACATTCCTCTGACTAAGCCAGCAGGCATCCCAGTTTTATATACTTTTTAACTTAAAGTTATTTTTCTACGATTTTATTTTGAGAAAGAGAAAGATAGTGTGTGAGTAGGGAGAGGCAGAGGGAGAGGGAAAGATTCCCAAGCAGGCTCGATTTCATTACCCTGATATCATGACCTGAGGTGATACCAAAAGTTGGACGCTTAACCAACTGACCCACTCAGGGGCCCCTTTAAAGTTTCATAAAAATGTCACTTATTATTCAAAGCATAATTTTAAGTTAATGCATAATGATCTTATGATTATCATTTACTAATAACTATAGTCATTTTTAAATTTTGTTATTTAAATATTCTGTAATCAACATCTTTTTTTTAAAGATTTTATTTATTTAGGGCGCCTGGGTGGCGCAGTTGGTTGAGCGGCTGCCTTCGGCTCAGGTCATGATCCCGGAGTCCCGGGATCGAGTCCCACATCGGGCTCCCAGCTCCATGGGGAGTCCGCTTCTCACTCTGACCTTCTCCTTTCTCATGTTCTCTCACTCTCTCTTTCCTAATAAATAAATAAATAAATAAATAAATAAAATCTTTTAACAAAAATTAAAAAAAAAAAAGATTTTATTTATTTATTTGACAGAGAGAGATCACAAGTAGGCAGAAAGGCAGGCAGAGAGAGAGGAGGAAGCAGGCTCGCCGCCAAGCAGAGAGCCCAATGTGGGGCTCGATCCTAGGACCCTGAGATCATGACCTGAGCCGAAGGCAGAGGCTTTAACCTAGTGAGCCACCACCAGGCGCCCCCTCTATAATCAACATCTTTACACACAAATCTTTATCTGCTTTTTGATTACTTATAATAAACTCCTAAAAATTCAACTGCTGAATTGAATGACTTTCTAATTGGAAAAAATACATATACCACTGTCATAAATGACCAAAAAGACAAGGATTTTTTATGATTATTAAAGTATATTAAAAAATCAGGACAACAAAGTAAAATATGTGATTCCTGACTGGATCATACAGTGGAGGAAAAAAGAGCTGTAAAAATATTTGGGGGACAACTGGGGAATTCTTAATATGCACCATATATTAGATAATATTATTGTGTCAGTGTTAAATTTCTTAATTCTGATCATGGTAGTTTGGTTATGTAGACCATCCTAGTGTTAAGGAGATACATGTTGATGTGTCACGAAAACTAAAGATTATATCCAAATGATTCAGAAAATATGTGTATTTTTGTGTATGTATAAACAGGGAAAAAGAGAGACACGAGAGGTAGGGACAAGTGAGAGCAAATGTGGCAAAATGTTTACCATTGAATCTAGTAAAGGGTAAATAGGTCCTCATTATACTGTGCTTTCAACTTTTCTGTTGTTTTTTTTTTTCCCAAAAGATAGGAATAGAATATTCACAGAAAAATAAATTAGCCAATAAACATATGAAAATTATTAAATTTGTTGATTTTTTTAAAAGATTTTATTTACTTTTTATCTGTCAGAGAGAGCGAGCGAGCACAAGCAGGGGGAGTGGCAAGCAGAGGGAGAAGATGGCAGAAAGAGAAGCAGGCTCCCCACTGAGCAAGGAGCCTGATGTAGGACTCGATCCCATGACCCTGGGATCAGGACCTCAGCTGAAGGCAAACGCTTAACTGACTGAGCCACCCAGGTGTCCCAAACCTGTTGATTATTCATGGCCTTTTATTTCCACCAGTTGTCTTGGCATTTGATCCCTAATCACTTCAGCTGTACTTCAAAAAGGGTACAGGGAGGAATGGGAAGTGAAATCTCAATCACTCCATTTCACATCTCATTAGCAATCCTGGAGAAAGGTTTAAAAAATTAAAAAGGTCAGGAGTGCCTGGGTGGCTCAGTCAGTTAAGCAACTAACTCTTGATTTTGGCTCAGGTCACAATATCAGGGTTGTGAGATCAAGCTCCACGTTGGGCTCTGTCCTGGTCATGGAGCTGGTTGAGATTCTCTCTCTCCCTCTGCCCTCCCCTTCACTCTCTCTCTCTCTCTTTTTCTTAAGAAAAAAAAACTTTTTTTATATTTAAAGTCAAAATTAGCTCATTAGAATGAGTTCTGAAAAGAACCTATAAACTTTAATTTTTTAATTCAGATTCTTCTGGTCTCTTATGACGCTAAATGTTTGATAAATTCAAAGTCCTATATGGGGGAAAAAAAGTTAGCAATAAGTAATATGAAAAACAGCAGACTTTCTTTAAAGAAAAAAAAAAAGTTGAGGTCTGCCACTGGTCTTACTTTTATCAGGAAAGTAGCCTGTAAAATGGAAGACAACCAATGGATTTACAAACCACAAATGGAGGTTTTCCTTCTCAGAAACACTGTGAAGGTTATAATGGTTCCAAGTACTGGCTATGGAGTCAGGTTGTCTGTGTTAGAATATTTACTTCACCATCTACTACCTATGTGATTTGTGGCAAATTACTCAACCTCTTTATGCCTCATCTGAAAAATGGGACAACCAGTAAAAACTATGTCTTAGGGTTATTGTGAAGATTAAATAAATTAGTACATTTTAGTTCTGATAGCAGCATCTGGCATACTGTAATACCTCAATTTATGTTAGTTACTATGGTTCTTATTATTACCACTATTGCTACAATAACTACTACAACTACACTTTCAACCAGCACCTGTTTAGAGTTTGGCATCCAGTTCAGAAAAACTATAATAACACAAAAGAATCACAAAACACACACACAGAGGTTGAAAAAGTGAAAGACAAAGACTACAAGTCGGTCCTTCATTGTCTCCTCAGGCTATTTTGAGAGCAACCGAGAAGGTAGAACTATACCAACAATAAATGGCTCGTTTCAAGAGCTAAACTTTGTAGTCCGGATAAATTAATCTCAAGAGAAAGGACAAATTCTCTCACTCAGTCATTCATCAAACTTTATTGTGGCTTTCTATTTTATGTATCAGGTATTGAGAAAGAGTCTAGAAATGTAAAACAGAAGAATGTCTATGCCTATAAAACTTTCTGTTCTTGTCAAAGAAATATAGATAGATTACAATTTATAATGGGTTATATGATGAATGTATGCATAGGGCACTATGGAAGCAGAGGAGATACACCTGACCTAGACATGGGGGAAGGAGGAAACAGCAAGAAGATTTCCCAGGGGTGATTACACTTAAACTGAGCTTTAAAGAACAATAACAGGTAAACAGGATAAAATGGGAAAAATCATTCCTCCATGGTAAAAGCTTTCATACGGAGATAAAAGATGAGCACCATTCCCCTACTTACAGCCACACAAAACCAAAAGGACTCTTTCTAAAGCTAATGATTAGATAACCACTGGAGATATGGGCCTGAATAAGTATGCTTACAGAATATCTTTTGTTGACATCTCCACCCTCCTCAACTCAAAAAAAGCCATGTTTGGAGAACTGACAGAAAGCTTTGATCAATGATATTCAAAGACAAGTTTCTCACTTACAACACTGGGCGGCAGCAGTGGGCAATGGCTTCCTCTGGCTTTCTTCTTGACTAGAATACTAGAAGCAGAAAGGAGAAAGAAAAAAAAACACAGATAAGAGGCCCAATACAGGCTAAAAAAACAATCACAGCTACTTCTGGAAAGATTTAGCATTCGACTAGTTAAGTTTTTATTGAACAGAAACAAGTCATCCTGTTGATTTCCTTGTATGATCCTGACATAAAGGCCAAACTGTATGTCAGACCACGGCCCTTGCCCAATAAAACAGGCTAACGAAGGAGAGCAGAGAGACTGTTTTGAGCAAGGGCACCTGGGTATGTGCTCTGCCAGGCAGCTGTAGAAGGCTTCAAGGAGCCTTAGAGAGCTTAGGGAACTCAGTTTTCTGAGTTTTCTTATGGACAACATACAGATTTCCCCATTTGGGTGATGGAACTGAAAATCTCTCCGAAAGGGAGTTTTCCCATCTTTAAAAATGTAATAGTGCTTCTTTCCTCACAAGGTATTGTGAGAAGTGAAATTACTTATTTAAGCATATAATGCAACATCTAATAGCTACTTGAGTCCCCTTCCCAAATATTCTAGCTTACCCAACCCAACACCACCATCACAACCAAAAAAACAAATACAGATTACTGAAGCCATTAAAAAAAAAAGTTCTATAAAAGGGAGCAGAACTAAATGCAAGTCTTGAGGACAGGCAAGATTTGTAAAGGCAAAACAAGAGAAAGGCATAAGCAAGTTAACAAAGGTACACAGTATGAAAAACAGAATAGTTTGATCAGAGCCGACTAGAGGGTTCAAAAGACATAATTTGGTTCAGCAATTTGCAAGAATGAGATCTGGAGATCTCATCCTGACCTTGCCACTTATTACTACACTCTGATGTACTGGGCAAGACAGAGTTCTCCAACACTGCCAATGAATGAGTCACTCATTCAGCGTATAGTTCCTGAGCACCCATTACCTACAAAGTCTTTGACAGAGTTTGTATATCATGGTAAAGAGTTTGGATTTTATTCTAGTGTATTGGGAAGCCATTTATAATTTTAAACATAAAAGAGTTATGATTTGATTACACTTTAAAAGTCTTTCTGGCTGCAGCGTAAGGTAAACTATAGGGAACAAGAGGAAAACATTAATTATTGCAATAATCCAGACAAAAGTTTATGGCAGCTTATATAGGAATATTAATGGTAAAGGGCATTTCAAGTAGTTGAACACAAAATACAAAACACTTTTTGTATGTAAATATACTTTTATATGTGAAGTACTTTACAAGCAATTAACTATGATACAAATATCAGAGGTAGATACTGCCATTACTAATTCCCTAGAGAATAATGAGAAGTCAAGCACAACCTAAACAATAGTAATAGTAAATTGCCAATCATAAAAATGCTCAAAAAGTTCTTCAAAGTTAAGCAACCCACCACTTAAAAAGGTAAAAAATAGACTTGGTTATAAATAATAACCATTACAAATAAGGATAATTTTAATAGGCAGTACACAGATCTAATAGTGTGAAAATTCTGTAACTTCAATTTTTAGTTTTTTTAAGTAGGTTACACACCCAAAATGGGACTTGAACTCAAAGCCCTAAGATTAAGAGTCACAGGCTCTACCGACTGAGCCAACCCGGAACCCCCGACATTTTATAACTTTAAATATTAAACTAGAAGAATTCAGATTTAAGAGATGAAAGAAGAAGGATGCCTGGGTGGCTGAGTCACTTTAGTGTCTGCCTTCGGCTCGGGTCATGATCCTGGAGTCCTGCGATCAGTCTCCTTGCTCAGTGGGGAGCCTGCTTCTCCCTGTCTGCCTCTCCCTCAGCTTGTGCTCTCCCTTAGTGACCATACATAAATGTTAAAAAAAAAAAAAAGAGAGTAGATATTTTCAGAAGACATATTTCATGAATATCCTCTAGCCCCAAAGGAAAAAGATGGAAGATCAACTAAAGCCTAATTAACAGGGGCGCCTAGGTGGCTCAGTGGGTTAAGCCTCGGCCTTCAGCTCAGGCCATGATCTCAGGGTCTTGGGATCGAGTCCTGCATCGGGCTCTCTGCTCAGCGGGGAGCCTGCTTCCCCCTCTCCCTCTGCCTGCCTCTCTGCCTACTTCTGATCTCTGTCAAATAAATAAATAAAATCTTAAAAAAAAAAAGCCTAATTAACAATATTAAGAAAGCTAAGGAAAAATCTATCATACATTATGTACCAAAAAGAAACCCCAGAGGGGCACCTAGCTGGCTCAGTTAATAGAACATACTCTTGATATCTCAGCACTGTGAGTCTGAGCCCCACGTTGGGGGTAGAGTTTACTTCATCAAACAAACAAACAAAAAAAAACCATACACACACACAAACAGGAAAAAAATAATTCTAGATAATTATATCCAAACTCATCATGAATATAAATGGATAATTCTAAGAGATTACTAAATCAAATCCATATTATTTATCCATAATATATTAAGTATTATAATGTTAATATGTAAACAGATATGTATATGTGTGCATATGCATGCATATTGGTATATAAATGGCCATATATCATGACCAGTTGGGCCTTAAATCCAAAGATATAGTTCAATATCAGAAAATTTGTTAATGTGGGCCCCTGGGTGGCGCAGTTGGTTGAGCGACTGCCTTTGGCTCAGGTCATGATCCCGGAGTCCCAGGATCGAGTCCCATATCGGGCTCCCAGCTCCATGGGGAGTACGCTTCTCACTCTGACCTTCTCCCTTCTCATGTTCTCTCTCTCTTTCCTAATAAATAAATAAATAAAATCTTAAAAAAAAAGAAAAAGAAAAGAAAATCTGTTAATGTAATCACAATATACAGATTAAATAAAAACTTTGTGGTTCAATGGATGCAGAAAGCCTTGGTAAAATCCCTTACTTTTTCATGAAAAAAACCTCAGACATGAAAATGGAATTTCCTTGATCTGATAAAGTACGTATCAAAATCTATAGCAAACATCATACTTTATGACTTAAGAAGTATTTCCCTTATGGTCAGGAAAAAAAAAAAGGTTCCCACTTTCACTCCAAGTACTAAAAATTACACTGGATATTTTATGCAATTAACTTTTTAAAATAAGGGAGCATCAGGGTGCCTGGATGGCTCAGATGGTTAGGCATCTGCCTTTGGCTCAGGTCATGATCCCAACCTGGGATTGAGCTCCACATCAAGCTCCCTGCTTAGCAGGGAGCCTGCTTCTCCCTCTACTACTCCCCCTGCTTGTGCTCTCTCGTTCTCTGTCCAATAAATAAATCTTAAAAGATAAGATAAAATAAAATAAAATAAGGGATCATCAAAAACAAGCAAAGTCTGAGAAAATGACCCTCCAAAAGATGACAACTAAATGTAACACAATGTCCTAGATGAGATCCTGAGAAAGAAAAAAGGCATGAAGGGGTGCCTGGGTGGCTCAGTGGGTTAAGCCTCTGCCTTCGGCTCAGGTCATGATCTCAGAGTCCTGGGATCGAGCCCCGCGGGCTCTCTGCTCGGCAGGGAGCCTGCTTTCCCCTCTCCCTCTGCCTGCCTCTCTGCCTACTTGTAATCTCTCTCTCTCTGTCAAATAAATAAATAAAATCTTTAAAAAAAAAAAAAAAGAGGGTGCCTGGGTGGCTCGGTTGATTAAGCGACTGCCTTTGGCTCAGGTCATGATCCCGGAGTTCCAGGATCGAGTCCCACATCAGGCTTCCAGCTCCCTGGGGAGTCTGCTTCTCTATCTGACCTTCTGCTCTCTCAATCTCTCTCTCTCTCTCTCTCTCTCTCTCTCTAATAAATAAACTAAATCTTTAAAAAAAAATCCCTTTAAAAAAAAAAGAAAAGAAAAAAAAGGCATGAAGTAAAAAACTGAGGAAACTTGAAAAAACCATGAATTCTTCATTTTATTTGTAGTTAAGTAAATATAATAAAACATTAACTTTTAAGTTAACACAGTAACATATCAGTATTTCTTCATTAATTGTAACAAATGTACTACACTAATAATATATGATGTTAATAAGAGGGATAACTACAGGGAAGGGCAAAGAAAAGGTAATAAGGAAACCCTGTAGCATCTGTTCAGTATTTTTTTTTAATTTTAACAGCACAAGCAGAGAGAGTGGGAGAGGAAGCAGCAGCTCTCTGCTGAGGGGCACAGGGGCCTTGGTCCCAGGACCCTGAGCTAAAGGCAGAGGCTTAACCAACTAAGCCACTCAGGCACCCGCTGTTCAGTATTTCTATAAATCCAAAACTGCTGTAAAAAATAGTCTCTTAATAATAAAAATATATGCATAAAATATATCCATAAAAATATATGCATAAAAAATATATGCAATTCAAATGCTTAAAAAAAAGCATAAGGATTGGAAAGAGATTAAAAATAGTTTATTACTCGGGACACCTGGGTGACTCACTGGGTTAAAGCCTCTGCCTTGGGACGCCTGGGTGGCTCAGTTGGTTAAGCAGCTGCCTTCGGCTCAGGTCATGATCCCAGCGTCCTGGGATCGAGTCCCACATCGGGCTCCTTGCTCGGCAGGGAGCCTGCTTCCTCCTCTGTCTCTGCCTGCCTCCCTGCCTACTTGAGATCTCTCTCTGTCAAATAAATAAATAAAATCTTTTTTAAAAAATTGCAGAAAAAAAACTATTGGGACTACATCAAAATAAAAAGCTTCTAGAGGGGCGCCTGGGTGGTTCAGTGTGTTAAAGCCTCTGCCTTCCATCTAGGTCATGATCTCAGGGTCCTGGGATCGAGCCCCACATCGGGCTCTTTGCTCAGCGGGGAGCCTAATTCCCCCTCACTCTCTGCCTACTTGTGATCAATCTCTCTGTCAAATAAATAAAATCTAAAAAAAAAAAAGCTTCTAGGGCACCTGGCTGGCTCAGTTGGTAGGGTATGTGACTCTTGATCTCAGGGTCATGAGTTCAAAGAACTTACCTTAAAAATTAAATATTTTGGGGGTGCCTGAGTGGCTCAGTGGGTTAAAGCCTCTGCCTTAGGCTCAGGTCATGATCTCAGGGTCCTGGGATCGAGCCCCACATCGGGCTCTCTGCTCGGCAGGGAGCCTGCTTCCACCTCTCTCTACCTGCCTCTCTGCCTACTTGTGATCTCTCTCTCTCTATCTCTCTCTGTCAAATAAATAAATAAAATCTTTAAAAAAAATTTAAATAGTTTTAAAAACAAAAAGCTTCAGGACACCTGGGTGGCTCAGTCAGTTAAGTGTCTGCCTTCAGCTCAGATCATAATCCCAGAGTCCTGGGATTGAGTCCCACATCAGGCTCCTTGCTCAGCAGGAAGCCTACCCCCCACCCTCACTTGTGCTGGGGTGCACAGGCTCTCTTTCTCTCTCTCTCTAGCAAATAAAAAGAAAGCTTCTGCACAGCAGAGGAAAGAATCAACAAAAAGACTGAATAGGAGAAGATATTTGCAAATGACATATCCAATAAGGGGTTAGTATGCAAAAAAAAAAAAAGAAGGGGTTAGTATGCAAAACATATAAAGAATGTCTACCACTCAACACCAAAAAAAGAACCCAATTAAAAAACAGGAAGAAGACAGGAACAGATATTTCTTCAAAGAAGACATCCAGATGGCCAAGAGACACAAGAAAAGATGCTCAACATCACTTAACACCAGAGAAATGCAAATGAAAACCACAATGATATGCCACCTCACACCTATCAGAATGGCTAAAATCAAAAACACAAGAAATAAGTGTTGGCAAAGATATGGAGAAAAAGAAACCCTCATGCACTGTTGGTGGGAATGCAACTGCTGTAGCCATTGTGGAAAACAATATAGAGGTTCCCCAAAACATTAAAAATAGAACTACCACATGATCCAGTAATTCCACTAGGGTATTTACCCAAAGAGTGTGAAAACACGAATTCAAAAGGACATATGAACCCCTATGTTTATAGCAGCATTATTTACAATAGCCAGATTACAGAAGTAACCCAAGTGTCCACCAACAGATGAATGGATAAATAAGATGTGGTATATATACACAATGGAAAATTAATCAGCCACAAAAAAGAATGAAATCTGGCCATTTGCAACAACATGGATGGATCTAGAGAGTATAATGCTAAGTGAAATAAGTCAAAGAAAGACAAATATGGTTTCGCTCAAATGTGGAATTTAAGAAACAAGTGAACAACAACAAAAAAAAGAGACAAACAAAAAAAACCAGACTCTTAAATATAGAGAACAAACTGATGGTTACCAGAGGAGAGGTGGGAGGGCAGGGATAAGCTAGGTGAAGGAGATTAAGAGAGTACACTTATCATGATGAGCACGGAGTGATACATAGAATTGTTCGAGCACTATATTGCACACCTGAAACTAATATAATGTGTGTTAATTAAAATGGAATTAAAACAAAATTCTAAAAGTTGCCGAATAAGATCAATACTAAAACTGAGCACCAAAGCATTGCCTTATTACAGCAATGAACTATTAGAAAATGTAATTTTCTAAAAAAACATGATTAGGAATAAATATCTAACAAAAGATATATAAAACCTACATGGATAAAACAGGTTTCCCCCCAGAGATTTTTTTTAAAAAATCATTTTTTTTAAGATTTTATTTATTTATTTGACAGAGAGAAAGAGATCACAAGTAGTCAGAGAGGCAGGCAGAGAGAGAGGAGGAAGCCGACTCCCTGCTGACCAGAGAGACCGATGTGGGGCTCGATCCCAGGACCCTGAGATCATGACCTGAGGTGAAGGCAGAGGCTTTAACCCACTGAGCCACCCAGGCGCCCCAAGAAAGTTCTTTTTCACAGACAAATCATAGTAAACAAAGGTTGGAGGGGTAATATAATTAGAAAAATCAACATTTTGCAAGCCCTAATAAAATAACAATTATTGCTGCTAAAATCAGGTAGGAAAGTCTGATGGCAAGGCTTTATTATGGATAAAACTGACTGATACCAGTTGAATCCACTGATCCACTGTTGAATTTCTTTTTCACATAGATGATGTTTATTGTGAGAGTAACTGCAAGTAATACATGCTTCTCCACTGTTGAATTTTAACATCACAAAAATGAGATAAGACACCATCTCCCTAACCAAAAAAATAAGAACTTCAATCTAAGTCTCAATCTAATCCTCAAACTATTAGATACAATTTTCAGTTTAAAAGAAGAAACAGAGATAGAGGAAGATGGTAAATGAAACCTTGAGGATATAATCAGCCAAATCCAGAATATGCAGAGTACTATTAAAACAAAGAAGGGAAAGGGAAACAGAGAGTAATAAGGATTTAAGAGACATAAAAACCAAACATGAACAACTTGTTTGGATCCTGAATTGAACAAATCAACTGTGAAAATACAGCTTTGAGACAATGAAGGAAACCTGAAGTTAGTAGGTATTAAATGACATTAAGAAATTATTGTTGGGGGGCACCTGGGTGGCTCAGTCGATTAAGCCTCTGACTCTTGATTTTGGCTCAGGTCATGATCTCAGGGTCCTGGGATGGAGCCCTCACATCCAGCTCTGCAGTGGGTGTGGAATCTGCTTAAGATTCTCTCTCTCCCTCTGCCCTCTCCCCTCCCCCACCTCATACTCTCTCTCAAAAAAGAAAGGAAGGAAGGAAGGAATTATTAAATGTGATGTGTTAAAATTATGTGGGATTTTTTTAAGGCATTATCTAATAAAGTTGTATACTAATGTATTTACATATTTATGAGTGAGACATGATGATGTCTGGAATTGTTTTAAAATACTCCAGCAAAAAAGAAGGAATGGTAATTCTATATAGTTTTCATGGCAGAAAATCCCAATAATAAAATTTTTAAATAAATTGGTAATCACATTGAGATACCACTTCACAGTCAATAGGATGGCCATATTCAACAAGTATTAGCAAGGATGTGGAGAAAATAGAACCCTTATAACACTGTTGGTAGGAATGTAAAATGGTACAGCCACTTTGGGAAAAAAGTCTAGCATTTCTAAAACAGTTAAACACAGTTACATCTGATCCAGAAATTTCATTCCTGGGTGTATACCAAAGAGAAAACTTATGTCCACACAATAAATTTCTACATCGTTAATAGCAGCATTATCCGTAGCAGCCAAAAAGTGGAAAAAAACCCACTTGTCCATTAACTGATAAATGGATGAAATGCAGTGTAACCATAGGATAGAATGTTATTTGGCAATGAAACAGAATGAAGTGGTGATGCATGCCACAACACGGAAGAAACTTTGAAAATATCATGCTACGTGAAAGAAGACAATAATAAGAACCAAATACTGTATAATTCCATTATATGAAATGTCCAGAATAAGCCAATGTATATAGATAGTAGATCAGTGTTTGCCTAGGACTTGGAGGATGACGTAATTGGAATATGATGACTAAGGGGACAGGATTTCTTTATGGGGGTAATGAAAATATTCTCAGGATGTACAACTCTGAATATATTAAATTGTTTACTTTAAATGTGTGAACTGTATGGTATGTTAACCCTATTTCAATAAAGCTATTAAAAATAACAAGAGGGTGGGGCACCTGGGTGGCTCAGGCAGTTAAGTGGCTAACTCTTAATTTTGGCTCAGGTCATGCTCTCAGGGTCCTGGGACCAAGCTCCATGCTCAGCAGGGAGTCTGCTAGAGGATTCTCTCTCTGCCTCTGCCCCTACAGCTGCACATGCTTTCTCTTTCTCCCTCTCTTAAATAAACAAATCTTTAAAACGACAACAAGAGGGTTATAAAGGAAGGGATAGAAGAAGTAAACTTAGTGAACTCTGAATCCTAGAACAGAAACAAAAAGCAAAAATCTTAGAGGGAGTTGAGAAGCACAAACCAAGAATCACCATTTTCAGAACTTGCAAAAATCTGCAATACTTGTGTAATTTACATTCGGTTTTTTATTGTTTTAACTTCATCTGATTCTGCATAGTGACACACAGTAAACCTATAAAACCAAAAGTACAATGTGTTTATTTTTTTTAAATTTTATTTTTAAGGAATTTCTACACCCAATGTGGGGCTCAAACTCAACCCCGAGATGAAGAGTTGCATGTTCTACCAACTGAGCCAGCCAGGCATTCAGCAATGTGTTTCCTTACTAGGAAAAAAAAAAAAATGGGAGTTTGGAAAACTGTATATCAGTCTATACCCAAGCTGTGGGAAAACAAAAAGCACAAAGGGTAAAGTAGATATAGAGTCTATCTGGCATTTATCAAGGGACGAAGAAAGAGTGGAGCTTTCAACAAACAAGAAAACATGAGGTGTTGGCTTGGACATGAGAAGAGTTATGTAGTTTAATAATAGGAAGCCTGCAGAGGATTCAGTTAAATTAAGAGAAAACCCTTACAAGAGTAGTTTGCAGTTGTCACAAATTCCATTTCTTCATCTTTGATTTAACTCACTGAGCATTGAATTGTTTATTGAAAAAAATATGAAGAAGTCTTAATCCCCAGGACCTATGAATGTGACTTTATTTGTAAATGGGGTTCTATAGATGTAATCCAATTAATCCAATGACTGCTGCCCCTACAACATAAATATAAATGTGGACAGAGACATACCAAGAGAACACATTGTGAGGAAAGACAGAGAGGCACGTGATAAAAGAGGCAGAGAATGGAACAATGTATCTTCAAGTCAAGGGACAGCAAGGACTACTGAAAATCACCAGAAGGCAGAAGAGAGGCATAGGACAATTCCTTAGAACATCAAGACGGAACTGACCCTGCCAATAGCTTAATTTCAGAATTCTAGCCTCTGGAATTGTGAGAAGATAAATTTCTAATTTTGTAAACCACTTATAGCTAGTGGTACTTTGTTATGGCAGCCCTAGGAAACAAATACACTCATCAAAATATTTCATTTTGGCTTCCTGCACTAATCCAGAGATACTGGTCATTAACTGCCAGATGCAATAGCTCCATTTCATTACTCATCATCTTTGTTCTCGATAATACTTGACAGTATCAAGAATTTTTGCCTTCAAACCCTTTTTGCCTTTGTTCCATGAACCTTTCTCTTTCTCCTACTTGCCTTCTTCAGGCAACTCTTTCTCCATCTCTTTGGCTTTTTCCATCTTTGATGTTCCCCCAAGGTTTTGTCCTCATTCCTCCTCAATACTGTCTATATATTCTACCTGAGGGAGTTCTTCTATTCCTGGAACTCCAAATACTACCATTATGTTCATGAATCCAAACTCCATGCCTATAGCTCCTCACCCTATCCAACTTTGAGTTTCATATTCTTTCATGAGGTTGCTTACCAGACATTTCCATTGAAATATCCACTGACACTTCAAATTCTACCTTATAATCAGACCAATTTTCTAACAGCCCAACATGCCCCAAAATGAAAATCATATCTTTTCCCTACACCACC
Source organism: Nasua narica (assembly GCA_028533885.1). Classification (NCBI taxonomy): domain Eukaryota; kingdom Metazoa; phylum Chordata; class Mammalia; order Carnivora; family Procyonidae; genus Nasua; species Nasua narica. Next base: position 48,519,942 of record CM052813.1, on the reverse strand, counting down.
AATAACAAAACTATTCCCCATTCCTGATGGCCCAGACTGAGTTGACTGTGTTCCCTTCTGCGCACCAGACTTTTCTCTGGACATAAGACAGGACCAAGCAATATAATACTCTAAGCCTCCCTAAAAAGAACATACAAATAACAATATACAATTGACTCGAACAATGAGGGTTACAGGCACTGACCTTCCACATAGGCAAAAGTTCACATATAACTTTTGACTCCCCAAAAATTTAACCATTAATTGCCTACTTTTGATTGGAAGCCTTACCAATTTAACAATTAAAGCATATTTTGTATGTTATATGTATTATATACTATATTCTTACAAGCTAAAGGGAAAATAATGTTCATAAAATTATAAGAGTAAATACATTTAGAGTACTGTATTATTTATAAAAAAAAAATCGGGGCGCCTGGGTGGCTCAGTGGGTTAAGGCCTCTGCCTTTGGCTCAGGTCATGGTCTCAGGGTCCTGGGATCAAGCCCCCCATTGGGATCTCTGCTCAGCAGGGAGCCTGCTTCCCCCTCTCCCTCTCTGCCTCTGCCTGCCTCTCTGCCTACTTGTGATCTCTCCCTCTATGTCAAATAAATAAATAAAATCTTAAAAAAAAAAATCTATGGGGGCGCCTGGGTGGCTCAGTTGGTTGAGCAACTGCCTTCAGCTCAGGTCATGATCCTTGAGTTCCGGGATCAAGTCCCACATCGGGCTCCCAGCTCCGCTGGGAGTCTGCTTCTTCCTCTAACCTTCTCTCCTCTTGTGCTCTCTCTCACTTTCTGTCTCTCAAATAAATAAATAAAATCTTTAAAAAAAAAATCTATGTACGGGACACCTGGGTGGTTCAGTCAGTTAAGCATCTGCCTTCGGCTGAGGTCATGATCCCAGCATCCTGGGACTAAGTCCCATATTGGGCTCCTTGCTCAGTGGGGAGCCTGCTTCTCCCTCTGCCTGCCACTCCCCCTGCTTGTGCATTCTCTCTCTCTCTCTGACAAATAAAATAAAAATCTTAAAAAGGAAAAATCTGTGTACAAGTGAACCCACGCAATTCAAATTCCTATTGTTCAATGGTCAATTGTATATCCAAAAATCTGAGAATTAGCAGAAGAAATGCTTTCCACTCATCTATGTAACAAAGAGGACAGTTTCCCTAGTATAAGCTCTCACTCAGAGTCTAGAGTCAGACTAAATGCCAACTCAGCCATTTATGGAGGACAATGAGAAAAATACAGGGCGCTTGGGTGGCTCAGTTGGTTAAGCGACTGCCTTTGGCTCAGGTCATGATCCTGGAGTCCCAGGATCGAGTCCCATATCGGACTCCCGGCTCTGCGGGAAGTCTGCTTCTCCCTCTGACCTTCTCCCCTCTCATTCTCAGTCTCTGTCTCTAATAAATAAATAAATAAATCTTTAAAAAAAAAAAAAAAAAGAAAAATACAAAAAGTGGGAAATAAATCCTTCCAATGAATGTCCAGTGATCTTCCAGTTGCCTTATTTCTTTAATGCAGCTTAAATTCTTTTATTTTTTAACATGCTCCTGGGTCCCTCCCTTTGCAAACTATAGTGTCCTAGAAAGAAATTTTCCCCGTCTCTCTGTATTACAAATAAGGCAGTTCCTACCTCACTGTCAGCTCCCAGGACATTGATTTGTTCCAACTTGTAGGTCCAATATCTGGCTTCCTCCTCTGGGATATCTACCATGAAAAACAAGAAACCACATTACTAGGTTATTAATTTAATCATGTGTCAATAATCCTTTATTACATCAAATAATCAAAGTTAGAAAGTGATGGACTAATTTTACTGGTAGACTTGGTTCTTGCCATGAACTTCACCTTGAATCTTCACAAAAAACAAAATAATGTACTATTATCTCCATTGGATTAGAGGACTTAATATTGGTAAGTCAACACTACCCAGTGTGATCTATATATCGAATGCAATTGCTATCAAAATCTCAATGTTTCAAAGGAAACCAGATGAAGGACTGGAGCGGGACGGAGACGGCCCTGAAGAAGGAGGCAGAAAAACGGCTTGTTTTTTTAATGTGGAACAGCTTGGGCTGTGTCGGGCCGTATTAATCATGCAGGCAATTTTCGGAAGAAAATAAAGTTTTGTTACAATATAAAAAAAAAACAAAAAAACCTCAATGTTTCTTTGCAGAAACAGAAAACTCCATTGAATCCAAACTGGATTCAATGATAAAGAAGATGTGGTATACACACACACACACACACACACACACTCACAATGGAATATTACTCAGCCATCAGAGGAATGAAATCTCGTGGCACCTGGGTAGCTCAGATAGTTAAGCATTCAACTCTTGGTGTTGGCTCGGGTCATGATCTCAGGGTCGTGAGATCGAGCCCCTTGTTGGACTCCACACTCAGCACAAAGTCTGCTTGAGATTCTCTCTCCCTGTCCCTCTGTCCCTTCCCCCAAACACTCTCTCTCTCAAATAAATAAATATTTTTAAAAAATTTTTTTAAGATTTTATTGATCGAGGCTCCTGGGTGGCTCAGTTGGTTAAGCATCTGCCATCAGCTCCAGTCATGATACCAGGGTCCTGGGACTAAGCCCCACATAAGCTCCCTGCTGAGCTGGGAGCCTGCTTCTCCCTCTCCTCTGCTTTTCCCCAGCTCATGCTCTCTCTCTCTCATAAATAAAACTTTTTTTAAAAGGTTTTATTTATTTATTTGACAGAGAGAGAGAGAGACAGCGAGAGCAGGAACACAAGCAGGAGTGTTGGGAACGGAAGAAGCAGGCTCCCCGCTGAGCAGGGAGCCTGATGTGGGGCTCGATCCCAGGACCCCAGGACCTGAGGCGAAAGGCAGAGATACTTAACGACTGAGCCACCCAAGCGTCCCTAAAAATTTTTTTGAAAGTAAAAGAAACATATCGACATGTAAAAAACATCTCTAGTTGATGAGATCATAAGAAATTTTTTTTAAGATCATAAGAAATTTTTTTTGAAGATTTTATTTATTTATTTGACAGAGAGAGAGAGATCACAAGTAGGCAGAGAGGCATGCAGAGAGAGGAGGAAGCAGGCTCCCTGCTGAGCAGAGAGCCCGATGTGGGGCTCGATCCCAGGACCTTGAGATCATGACCTGAGCTGAAGGCAGAGGCTTTAACCTACTGAGCCACCCAGGTGCTCCGATCATAAGAAATTTTAATGTTCTTTTTGCATACCTGTACTTTCTGAACTTTCAACATAATAAAAAAGTGACTATTTTTAAAAGATAATGGTATATGACTGAATAGAGTATTTCATAGGTTTCTGAATTATCCAAAAGAAAATTCCATTGTCAAAATATGGCACACTGTAAGCTAAAATTCTTCCCTTAGAAGGATGCTTTATTAAGTCTTTTTAGTTTTTTTAAAGATTTATTTATTTATTTTAGAGACAGAGCCAGCACATGCATGCAAGTGGGAGGAGGGGCAGAGGGACAGAGGGAGAAGCAGACTCCTCACTGAACAAGGAGCCCTACTTTGGCTGAGATCATGACCCTGAGATCATGACCCTGAGATCATGACCTGAGCCAAAATCAAGAGTTGGAGCTTAACTGACTGAGTCACTCAGGCACCTCCCTTTCTTAAGCCTTTTTTTTTTTTAAAAAGATTTTATTTATTCATTTGACAGGAGAGAGATCACAAGCAGGCAGAGAGGCAAGCAGAGAGAGAGGGGGAAGCAGGCTCCCCGCTGAGCAGAGAGCCTGATGTGGGGCTCGATCCCAGGACCCCGAGACCATGACCTGAGCCAAAGGCAGAGGCCCCAACCCACCGAGCCACCCAAGCGCCCCTTTCTTAAGCCTTTTAAAACTGTATCCCAAATATGGTTATCACAGAGGCACAGGCTTAGCACACTCATGTTCACTTATCTGAGGTTTTTTTTACCTTAACATTTATTCAAAAAAACCATTTATCAGACACCTATTATGTGCCAAGCAAACTCTAAAGATACCAAAATAAAGTACACAAGAGCCCTCATAAAACTCAAAATCTAGACAAAAATGTATATTGCCACCAATGACACAATATAAGTGATGCAATGTTTAAAGAGAGGACTGTCCTTTTGAAATGCTTTGGTGGGGTGCTGGCTGGTTCAGTCAGTGCAGCGTGTGACTCCTGATCTCAGGGTCATGAATTCAAAAGCCCCATGTTAAGCATGAAACCTACTTAAAATAAAAATAATAAGTAAAATAAAATGCAATGAGAGATGGACTAACAGGGTGAGGAGCTCCACAGATCCACTCTCTGGCAAAACTGTATATATACAAAAGACCTATTTTTGCCATGAACATGTATTTTTTCTTTTTATTAAAAATTATTTTTAGGGGTGCCTGGGTGGCTCAGTGGGTTAAAACCTCTGCCTTCACCTCAGGTCATGATCTCAGGGTCCTGGGATCGAGCCCCACATCGGGCTCTCTGCTCAGCAGGGAGCTTCGCCCTCTCTCCTGCCTCTCTGCTTACTTGTGATCTCTCTCTCCCTCTGTCAAATAAATAAAATCTTTAAAAAAAATTATTTTTATTTTTCATTTAAATTCAATTTAGTTAACATAGAGTATATTATTAATTTCAGAGGAAGAATTTAGTGATTCATCAGTTGCATATAACACCCAGTGCTCATTACCCTCCTCAATGCCCATCACCCAATTACCCCATCTCCCGACCCACCATTCCTCCAGCAACCCTCAGTTTGTTTCCTAGAGTTAAGAGTCTCTTACGGTTTGCCTCCCTGTTTTTATTTTATTTTTCCTTCCCCTCCCTTATGTTCATCTATTTTGTTTCTTAAATTCCACATGAGTAAAATCATATAGTATTTGTTTTTCTGACTTAAAAATTATTTTTTAAATATTTTTATTTATTAATGCTACTTCAATATTTAAATTGACAAATCACAAGATATATATTCACTTCAAGGCAATGAATGTTAAATTATCAAAAGAATAAATCTCTGTTCTCTAACAAGCAAGTATTTCCTAAGTCATTAAAATAGAGAAACTTTTTGACTTGAAGAGAATACACTTAGTGTGGATTCTTTAATGAGTACCATTCTACAGTCTGCACCATTTCTGGGCTAGATGCTATAGGGACTAGGGTAGAAGACGACAGAATACCCTCAAAGGAGATAGCTGATAAGACTATGCTAGTAATGAGACTAGCAAACAATTGTTAACAATATGGTAAAAAAGTGTTAAATAGTTTTTAAATTTAATGGACTCACCAAAAGGCAACTCAAATCTTGTATCAAGCAAAATTTTATGAGGAGTTGGGTTTTTAGTTCCACAGATCTCATCGTCTTTCATCAGCGTCTCTGCCTCCAATGTGGACCACTCCCCAGGCCCTTCCTAGAAAACAGAGATCTAAGATTAAACTTTATTTCTTCACGATTCCCCTCCTCCTGTTTTAAGAGTCGGGTATTTTTTTCTGAATGCCATTGTTGGAGATCTCCTAGGGACCACTCATGGTCTGATGAGGCAAACACACAACTGTCACCACTTGTCTCTGCTGCTATGTGGCTTTTGTTCTCCCTCTTTGGTAGAAGAGCAGCTTGCACCATGCTCAGCTCTCTGCAAGCCCACTGAACATAGAATTCTGGAGTACCAAACTAAAAAACCAAACATCTCAATAGATCAGTATTTAATCTGCACAACCTTTAATGACTGTGTCACTTAATACGTGTTACTACTTCTAATCAATAAAGAGCTACTAACATAGCTGCTTAAAGTAGACCTGAACTGGAGCCACAATAAAAATGAACTGTCTATCTGCCTAGGGAAGTAGAGACAGCTAGAACTAAATTTGGGAAAGAGAGGCAGACCTTCCCTATTCCTATTCCTAGAGAAAACACAGTCAATGTTAAAGCCAAATAGAAATATATTTTTTTCCAGGTTCAAAGTGAGTGTGTATGGGGAAATGATGCTGAGTTATGTTTTAATCTGGGAAAATGGAATAGAAAACCACTCTCAGAAATAATATATAGAAGGGCCCCTGGGTGGCGCAGTTGGTTGAGCGACTGCCTTCAGCTCAGGTCATGATCCCGGAGTCCCGGGATCGAGTCCCGCATCGGGCTCCCAGCTCCATGGGGAGTCCGCTTCTCACTCTGACCTTCTCCCTTCTCGTGCTCTCTCTCACTCTCTCTTTCCTAATAAATAAATAAATAAAATCTTTAAAAAAAAAAAAAAGAAATAATATATAGAAACAGGATGAATAACAATTGCCCTCCCATGGTAATGTCTTAAACTCTGTTAGGATTATATGTAGAAGATGGAAGATCAAAACCACTTGCCTGGGAATTTGTGACTCAAAGAAATAAAGTAAGAGAATGGGATCCAGACTGAGGAATTTTAATGGGACCTCTCCCAGAAGAGCGCCTTAGAGGGGAATGCAGAAACTACAGGTATCCTAGGTCACATTCATACACTTACTCCCCCTCTTCTCTCCTTCTCCCTGTTATCCCTCGGTCTCTCTCTCTCTCACACACACACATAGTACTCAGAAGGGGGCTATCTACCTGATATGTTCTAAAGAGATGTTCTGGCACCTCTGAGTTCAGTCATCAGTCAGAGAGAAGGTAAGAGTTAAATAAAATCCATTGAACCTCTGTGTGAGGTTAGGAATAGGCTGGTTGCATGCTCACTAATTAGAAAGGGGGACAGAGCAATCTGAGATCCATGATGAGTATAAGCTGAATAGAGGAGGACAGGGACAAGCACGGACTAGAACTGTACCTCCAAATAGGCAATGCATTAACTGACCTCATCCGACTGACGAACAGTCTTCAGTGCAATCCACACGGTCCCCACCATGGTGTCCCAGATCAGTCCTTTGTTCCATACCTCCACGCTTAGACCTAGGTCCAGCCGACTAATTTCACTAAAGGAAAGAAGAAAGCCCTTTAAAGAAAGCCAGAAGGGGGGGGGGGGGGGCACCTGGGTGGCTCAGTCCGTTGGGCATCTGCTTCAGTTCAGGTCATGATCCCCGGGTCCGGGGATCAGGCCCTGGGTTGGGCTCCCTGCTCAGTGGGGACCGTTTCTCCCTCTCCTTCTGCCCGTCTCCCCTGCTCCTGCACTCACTTGCTCTCTCTCTCTCAGGTGGGTAGGTGCAATCTTAAAAAAGTAATAATAATAAAATATAAATAAATAATAAATGCGTGCCAGAAAGGGGTGCCAGGCAGTCTCAGTAAGAAGAGCATATGACTCTTGATATCAGGGTTGTGAGTCTGAGCCTCATGCTAGATGTAGAGATTACTAAAAAAAAATAAATTTGAAAAAAAAAGAAAGCCAAATAATATGAAATATACATCTCCTACATGTACATCTCCTGTTCTGCTAAACCTTGAATACTTTCTCACTAGGATCCTATTGTCAGGGAAAATCAAAATGTCCCAGAATGCTACAACCATTCTTTAGGTTCCTACAAAACTATGTAAGCATCTATACAAAAATGCATTTGTCCATCCATCCCCTCTCCTTTGGAACTGCAAACATAGTTAGACAAAAGCATTTTCACAAAAAATTGGGGTAAATAATGAGGGCATTACTGCCAGGCCTGTAAATCTACAATCTCTACCCTTACTAAGCAATTTTATGTTTTATTAATAGTAACACTGCCCTCAACTTATACTTACAAACTATATATAGGAAACTTAAGAAAAGGCAAGACTTCTTTATAAGAATCACAAAAGGGAGTCCAAGCAGAAGTAAAAGGGCCCCTGAGAAGATCTAAGTCTGAAAGGAACTTGTGGTCAGAGGCAGGTAAGGGACACTAGAGTACGCCAGTTCCTTCCACTCAGACCCTGGAGAACCCAGTTAAAATTGACACTGTCACTTATAAACAAAATGTTTGTCAGAGGATAGTGATAAACACAATGATTATCCTGTAATAACTAGGAAAAAAATTTTTGAAAAGAAATCATTCCAGAAAGAGCCACATAACCACTAAGCAAAAACAGCATCATACATGGTAGAATATCAGCTTGGAAGGCCCAATTCAAACATAATTATAGTCTTAAAGGGGAACAAGCAAACACTTATATTATGCTAAAAACATCCTCCAGAAAGCTCTTATTGAAATAAAGAGTTATTTGAAAGGAAATGCAAGAAACATGAAAAAAGGTCAATCCTAGCAGAAAAAGCAGAAAGGAGACAACAGTTATTCATCACATGAAGTTTCAAGTTCACAGTTTTTTGGGGTTTTTTTTAAGATTTTATTTATTTGTCAAAGAGAGAGAGAGAGAGAGAGAGGGAGGGAGAGAGAGCACAAGCTGGCAGAGTGGCAGGCAGAGGCAGAGGGAGAGGCAGACTCCCCGTTGAGCAAGGAGCCCGATGTGGGACTCGATCCCAGAACCCCGGGATCATGACCTGAGCCGAAGGCAGCTGCTTAACCAACTGAGCCACCCAGGCATCCCCAGTTTTTTGTTTTTATGGTGAAAAAATATATATTTAGATTTAGCCAGGTGAACTCAGTTTAGATGATCCCAATTTTTTGGAAAACATCCAAAGCATCATAGTCAGGAGTCGGTCAAATATATGCCTTCTTCTCTCCTTCAGGCCTGATCACGGTATTGACCTTGGCTACATCAATGTCACAGAGGTTCTTCACAGCCTGTCTGATCTGGTACTTGCTGGCCTTAACATCTACAATGAACACAAGTGTGTTGTTGTCTGTTTTCTTCATGGCTGACTCAGTAGTCAGGGGGAACTTGATGATGGCATAGTGATCAAGCTTGTTTCTGGGGGCGCTCTTTTGAGGATATTTGGGCTACTTTCGGAGACACAGAGTCTTGGGTCATCAGAACGTAGGTGACATGCGGATCTTTTTTTTGTGACTGCGGATGCCTTTCAGCATCGATTTCTTGGCTTTCAAAGTCTTTGCTTTGGCTTCGGCTTTGGGAAGGGCAGGAGCTTCCTTCTTAGCCTTACGGCGCCATCTTGGTAAAAGGGAAGGCCATACTTTAGGGAAACCTTTGTTTCCCTGTTCTATTAAGATACATGTTCTCGGGCACCTGGGTGGCTCAGTCTATTAAGCATTTGCCTTCGGATTAGGTCATGATCCCAGCGTCCTGGGATCGAGCCCCACTTCAGGCTCCCTACTCGACAGTGAGTCTGTTTCTCCCTCTCTCTCTACCCCTTCGCCTGCTTGTGTACTCTCTCTCTCTCTCAAATAATCTTTTAAAAAGATTCTCAGAATCTTAAAAACATTAAAAAAGTTCTCAGAATCACAAGTTTAGGATGTGGTATTAGAGCCAAAGACTTCTCATCAAGTATGGTGAAAACAAATGAAGCAAAGAAAATTCACCCCTGTTACATAAATACACTAGAACAGAGAATGTACTGAGTTCATTTTTCCATTTAATTAATGCTTCCTCAGCACATAAAATACATATGGTTTGGTACTTTGAGCAAGACACACAATATAGGACCTAATTCCTACCTCTAAAACCTTCTAAGCTATCTTGAGAGCTGTTCAAAGCCACAAAGTATGTGACTAAACCCAGCCAGTAAGTTAAGGTGTTCACGGTGAGGGGAAACTAAGCTTTTGTCACACAGTTCCATTCAACCTAATTAATCAAGTAGCCCTGGAAAAGACATCTGACAACCCCAAATCTTTTGAATCTGGAAAAGAAAAATTGCTTGAGGATACATATATAATGTTCCTAAAGCAAGTCCTAAGCAACATCTCAAGCCAAGAGATGAAAGAAATAGCCAGAGTTCTTTATAGCTTGACTTGGATAGAAAAAAGTTCTTTAGGAAACTCTGGGGAATAAAACTCAATGAGGTTATCTCCTATAAGAAACTTTTTCACTCATCTCTGTGTGTTCCGCAAGCCCAACTTAAAAGAAGTCTGAGAGCTCTGTTTATGCCTCATGACCAGGACTCTGGGGAAACTTCTTTTCTCTATTAATTAACCAACAGTATATGTGCATATACATAT
>CM052813.1:48483385-48509507 GCA_028533885.1 Nasua narica | reverse complement strand
CCAGTAGTGCGATTGCTAGGTCATAGGGTAGCTCTATTTTCAACATTTTGAGGAACCTCCATACAGTTTTCCAGAGTGGCTGTACCAGCTTGCATTCCCACCAACAGTGTAGGAGGGTTCCCCTTTCTCTGTATCCTCACCAACATTTGTCGTTCCCTGACCCAAGTGGGAATTTTTAAAATATACCTTGAACTTTAATTTTTTATTGAAGTATAAGTCACACATAGTTACATTAGTTTCAGGTGTAAAACAGTGATTCAGCAACTCCATATGTTCACAAGTGTAGCTATCATTTGTCATCATACAATGCTATTACAATACCATTGACTATATTCCCCATGCTTTTTCTTTCATTCCTATACAATTTATTCATTCCATAATTGGAAGCCTCTATCTCCCACCACTGCTCTTCATCCATTTTGCCCATCTCCTCCACCATCCCAGCACCCCCCCCAACTAGCAACCATCAGTTTGTCCTCTGTATTTATGAGTCTGTTTCTGCGTTTTGTTTATTCATTTATTTTATAGATTCCACTTACAAGTAAAGTCATATGGTATTTGTCTTTCTCTTCCTCATTTCACTTAGCATAATATCCTGTAGGTCTATCCATGTTGTTGCAAATGGCAACATCTCATCCTTTTTACGGCTAAGTGTTTCCTGTGTGTGTGTGTGTGTGTACACATAAATAACTATTTTCTAACATTTCAATATTGAACACAAAGTTTACTATAGGACTAACTTTTATTTTGAAATAATTATAGATTTACAGAGAGTTGCAACAATAATAGAGGGATCCAAGGTACTCTTTACCCAGTTTCCCAATAGTTAAATCTTACAGAAATCTTATATAATCTTATATAATGATAGTACAATATCAAAACCAGGAAATTGGGGCGCCTGCATGGCGCAGTCATTGAGCATCTGTCTTTGGCTCAGGTCATGATCCTGGGATCCTGGGATCCAGTCCCACATTGGGCTCCCTGCTCAGCGGGAAGCCTGATTCTCCCACTCCAACTCCCCATGCTTGTGTTCCCTCTCTTACTGTCTTTCACTAGCAAATAAATTTCTAAAATTTTTTTTTTAAATAAGTAAAAATAGGGGCGCCTGGGTGGCTCAGTCATTAAGCAGCTGCCTTCAGCTCAGGTCATGATCCGAAAGTCCTGGGATTGAGCCCCACATCGGGCTCCCTGCTCAGCAGGAAGCCTGCTTCTCCCTCTCCCGCTCCTCCTGTTTGTGTTCCCTCTCTGGCTGTGTATCTCTCTATCAAATAAATAAATAAAATCTAAAAAATAAAAAAAATTTTAAAAGAAAAAAAAGAAAAGAAAAGAAAGTGGTCTTTCAAGATTGTCTTTTTCTATTCAGCATAATGTCCCTGAGGTCCAACCAAGTTTTTCTATGTATTAATATATAATTATGTTTTTATATCCACTCTGCCAAACTCTTATGTACCTAAAACATTTACATTTAATGTAATTCTTAAACTGTTAGGGCTTAAGTGTCATTTTTTGTTTTCTGTTTGTTCTCAGGCTTTTTTTCTATTTTCTTGCCTTCCTGTGGGTTACTAAACATTTTTTGGGGGGGGAACTCCATTTTTATTAGTATATTTTAAAGCATCACTTTGTAGATTTTAGTGGTATCTCTTAGAATTACATTTTACACATATAACATCATAGTCTAAGGTTGTCAACATTTTACCAGTTCAAGTGAACTATAGAAGATGTTATACTGCCTTTAAGTCACCTTACCATTCCTCCAGTTGTAATATAATCATTTTAAATATTTCTACTACAAAGATAAGAACCACATGGGATAATATTCCAATTATTGAACATAATTTAAAGACTCAAGAGGCCTATTTTATTTATCCACATTTTTCTCTTTCCATTATTCTTTCTTCCTGATGTTCCTAGATTTCTTCTTTTATCATCACCTTACTGTTTGAAGAACTTTCTTCATCTAAGAACATGTTCATTCTTCAAAGATATTTATACTGGATATGGAATTTTGAGTTAATTGTCTTTTTCTTTCCATTTATGAAAAGTGTTGTGCCACTTCCTTCTGGTCTCCATGGTTTCTAATGAGAAATCCATTATCATTTAAATTGTCTTTTCTCTGTATATTTCTCTTCTGTTGCTTTCAATATTTTTCCTTGTCTTTAATTTACCAAAGTTTAATTATGTGTCTTGATGTGGATTTCTTTTATCATGTTTAAAGTTTGCTCAGCTTCTTAAATCTATAGATTTATGCTTTTTGCCAAATTTGAAAAGGTGTCAGCCATTATTTCTTTGAATATTTTTTCATCCCCATCCTCTTTTTCCCTCCCCTGAAATTCTGATGACATGAGCATCAGATCTTTTAGTAATCCTACAGGTCTCTGAGGTTCTCTTCATTTTTTTTTTTTTTAGTCTATTTTCTCTCTCTTATTGAGACAGCATAATATCTATTATCCTATCTTCAAGTTCATTGTATCTTTCCTCTCTTCATTCTGCCACTGAGATTATTCACTGAGAGATTTTTGGCAATTATATTTTTTAGTTCTAAAATTTCTACGTGGTTCTTCTTTAGATTTTCTCTTTCTTTCCTGAGATTTTCTAGCTATTCATTTATTTCAAGCACATCTGTAACTGTTGACTAAAGCATTTTTATGATGGCAGTTTTAAAATCCTTGTCAGATGATTCTAATAACTGTATCATCTCAGCATTGGGATTTGTTGATTATCTAACACAAAGCAGCAAAAATATTTACTTGACATAATAAGAATGTTAGTCTAACAAGTATGAATGGTTTATATGAAAGGCCAAATATGTCTTAGGTTGTGCCTCCCCAGTAGCATTTGACTATACAAATACCAATGTTTTAGTTTAGCTCAAAATTGATGGATACATTAAAATGGAAATCAAAGTACAGCCTGAAAACAAGTGGTCTAAAGTTTGGTTTGGAACAGAGTCTGAATCAATACTCAATAGGCAAAGGTGACTGCAGGTAGACTCATAGGTATCAATGCTTCAGAATGGGAAGTTTACAAATTAGAAAAGTAACAACTTCTTTTATTCATAGACTTTTAAAAATGCAAAAGATATAAATGACCAGAAAAGATATCCAGGATGTATTATCAAGTAAAAACATACTATACACTTCATGTAATTCTGTTTTGTAAAAGCAAACCAAAAACCTCGCACCATATATAAAAGTTAACTCAAAATAGATCAAAGACCTAACTCTAAGAGCTCACACTATGAAAAGTCTTAGAAAACACAGACGTAAATCTTTGTGACTTTAAATTAGGTCATGGTTTCTTATATAAAACATCTAAAACACAAACAACAAAAAAATAAATTGAACTTCACTTAACTTTTCATGTCAAAGGACACAATTAAGAAAGTGAAAATACTCTCTCTTTCCTAATAAATAAATAAATAAAAATCTTTTTAAAAAGGGGGGGGGAGGGCCCTGGGTGGTGCAGTTGGTTGAGCGACTGCCTTCAGCTCAGGTCATGATCCCGGAGTCCCCGGATCGAGTCCCACATCGGGCTCCCAGCTCCATGGGGAGTCCGCTTCTCACTCTGACCTGCTCTCTCTCACTCTCTCTCTTTCCTAATAAATAAATAAATAAAAATCTTAAAAAAAAAAAAAAAAAAGAAAGTGAAAATACAACCAGAGAATGGGAGAAAATATTTGCAAACCATATACAAGGGTTTTGTATTTAGAATATACAAAGAACGTCTACAACTTAATAAAAATAACCTGATTTAAAAATGTGCAAAGAATTTGAATAGAGGGACGCCTGGGTGCCTCAGTTGGTTAAGTGTCTGCCTACGGCTCAGGTCCTGGGATCAAGCCCTGCATTGGGCTCCCTGTTCAGTCAGAGTCTGTTTCTCCCTCTGCCTGCAGCTCCCCCTGCCTGTGCACTCTCTCTCTTTCTCTCTCTCTCTCTGATAAATAAAATCTTTAAAAAAAATATTTTTAAAGATTTTATTTATTTATTTGACAGAGGGAGAGAGATCACAAGTAGGCAGAGAGGCAGGCAGATAGAGAGGGGGAAGCAGGCTCCCCACTGAGCAGAGAGCCCGATGCGGGGCTCGATCCCAGGACCCCGAGATCATGACCTGAGCTGAAGGCAGAGGCTTTAGCCCACTGAGCCACCCAGGTGCCCCTAAAAAAATTTTTTAAATAAAATAAAATAAATTTTAAAAAGAATTTGAATAGATGCTTTTCCAAAGAAGATATACAAATGACCATTGAAAAATGGTCAACATCATTAGTTATTGGGAAACATATGTGAAAACAAAACAAAAATGTAAATCAAAATTAGTATTTGCAAATGAGATATCATTTCACACCCACTGGGATAGGTAACATTAAAAAATACCCTAATAACTGCTGGCTTGGATGTGGAAAAACTGGAATCCATATTCACTGCTGGTTAGAAATGTACAATGGTACAGACACTTTAAAAAAGAGTTCACAGTTCCTCAAAACATTACACACAGAGCTACCATTTGGCTCCTAGGAACAATTCCACTCTCAGGTATATATCCGGGAAAAAGGAAAACATATGCCCACACCAAAACATGTATACAAATGTTTTTAACAATATTATTCATAATATCAAGCAATATTTATAGTATCCAGCCCAAATGTCCATGAACTAATAAATGGAAAAATAAAATGTGATATATCCACACAGAATATTATTCAGCCATAAAAAAGATGAAATACTGAGGGGCGCCTGAGTGTCTCAGTTGGTTGGCTGTCTGCTTTCAGCTTGGGTCATGACCTTAGGGTCCTGGGATAGAGCCCTACATAGGGCTCTCTGCTCAGCAGGGAATCTGCTTCTCCCTCTCCCTCTGCCCCTCCCACCTCTAATGCTTTTTCTCTCTCTAATAAATAAAATCTAAAAAAAAAAAAAAGAACAAAATACTGATAAATGCTACAACAAGCATAAAGCTTGAAAACGTTATGCTAAATGAAAGAAGCCAATCACAAAGGACTACATACTAGAGGATTCCTTTTACACAATACAATATATCCAAAATTAGAAAAGCCAGAAAGCGGATTAGTGGTTACCAGGAGATGGAGGAAGAGGGAGTGATTACTTAAAAATTATGGGGTGTTTTTCCAGGGTGATGAAAAAGTTTGAAAACTTTAGAGAGGTGGTGATTGTACAACATTTTAAATATACTAAATGCTGCTGAATTATAATTTAACATGGTTAATTGTATGTTTTATGAGTTCTGCCTCAATTTAAAAAAAATTGTACATGAATGTTCTTAGCAGCATTATTCATAATAACCCAAAAGCAGAAACAATCCAAGCACCTATTAACAGCTGAAGAGATAACAAAATGTGGTATATCCAAACAATGAAATCTTATTCAGCCATAAAAGGGATAAAAGTACTGATGAAAGTGGAGCCTGGGAGGCTCAGTAGGTTAAAGCCTCTGCCTTCGGCTCGGGTCATGATCTCAGGGTCCTGGCATCGAGCCCCGAATCAGGCTCTCTGCTCAGCGGGGAGCCTGCTTCCCCCTCTCTCTCTGCCTGCCTCTCTGCCTACTTGTGATCTCTTTCTCTCTGTCAAAAAAAAAAAAGTACATGAAAGCTAAAACTTGAATAAACTTCAAAAACACTATGCTAAGTGAAAGAAACCAGCCATAAGACAATTATATTGTATAATTCCACTTATATAAAATGTCCGGAAAAGTAATTCTCGGAAGAGAAAAAGCAGATTAGCAGCTGCCTAAGGCTAGAGAGGTTGCGGAAGGCAGGGGGAGAGAGGGAAGCAGAGTAACTGCTAATGGGTAAGGTGTTTCTTTGGGGTGATAATATTCTAGAACTGATTGCAGTGATGGTTGCACAACTCTGAATATACTAAAAACCATTGCATTGTAAACTTTAAGTGGATGAATTGTACAGTATGTGAATTATCTCAAAAAAAGCTGTTATTTAAAAAAGGAAACAAAAATATATACATATATATGCTTGTATATTTCTTATAAATAGGAAGAAAGGCATAGAAAGATACACACCATGTCGGCTGTTAGTTACCTCAGGAAATGAGACAGAGATAGATGCAAGGTTATCAAGTTTTTAAAAGTTTTTAAATCCTTACATATCTTCATATTGTCCATTTATTAAAACAAACAGGTATTAATTTGGAAGTCTGAAAGGCTTAAAGCTTGAAAAACATCAAATACGTATTTAAAATAAAAATATTATACGGCTCCTCACTATCAACAATTTCCTTATGTTGTTTAAAATAAACAGATTGATAAAAAAAACTTGATATCTATCTAATTACAAAACTAATTGAAAAGTAGTATTTCTCAAAAAAATAAAAATAAAAAATAAAAGTCGTATTCTCACAGACAAAACTGGGAAGGGCTCCAATCCCCTTTTATCATCTAATTCCACACTACTACTATGTACTAAAAAAAAAAAAAAAAGTCATAACGGAACACTTAAGTCCTTTAATACTCCAGCAAACATGGAAACCGTGGAAGTCAGGACTAAAGAGAGTTCACAGGCAGAGCATTTGGCCCCAGGCTCCTTATATATAAAAAGCAGAAATAAGAGAAGAAACGCTGTGTCCAACCCTCAAACCATTAACTTCAGCTCTTGAGTTTCTCTGACCTTGCTGAAGAATCAAATCTACAACTGACACCCTTGAGATTACAGGAAATAATCCTATTCACACTGACACTGCATCCAGTGACCTGGTTCCAGAGACATAGGGAATGGCTAACCTGCCTTGTTCAAGCCTGTCCTACTCAAGAAACAATTTCTAAAGCCTTGCAGCACTAGAGTTCCCTATTTGCAACCCTCCTGCTTTAGAATCTAGCATTAAAGCGTGTCAAGTCTCATATAACCACCATTTCCTTTTTATTAAAAGTTAACATTTTAAAAGATAGGAATCATATAATCCTACTACTGTTTTCAATCTGGCACAGTACATATTTTATATTTATGTGTGTGTATTCATGTATACCTGCAATTATTAATTTGTATATTTTGTTGTATTACACTCTTACATTTGTCAAATACTTGGACATAAAATTGCACTACTGTGACCTCTGTCAGTCAACTGACCACCGGAGTTGACTTAGCTGTTATGACTGGCTAACAAGATGTCCTTTTTCCTTTCCCCTCCTTTATGAGTAACTAGCAAAGTCGAACACTCTAAAAAGAAAACTATACAGTGAAAAATCATTTTCCTCTCAAAGTGATAGCAAATATTTTTTCATGTCTATTCAGTTTTTACAACCATCATTTTTAATTGTTCCCTAAAATAATCATCTTTTAAGTACCATATTATATATTAAATAATTCTCCCATATATCACACATTTACAGATTATTTTTTTACACTGTCTTAAGCTATTCATTTTCATGAGGGAAAATGAAATTTGGTCCTCAAGGAATACCTGGGTGGCTCAGTCAGTTAAGCATCTGCCTTTGGCTCAGGTCATGATCCCCAGAATCCTGGGATGGATCCCCACATCATCATCGGGCTCCCTGCTCAGCAGGGAGCCTCCTTCTCCCTCTGCCTGCCACTCCCCATGCTTGTGTGTGCATGCTCTCTTTGTCAAAGAAATAAATAAAATCTTTAAGAAAAAAAAGTTTCTTTATCAAAGATACTTTGTAAGACTTCTTGGGACCACAGACCGAGAATGCAATTCCGACTCCTACTTGGCCCTGATAATCACCTGATAAATTCTTACTGAAATAAGCAAAGACACACAAAACAGGGGAAAGCCTTAAATTAGGGAAGTGTACAAAATGTTTAAGATTTTTGGAATTACTGAATGTTTATACAGCAATGCCTACAATAGCCAAATTACAGAAAGAACCTAATGTCCATCAACAGATGAATGGATAAAGAAGATGTGATGTGATACACACACACACACACACACACACACACATACATACACACAATGGAATACTATGCAGCCATCAAAAGAAAATCTTGCCATTTGTAACGAGGTGGATGGAACTAGAGGGTATTATGCTAAGCAAAATAAGTCAATCAGAGAAAGACAATTATATGCTGATATGAAGAACTGGAGAGACAGAGCGGGGGATAAGGGGGGCTGGAGGGGAAATGAAACAAGATGGGATCAGGAGGGAGACAAACCTATAAGAGACTCTTAAACTCACGAAACAAAATGAGGGCTGCTGGAGGGTAGGGGGATAGGGATAGGATGGCTGGGTTATGGACATTGGGGAGGGTATGTGCTATGGTAAGTGCTGTGAAATGTGTAAGCCTGATGATTCACAAACATGTACCCCTGGAGCAAATAATATATGTTAATAAAAAAAATAAAATAAATAAAATAAAAAAGATTTTTGGAATTCCTGATACATAACACGCACATGGAAGTAGCAAACTAGCAGGATTTGAGAAGAGTTGTGTACAGGAACTCAAAGAGGGTCTTGCCATTGAAGGAACATTCTTACTAAAGTAGTGGGAGGGATCTTTCTCTCATAAGATGAGATACAGCACCTGGAGATCAACTTGGCAGAATTTGAGGGCAATTATACTGGAAAGTCTGGCACATGAAAGTTAGTTGCACAAGTGAAAAACCATTTTCTTGTGTCGCACATGAAATAGATCCATACAAGGCAGTAGGGTAGCCACATCAGAGCTGAACCTGACATAGCAACTGTTCCAAAAACAAAATCCTACACAAAGATAAGTTTCTCCTAAAAGAGTACCTTGCAGCCAAGGTTCTCCCCTCATTCCTTGAAGGTTGCCACATCACTTAACTGTCAATGAGGATCCTAATGTTAAAATCTAAGAGGAACTGGAAGTGACAACATCTAAAAAATGGTCATCACCCTGTTTTTTGCGGGAGAGGAGGATGAGGGGAAAGCCACATATGAATGAAAATCTCATTATTCATGGAAGGAAAAAAAGAACATTTAAATTGTCTTTGTTTGTTTTTTAGAGAGGAAGAAGTAGAGAGAAAAGGAGAGAGAGATTTTCAAGCAGGCTCCAAGCCCAGCACAGAACCCAATGCATGGTTTGATCTCATGATCCTAAGATCGTGACCCTGAGATCATGACCTGAGCGGAAATTAAGAGTCACACGCTTAACTGATTGAGTCACCCAGGAGCCCCCAATTTAAACTGTTTCCAAAAAGACCATTAAAAAAAAAAAAAGACCGTAAAAGGATTCTAAAATCATGTAAGAACATAATATTCAAAGGTAAAGAAACACTTTTGAAATTATGAATTGCAAAAAGATTTTAGGTAGTATTTCACAGCCTCTAATTTTTTTTTAATGGAGTCAGAGAAGTAAAAGAAAAAAGGTAAAACAAAAGATTAAAATACTAAAGAAGCTTGATAAGAGGCAGATAAAAATAAAAAGGAAGCTCAGTGAGATAAGCACACTGAGGTAAACATGAGAAAAAAAAATTTTAAGACTTTATTTTTTTTAAGTAATCTCTACACCTAACACAGGGCTCGAACCTACAACGCCGGCTCCACCGACCAATCTTAAAAATAAAATCTAAAAAAAGAAAAAAAGCACCATCTATCTACAGCTTCTAACGACAAAATATTACAAGCAAGGAACTCTACACCCAGCCAGTTACTATTCACATATGAAAAAGGAGTCCATTATGGTCTAGATGCCTCACTAAAATAAATACTTCAGCTTTGGTCCTGAGCTAAGGAAAGCAGCCCAGTGCAATTTTTCACATTTTTGAGTACTTGTGCCTACAGCGTAACCCCATCATCCAGTCCTCCTTTGATTATATCAAGGGTGATTCTCAGGCCCAAAAGCAGTCAATCAGTAGGCTTCACAGTAGCACCTAAACAAATGTCCTGAAGAAAAAACTGTGCCAAAAGTAAACATTTATAAGGGGCAGTGCCTGACCAATGAATCAGCCACTTAGGGCAAAGAAATGTAACCCACAGACACAAGTCTGAGAGTTGGAAGTAAGGCTAAATTAAGGGGGGTGGGGGTGAATGAGAACAAAAAAAGAGTCTCTGCTCCATATTGACAAATTCCTGAGGCTAAAGGGTTAACAAGATAGCCTGTTTATTAGAATTGCATTCATTCCTGAACAACCTTTTAGTTCCCAAACTCTTAAGTTCTCTCTACTCGGAGAGACTGATTCCTAGTTGTGTGGCTTTGCTGGTTTTCAGGAAGCTAAGCTGCACATTTGAAGGTTATCTTCATATCTTTCCTTCTACATGTACTATCAAAGGTGAGGGAAAAAATAGTACATTTGAGGAATAACTGGCAATTTGCTTATAATCAGAACTTAAAGAGTTAGGGTAAGAAATGGCAAAAGTTTCGAAGAAAGCCAGGGACAGCGATGGAGGACCTTGTAAACCAGGTTAGGAATCTGAGGGATATTAAGCAGGGTAGTGCCCTGATCGGATTTACATTTTGGAAATTTTATTCTGGCTGCAGTACAGAGGATAAACTGGAGGAAGGTAAGTTGAGGACCAGTAAGAAGGCTATTGCAGAATCCCAAGTTAGAGGATAG
The DNA here is from genome assembly GCA_028533885.1 of Nasua narica. Lineage (NCBI taxonomy): Eukaryota > Metazoa > Chordata > Mammalia > Carnivora > Procyonidae > Nasua > Nasua narica. The sequence goes on along the minus strand of CM052813.1, from coordinate 48,499,009 downwards.
TAGTCTGTACCTAGACAGTGAGAACTTGAAGAAAGATGAAGCTAAGAAGAAAAAGGTGAGGGGTGCCTAGGTGGCTCAGTTGGTTAAGTGGCTGCCTTCAGCTCAAGTCATGATCCCAGGGTCCTGGGATCGACCCCCGTATCGGGCTCCCTGCTCAGCAGAGAGCCTACTTCTCCCTCTCCCTCTGCCTGTTGCTCTTCCTACTTGTGTTCTCTATCTGTCAAATAAATAAATAAAATCTTAAAAAAGAAGAAGAAGAAAAAGAAGAAGGAGGAGGAGGAGGAGGAAAAGGAAAAGGTTATGAAGTTCTTGACACGAAAGTCAAAGACTGGGAGAGCTGAGCAACAGCTACAATTCACGGCTGGCATCTCCTTATAGAACTGGAGATGCACTGAATGCCAGCCATCCTACACCCCAAGGTAAAGTACAGCATAAGAGAAGCCTGCAGCAATTATCTCAAGGGGAGAGTGGAGCAGATACACAGCTTCTCCTCCAATACCTTGCCTGCAGTAGCAAGCACTAAACTTAAACTTCTAATAGGAAGGGGCATGGGGGGAGACTGATGTTTGTCCTAACAAAATTTATAAGGTTTACTGATCAGCTGTTTAAATTATATACACATGTAACTTTGATAAAAATGTAAAAGCAAAAAAAAAAGCAGTATCTAGCAGGAAAGAAAAAGGCAAGAAAAAAGATTATAAAGAGAAAATATTTAGAGGCACCTGGGGTGCTCAGTAGGTTGAGTATCCAACTCTTAGTTTCAGCTCAGGTCATTATCTCAGGGTCCTGAGATAGAGCCCTGCATCAGGCTGTGCACTCAGCGTGGAGTTGGCTATCCTTCTCCCTCTGCTCCTGTCCTGCTCTCATATAAATAAATAAAATCGTTAAGAGAGAGAGAGAGAGAGGGCACCTGGGTGGCTCAGTTGGTTGAGCAACTGCCTTCGGCTCAGGTCGTGATCCTTGAGTTCCAGGATCGAGTCCCACATCGGGCTCCCAGCTCCACGGGGAGTCTGCTTCTTCCTCTAACCTCTCCTCTCATGCTCTCTCTCACTTTCTCTGTCTCTCAAATGAATAAATAAAATCTTAAAAAAGAGAGAGAGAAAGAGAGAGAAAGAGAGAGAGAGAACAATCAGCTTAATAGTTGTAGTTGGTCCTAGAATCTGACTACAGAGGTTGGAACCCAAGCTAATTCCATTTATTACCATGTGATCTTGGGTAAGTTAATTACTTAATCCGTTTGGGCCTAATGTCTCATTTCCTTTAAAATAAAGATAACAGGTATGTTAAATTGAGTTGATAAATGTCAAGCACTTAGAACAGATTCTGACATAGAATAGGCAGTCAATAAATGTCAGCTATTATGATGACTACTCATACTCATAATCTCATATCAAAATATACTTGTATCAAAAATGACAAAGAAGGGGGAGCCTGAGTGGCTCAGTCGGTTGAGCTTCCAACTTCCAACTCTTGATGGATGGAGGCTTACTGTCAAGATCTCAGGGTTGAGGGACACCTGGGTGGCTCAGTTGGTTAAGTGCTGCCTTCGGCTCGGCTCATGATCCCAGGGTTCTGGGATCAAGTCCCACGCCTGCCTCCTTGCTCGGTGAGGAGCCTGCTTCTCCCTCTGCCTCTGCCTGCCTCTCTGCCTGCTTGTGCTCTCTAACAAATAAATAAATAAATAAAATCTTAAAAAAAAAAAACCTCAAGGTTGAGAGATCAAACTCCCACACCGGGTTCTGTGCTCAGTTGCGAGTTTTCTTGGGATTCTCTCCCTCTCTCTCTTCCTCTGCTCCTCCCCGCTGCATGCATGTTCTCTAAAAGAATAAATCTTTTTAAAAAATAATAGCCAAGGGACGCCTGGGTGGCTCAGTTGGTTGAGCAACTGCCTTTGGCTCAGGTCATGATCCCGGGGTCTTGGGATCGAGTCCCGCATCGGGCTCCTTGCTCCGTAGGGAGCCTGCTCCTCTCTCTGCCTCTGCCTGCCTCTCTGCTTGCTTGTGTTCTCTCTCTGTTAAATGAATAAATAAAAATCTTAAAAAAATAATAATAATAATAATAATAGCCAAGAAGATTACATATTATTAATATGACTCCTGTCCTTAATAAGGATAGTCACAGTAGACTTCATTTCCACAGGTTCAAAATATTCCTCATTTTTCAACACCAAACACAAATACTATCTCTCCTACTAAACTTCCCAATTTTTTCCCCAAATACTTTCAGTCAAAAATATCATCTCCTTGTTCCAAATTTCCACATGAGTCTTTACGTACCTCTTGCTTTCTCTCCTCCCACCCAGCTGTTATTTATATCAAAACCTTAACTCCAATAATGAGCAAAAGCTCTTTAAGGACAGGATTCTTTTTTCTTTTTCCCATCATATCATTTCTCTAAAATTCGTTGAGTGTAATTTTGCTAACAAGTACCCGAAACAATTCCTATTTTGGAACCTATAACACTCTTCCAAATAACAAAAATGCCTTTTTGTCACAAGACTTTCTTTAGTAACCCAACTAACAATTCCCTAACATAATTAGAAATCTATGGACCAGGGCGCCTGGGTGGCTCAGTGGGTTAAAGCTTCTGCCTTCAGCTCAGGTCATGATCTCAGGGTCCTGGGATCGAGCCCCACATCGGGCTCTCTGCTAAGCGGGGAGCCTGCTTCCTTCCCCCCCCACCCCCGCCTGCCTCTCTGCCGACTTGTGATCTCTCTCTTTCTGTTAAATAAATGGATAAAATCTTTAAAGAAAAAAAAATCTATGGGCCTTACATATAAAATTGGTTGATGCAGGGGCGCCTGAGTGGCTCAGTGGGTTAAAGCCTCTGCCTTTGGCTCAGGTCATGATCTCAGGGTCCTGGGATCGAGCCCCACATCGGGCTCTCTGCTCAGTAGGGAGCCTGCTTCCTCCTCTCTCTCTGCCTGCCTCTCTGCCTACATATGATTTCTCTCTCTGTGTCAAATAAATAAATAAAATCTTAAAAAAAAAAATTGGTTGGGCCCCTGGGTGGCGCAGTTGGTTGGGCGACTGCCTTCGGCTCAGGTCGTGGTCCCGGAGTCCCGGGATCGAGTCCCACATCGGGCTCCCGGCTCCATGGGGAGTCTGCTTCTCACTCTGACCTGCTCTCTCTCTCACTCTCTCTCTTTCCTAATAAATAAATAAATAAAATCTTTAAAAAAAAAATTGGTTGATGTAATCTAATTATAATAATGCAATTTCGAGTTTAGGTGCCAATGCTATATATAACATGTAAATACATAATTGGCTTTTTACTTCGGCATTTTTTTTTTTTTTACTTCGGCATTTTTTAAGAAGCAAAGCATTATCTGTGCCCAGTCCCTGAATGCCTGGACATATTAAAGAGTCAAGACCACATCTAGTTGGCCCCATAAAACAAAAGTACCGGGCGCCTGGGTGGCTCAGTTGGTTGAGCGACTGCCTTCGGCTCAGGTCATGATCCCGGAGTCCTGGGATCGAGTCCCATATCGGACTCCCGGCTCTGCGGGAAGACTGCTTCTCCCTTTGACCTTCTCCCCTCTCATTCTCAGTCTCTCTCTTTCTCTAATAAATAAATAAAAATCTTTAAAAAAAAAAAAAAAACAAAAGTACCAATGGCCATTTCATTGGGACTATTAGAGACAATAGAACCGGTGGTTGAAGGGCTCAGGTTCTTTGGGGACCCAAAGGCTGTCAAAAGAAACCTACCCACCTTTCATTGATGTTGGTATATAGCAAAAATATGTAACTCTAGGGCCCCCTGGGTGGCGCAGTTGGTTGAGCGACTGCCTTTGGCTCAGGTCATGATCCCGGAGTCCCGGGATCGAGTCCCACATCGGGCTCCCAGCTCCATGGGGAGTCCGCTTCTCACTCTGACCTGCTCTCTCTCACTCTCTCTCTTTCCTAATAAATAAATAAATAAAATCTTTAAAAAAAAAAAATATGTAACTCTCAATTTTCATATTTAGCAAAGGAATTATCCCTTTCTTCCCCACTAGATCTCAGAGGTAATATTAAAGCTTGCCTTTTTTATCAATCCTTTGTAAGTCTGTGTACTCTGTACAAAAGTCCACTAATTTAGAGGAATGCAAACATTAGACTTTATTCAGATTAACCCAAATATAGATGGCAAGTCAAGTATACTAGGCACAGGACGCGTGGGTGGCTCAGATGGTTAAGCATCTGCCTTCGACTCAGGTCATGATCCCAGGGTCCTAGGATCAAGTCTCACATTGAGCTCCATGCTTGGTGGGGAGCTTGCTTCTCCCTCTCCCTCTGCCTCTGCCTGCTGCTCCCCCTGCTTATGCTCTCTTTCTCTCCCACAAATAAATAAATAAAATCTTTAAAAAAAAAAGTATACTAGGCACTGTGGAATACAAATTTTAAAATGAACCTCTTAAAGTTTCTGGGAAAATAAATGTAGAAATAGAAAGTTACAACACAAATTCTGTAACAGAAAGAAATACAACACCTCCTTGGAAAGGGGGTAGGATTGGGCGCCTGGGTGGCGCAGTTGGTTGAGCAACTGCCTTCGGCTCAGGTCATGATCCCGGAGTCCCGGGATCGAGTCCCACATCGGGCTCCCAGCTCCATGGGGAGTCCGTGTCTCACTCTGACCTTCTCCCTTCTCATGCTCTCTCTCACTCTCTCTCTTTCCTAATAAATAAGTAAATAAAATCTTTAAAAAAAAAAAAAAAGAAAGGGGTAGGATTATAGTGGTAATAGTGAAAACTGTGAAAACAATAACTATAACTAACATTTTTGAAAACACACTAACTGTACTTAATCTCTTAAATGCTTTCGTAATCCCTACAGAAACTTGCAGATAAGCAGCAGTATTATTTCCATATTATAGATAAGGAAACTGGGTTTTAGAGGGGTTTAAACAACTTGCCCAAAGTTAGATAGTAATAGAGCTGGGACTCAAATTCAGGCAATCTGAATTCAAGATCTACCTACACTCTTAATCAATATGGTAGACTGCCATTCTCATGGCCTGGATAGTATGGATAGGTATCCTTGTTAGATTCCTTCATTTTGAGTGGAAGAGGCTTAAGTAATTTAGTAATTATTTCTTCCTTCAGATCTAGAGAAAGGCTCAGTCAGTGCATGTCATGTTTATATACATTAGAAAGCCTTCCTGAGGAACTGGATGAGTTGGTTAGAGAGGTAGAATGCCCCATTCATGTTTTAATTGGATCCTGAGTCTTAAAACATACTTGTTTTGAAGTTCTTTTAAAGCTTTTCTGCCTGCTAATATTTTTCCAGGTATATTTTTGGTGGTGGGAGGGAAGAGGTGGGGAATAGAAACATTTTAATAAAGAATCCTTCATTATGAGAATGTCAGTTCTCCTAATTCAGGAAATAGAAAAGATTTTAAAACTGAGAGAGATATATACCGGGAAGCCACTGGAAGACCAAGGTAGACAGGTGACATGATCTGATTTACATTTTTGCTCTATTGTTTGGAGAATGTACCTCAGAGAAGCACAAATGGGGGGCACCTGGGTGGCCCCATTGGTTAAGTGGCTGCCGATCACAGGGTCCTGAGCTCAAGCTCCACGTTGGGCTCCCTGCTCAGTGGGGAGTCTGCTTCTCCCTCTCCCTTTGCTGCTCCCCCTGCTTGTGTTCTTTCACTTGCACTCTCTCTCCAATTAATAAAATGTTTAAAAAAAAAAAAAAGGCACAAATGGAAGAAAAAAGATACATTAGAAAGCAATTTCAGTAGTCCAGACAAGAGATGATTGTGACTTAATGTGCATTAATGTAGTAGAGGCAGAGAAAGATCTGTGAAAATAAATTCTGTGAAGGATTATGAATTTGCTTCTGGAGCCAAGGCAGAACAGATGAGCATTAACAGACTCTGATACACAGATGTTTTTCCATTTTCATTCTTCATTTTTCATTCCTTCAATATCAAGAGCCTACTGTCGGGCAAATGTGCCATATGACAGTCTAAGAAAGATAATGATATTGTCTCTGCCTCAAGGGTCTCAGAATCTAGTAAGGCAATGACTGCACCAGACAATGTGCCGCTGATGCCCAGATTCTGTTTGACTCTAACTATCAGTGCCAAAGGACATTCTTTCTCCAGTTTCAGCATCAATCCAACAATTTAATTAGCATCCAGGACCACAAAGGGCTCCAGTACTCAACTCTTTTTTTTTGAAACCCAAAAAGAAAAAAAGAAACAGCAAGGGGGATGCCTGGTTGGCTCCTGATTTTGGCTCAGGTTATAATTTCAGGGTTGTGAGATTGAGTCCTACGTCAGGCTCCACTCCCAGCAGGGAATCTGTTTGAGATTCTCTCTCCCTCTGCCCCACCTCTACTCCCATGCTCTCTTTAAAATAAATAAATCTGGGGTGGCTGGGTGGCTCAGTCAGCTAAGCATCTGCCTTCGGCTCAGGTCATAATCCCAGGGTCCTGGGATGGAGCCCCACATGGGGCTCCCCACTCAGTGGAGAGCCTGCTTCTACCTCTCCCTCTGCCTGCTGCTCTGCCTACTTGTGCTCTCTACCTCTCTGTCAAATAAAGTATTTTTTAAAAAATAAAATAAATAAATCTATAAAAAAAAATACAAACAAACCAGCAAAGGACCTGACCTCTCAACTCATTCCTGAATTGTTTGCTAGACCCATCTTAATCTCCCAACCTGTAAGTGAGTTCCTTGGCTCCTTTCATTACATATTTTCAGGTATTCAACTCATTCCTACAATTTCTTATGTTTTTCCTTTTCTTTTTTTTAAGATTTTATGTATTTGACAGAGAGAGAGAGAGAGGAGAGGGAAAGCACAAAGGGAGAGTGAGAGGGAGCAGACTCCCTGCTGAGCAGAGAGCCCAATATGGGGCTCCCTGAGCCAAAGGCAGACACAACCAACTGAGCCACCCAGGCACCCCTCCTTTTATTTATTTTTAGTTTTTATTTTAATTCCAGTTGGTTAACATAGTGTTACATATTAGTTTCAGGTGTACAATATAGTGATTCAACACTTTCATATCATCCAGTGCTCTTCACAGCAAGTGCACTCCTTAATCCCCATCACCTGTTTCACCCAACCCCCCCACCACCACCTCCCTCTGGTAACCATTCGTTTGTCCTATACAGTTAAAAGCCTGTTGCTTGGTTGATTGCTTTTTCCCCCCTTTGCTCCTTTGTTTCTGAAATTCCACATATAAGTGGAAACATATGGTATTTGTCTTTCTCTGACTTCTTTCACTTCACATTATACTCTCTAGTTCCAACTGTGTTGTTGCAAATGTTAAGATTTCATTTTTTATGGCTGTCAAATACTTGTCTGTCAAATACCACATCTTCTTTATCCATTCATCTATCAATGGGCACTTGGGTTATTTTCATATCTTGGGTACTATAAATAATGCTGCTATAAACATGAGGTGCATGTATCCCTTTGAATTAGTGTTTCTGTATTATTTGAGTAAATATCCAGTAGTGCAATTGCTGCATCACAGAGTAGTTTATTTTTAACTTTTTGGGGTATTCTATACATTCCAAGAAATTTCTCTAGTAACAAACTATAGAAATGATCCCTGAAAGTATAGTCTTTATTTTTAGCTTTTTGAAAAACTTACATACTGTCTTCCAAAGTGGTTGTACCAGTCTGCATTCCCACCAACAGTATAAGAAGGTTCCTTTTTCCCCCTACATCCTTGCCAAGACCTGCTGTTTGTGTTTTTTAATTTAGCCATTCTGACAGGTATGAGGTGAGATCTCACAGTGGTTTTGATGTGCATTTCCCTGATTAGTGATGATGAGCATCTTTTTACATGTTGGCCTCAACCATGTTGTCCTCACTCCTGCAATTTGATGATTGATACTGCTTCTCTGAATCTAAATAAGCAGACTAAAAGAATTATAAAATTATGAGACAAGGAAGTGGTAATTTTCTCATCTCTGTACTCTTTTGACACAACACTAATAATGCCTTCTCTTTAGGAAACCCCTGTAGCCCAGGGGATTTATGCAGTTCTAGGGCCAGGAAAAAATAATCAAGTAGGTACTTAGGCCTGTACCTGTGAATACTGGGATTTCCTCAGATACCTACTTCGCTCACTGGAAAAGGAAAGCAGGTAAAGAATCAAGGTAGATGCCTTGGTTTAGAAAAAAGAGTGTTTATTAACCTGAATAATCTGCTGGATGTGTCTCTCTTACATCCCCTTACACAATAAAAAAAACACCTAGATGGAGGGCACAGAAATGTTCAAGACAAAAGAACACTAAAAGGAGAAGAGTACAATGGTAAGAACTTGGAGAATGAACTCAAAAGGAGGAATAACTAGCATAAACTTAACACTTAAAAACCAGCTTGGTTGAAAAAAAAAAAAAACCAGCTTGGAGGGGTGCCTGGGTGGCTCAGTTAAGCACCTGGCCCATGATTTCAGCTCAGATCATGATCTCATGGGATGGAGCCCCACATTGGACTCCACGTCAGAGTCAGCCTGAGATTCTATCTCCCTCTCTCCCTCTCTCTCCCCCTCCCCCCACTTGTACACTCTCTCGTTTACTCTCTAAAATAAAAATCTTAAAGAAAAAAGTTCAAGTTCTAGGGTGCCTGGCTAGCTCAGTACAAAGAACATGAGACTCTTGATCTTGGGGTCATGAGTTTGAGCCCTCGCTGGGTACAGAGATTACTAAAAAAAACTGTAAAAAGTTCAAATGTTTTGCTTTTAACCTAGCAATTCCACTTCTAGAAATGTATTGCTTTTTTTTAATGAAAAAAGATCAACATTTTCCATAATTCTACCATGTTAATCATTTTAACATTACTTTGTATACATGTTTAGTCTTTTATCAATATACATTATTTTCGTTTTACTTAGCTAGTTTGGAATTTACTATACCTAGCTGGTTTTACACAAGCTGTTTTTCCCCAATAACAATGTTTTATGAAACACTTTTCCATGTTACTAGATATTCATTTATAACATGATTTTTATATATTAGCTGTTACGGACTGAATGTATCCCCTCAAAATTCATAGGTTGGAACACTAACCTTCAATGTGATATTTGGAGGCGGGCCCTTTTAGGGAAATTAGGTTTAGATGAGGTCATGAGGGTAGGGTCCTCGTAATGGGATTAATATCCTTATAAGAGATCAAAAAGCTAGCTCTCTCCCTCTCTACCACATGAGGACACAGTATGAAAGCAACCACCTGCAAGCCAGGATGATGGCTTTCACCAAGAACTCAACCATGCTAGAAACTTGATCTTGGACTTTCCAACCTCCAGAATTGAGAAATATCAATGTCTGTTATTTATATTGTTCACTCTTTCGGGACTTTTACCTTGCTTTCAATTATCAGATATTATTGTTACAGTGTGAATTGTGTTCCCCTACAACTCAAATATTGAAGTCTTCACCCCAAGGAATTCAGAACGTGATCTTATTTGGAAACAGGATCAATGTATCTATAAGTAGTTAAGATGAAGTCTTCAGAGTACACCCTAATCCATTATGATGGATATTCTTATAAAAAAGGGAAATTTGGACATAGAGACATGCAAACAAGGAGATTAAGTGTTGATGTGAAGATAAGGCAGAGACGCTTCTACAAGCCAAGGAATGCCACTGATTGCCAGAAAGCCAACAGAAGCTAGGGGACAGGCATGAAATAGATTCTCTCACAACCCTCAGAAGTACACTGCAGACACCCTGATCTGGGACTTCAAGCCTCCAGAATTGTGAGACAAATTTCTGTTTTTAAGTCACAGTTTGTGGTACTTTGTTAGTGGCCCTATAAAATTAATACAATTATAAATAACCTTGGATGACTGTTCTCAAAGATAATCAGGGATATATAAAAATTTCACTTTCTGGGATGCCTGGGTGGCTCAGTTGGTTGAGCAGCTGCCTTCAGCTCAGGTCATGATCCCAGCGTCCTGGGATCGAGTCCCACATCGGGCTTCTTTCTCAGCAGGGAGCCTGCTCCTCTCTCTGCCTCTGCCTGCCTCTCTGCCTGCTTGTGTTCTCTCTCTGTTAAAATAAATAAAATAAAATCTTTAAAAAAAAAAAAAGTCTTGCTTAATTGAAAAAAAAAAAATTTCACTTTCTTAGGATAGTCCTAGAAGTAAAATTGCAGTTAAAAAAAAGTACAATTTAACAGCATATAATATATAACATCCCATATGACTAGTCTTTTCTCAAGAGGTTCCCCTTTAACTTTTCCCTAGGATCCCCAGACGTGGTTAAGGCAAGAATTATTACTCCCCTTTTACACACAGGAAATTCCCTAATGTGTCAGTAATCAAACCTACCACTTTTTCTTTTAAAGATTTTATTTTTAAAGTAATCTCCACACCCAACATGGGGCTCAAATTCACAACCTCAATATCAAGAGTTGCATGTTCTACCGACTGAACCAGCCAGGTACCCCAAACCTAGCATTCTTTTCAATAGACTAGAGCTGCACTGACCAGTATGGTAGCCAGCAACCCCAAAGGGATATTTAAATTAATCAAGATCAAATTAAAGATTCAGTTCCTAGATCATACTAGCCATAGTACAAAAGGTGGATAGCTTCATCTGACTAGCGGCCACCATACTGAAAGAGCAACAATGTGGAACATATTCATCATTGCAGAAAGTTCTATCCAATAGCAATGGACTAGAACATACTGAGAATCTATAATGCAGACTTATAATGCTTGGTACAACAGATCTTTAAGTACTACAACTAGTTAACCAGGATCATCAAGAAATTGCTTATGATGATGCAGCAAAGGACATACGTAACATAGTAAGGGCAGGAGCCAAGACAAGACATATTGAAGTATAATTATAACAAAAGTCTATCTGAAAAACTACAGGAGCCTCTTAAGGGTAATCACAAATACTGTGACTCATGCTTGTAGAGTAATCGGCAAATAACATGCACAGGAAGGAGACAGATTTAAAGAAAAATGTCTAAGTTGAAGCTTTGGTTCCTTATCATGGAAACACATCCACTAATTCTACTTGATACATTTTTACCTATGTCTACATTGAACTAAAATCTTACTAGAGGGCTGCCTGGGTGGCTCAGTCGGTCTATTAGCTCAGGTCACGATCCCAGGGTGTTGGGATGGAGCCCTGTCAGACTCCCTGCTCAGCAGGGAGTTTGCTTCTCCCTCTCCCTCTCCTCCCAGTTCGTGCACTTTGCATGTGCATGCTCTCTCTCTCTCTCTCTCTCTCTCTCTCGCTCCCTCTCTCTCTCTCTCTCAAATAAATAAAACCTAAGAGGAAGGTAATATGGGAGGGAGGGAGTAAGATGGAAAGATCTTACTGGAAAGCCTGGAAGAGCACCTAAGTAGGTTAAGCCCTCGTTTGTAGAAAACTCATTATTCTCTAGACCATAAAACAATGTGCTATTTTAATAGATACCACCGAGTGTTTTCAGTGATAAATGTGGTATTTTTAATAGATACCACCGAGTGTTTTCAGTTTCAGTCATGAATTGGGCACTAAATTTTTTAATGTATGTTTTATTTCAATATTTAAAACATATAGGGAAAAACAAAAAAGATTAAGACCACCCATATATGTAACAGCCAGACTGGCCAGACCATTATTTTGCCATATTTGATTCAGATGTTTTTCTCTCCAATATTTATTACAGATACAACTAAAATCCCTACTTAATCCCATTCCTTCCCTTCCTTTAAGTATCCATCATCCTGACACTAATATATATCATTCCAGTCTAAATTTTTATTTTTATATTTGTATCCATAAACAATACATGGTACTGTTTTCCAATGATTTTAAGTGTTAAATATATGGTGTTGGGGAACCTGGGTGGCACAGTCGGTTGGGTGTCCAACTCTTGGTTTCTGCTTTAGTCGTGATCTCAGGATAGTGGCATCAAGCACCTTGTCAGGCTCCATGCTCAGTGTAAAGTTGGGTTTGGATTTTCTCTCCTTTTCCCTCTGCCTCTGCCCCTCCCACTCATGCACACTCTCTCGGCCTCAGTCTCTCTCTCTCTCTCTCTGATAGATGAATCGTTAAAAAAAAAAAAAACCACGGTGTCATACTGTATCTGTCTCCAACTTGCTTTTCTACCCATTTTGATATGAGGTTGATCATTTTTTTAAAAGATTTTATTTATTTATTTATTTGACAGAGAGAGAGATCACAAGTAGGCAGAGGCAGGCAGAGAGACAGAGGGGGAAGCAGGCTCTCCGCTGAGCAGAGAGCCTAATGTGGGGCTCGATCCCAGGAACCTGAGATCGTGACCTGAGCCGAAGGCAGAGGCTTCAACCTACTGAGCCACCCAGGTGCCCCGAGGTTGATCATTAGTGATAAATAAAGCTTACTTAGTGTGTTCTTTTAACTTAAGTTTAGCATTTCATTTGATTAGCATATCACATTACCCACATTTGATTAACATGGCACACATGTGACTTTTAAGATGTTTAAGTTCTTGCCATTACAAACAATGCAGCAATCAACATCCTCCTTTATGTCTCCCTTGACACAACCACAAGAATTGAAATCACCAGGCTGTAGCATACATATATCTTCAACTTTGCTAGGCATTGCCCAAGTGCACTCCAAGTGGTCATATAAACTTACTCCCAAGTCTAATTGTATGAGTTCCCAAAACAATACTTAACCAAAACCTTTCTGTGTCAAGTAATTTTCTAAATTTGAAGTAATAATCTAGTTTTTCATTTTATAACTCTTAGAACAAAGACAAAATCTGTATAAACACACAAAATACAAGAAAGCCAAAATCTCCAATACGATTTTTCCATCTTTCTTTCAGTGCCTATCTATCTATGTTAGCCACTTAATCCTAATTTCCTAAATGTATAGGAAAACATTTTTAAAATTTTTATGGTAAGAAATACATTTTACAATATATCTTACAATGCAACAAAGTTCTTATATGCTTACCCACATATGCATCATATACATGTGTATATTATGAAACAAAAGTCTCACAAAACAGTATTTTCCCTTATTAAATGCAACTCTTTTTTTTTCTGTATCTTTTTCTCCTTTCACCTGCTAAACTTATTTCAGAACTAATGAATCAGGCCTACAGTTCAAAAAAATACTGCTATAGAGTGTACAATTTCCATTTTACAGATTAACTAAAACAGAGATGTTAAGTAACTTGTTCAAGATCTCAGACTTAAAACAGTGATACCTGAAACTCAAAACCAGATTTAAAAGCCTATATTTCTTATAGTCTGCAGCTTTCTCCCTGCAGCATTAATGCCAAAATCACACCAAATAAACAGCTAATGCTTCAATTTATGCCCACATAAACCAAGGCAAAGACAAATAAATTCTGTAAAAATATGGTGGTATAGAATAATTAAAAAATCAAAGTTGCAAATAAGTAATATACCTATGATTTCACTCATCACTGCAAAGTCTCTACTTGACTTCATAGCTATTTATCATAACTTAAACAGAATACTAATGAAGAACACATAAATATGCTACTCAGTCCTTGAAAAAAAATTCTGCAAGAATCAACAAGATTTACTACCCATAAGCGTCTTCTCAAACCAAAAGACAAACAAGTACTTACGTCAGACTTCAACTAACAAAGCCAATGACTAATTCTAAAGTAAACACAGTCCAGGTTATAACTGAGCACATACAAGTGCTCAAATATACCTTTTTAAAATGTTTTCTAAATAAATAAACCTTCGATGGAATAGAGTTTACATTAATATACAATCAGATTTCTATGGTTACTATATATCAGAAATAATTCAAGCTTAGTTATACATGGACTGAGCAAGGTCGGTCTAGCCATTTAGCCACCTAACTCCTTCATTAGGCAACTAATTGTCTTACAGGCTATACTGGAGTATAAAGAAAAAAAGGACATTATTTAATTCGCTTAGCTTAATGCTATAATTTCAATAACTAAAACCATTATAGTAATATATCTTATCTTGCTCATAACTCCTAACTATTTCTTAGTCTTTATAAAAATCCAGTAATCATCTCTTAGTCTTTATAAAAATTCAGTAATCATCCTACAGAAGCCCACAGGATAATTGTTGGTACATATATATATTAAATTAACTCATTTGTTTATTGAACATTACTTATCCTGTAAAAGGTTCCCTGGTCCTGTTTAAGATACTAAAACTAGGGACGCCTGGGTGGCTCAGTTGGCTAAGCATCTCCCTTCACCTCAGGTCATGATCCCAGGGTCCTGGGATGGAGTCCCACATCAGGCTCCTTGCTCAGCAGGGAGCCTGCTTCTCCCTGTGCCTGCTCTGCCTGCAGCTTTCTATGCTTCTGCTCTCTCTCTGACAAATAAATAAATCTTAAAAATAAAATCTTAAAAAAATATATTAAAACTAGCTACAAGCTAGAACTCAAGTCACACACACAGGGCAGGGAGGAACATATACATCTGTGTGTGGCTTTATTTTTTATGTTTAGGTTGGGTTAATACCTTGAAATGTTGATGCTGTATAAATATTATAAATAAAATTCAAAGGCAAACTACAAAATGGAAATGTTATTTACAAGTACTATATACAGGGCCCCTGGGTGGCGCAGTTGGTTGAGCGACTGCCTTCGGCTCAGGTCATGGTCCCGGAGTCCAGGGATCCAGTCCCACACCGGGCTCCCAGCTCCATGGGGAGTCCGCTTCTCACTCTGACCTGATCTCTCTCACTCTCTCTCTTTCCTAATAAATAAATAAATAAAATCTTAAAAAAAAAAAAACAAGTACTATATACAAATATATGGTTAACATACTGATTAATCATTAACATATCAAAATATCAATAATTAATGATAATATATAAAGAGCTCTTATAAATCAATATAAAACACTAATATAAAAAATAGGCAGGGACACCTGGGTGGCTCAGTTGGTTAAGCAACTGCCTTTGGCTCGGGTCATGATCCCAGCATCTTGGGATCGAGTCCCGCATCAGGCTCCTTGCTCCGCAGGAAGCCTGCTCCTCTCTCTGCCTCTGCCTGCCTCTCTGCCTGCCTGTGTTCTCTCTCTCTGTTAAATGAATAAATAAAATCTTTAAAAAAAAAAAATAGGCAAAAGGGACAAATAGGTGATTCATAAAAAAGATAAATGAATTTCTACTCTAACATGAAAATTTAACTTCATACATGTACAAAGTACACTTAGAAAAATTTATGAAATTTATAACAAAAAAAATAAAGTGTAACAACAGAGACAGAAAACTGGATGCTGGTGTGGGTTTGATGAGATGAGCACTCTTACACACAACTCATGAAAATAAAACTGATATGCGGTAGTACAAAACAAATTCCTTTTCTTTACAGAGTAATTTGACATATTATAAAAAGATCCTTAAAAAATACTCATTCAGTGGATAAAGAAGATGTGGTATATATATTCAATGGAATACTATGCAGCCATCAAGAGAAACGAAATCTTGCCATTTGCAACGACGTGGATGGAACTAGAGGGTATTATGCTAAGTGAAATAAGTCAGTCAGAGAAAGACAATTATCACATGATCGCTCTGATATGAAGAATTTGAGAGGCAGGGCAGGGGGTTATGGGGGGGTGGGGAAGAGAAATGAAACAAGATGGGATGGGGAAGGAGACAAACCATAAGAGACTCCTAAACTCACGAAACAAACTAAGGGTTGCTGGGAGGT
>CM052813.1:48440732-48482885 GCA_028533885.1 Nasua narica | reverse complement strand
AAATATACAGCTACCCTACGACCCAGCAAACGCACTACTGGGTATTTACCCTGAAGATACAAATGTAGTGATCCAAAGGATCACATGCACCCGAATGTTTATAGCAGCAATGTCCACAATAGCCAAACTATGGAAAGAACATAGATGGACATCTATGTCCATCAACAGATGAATGGATAAAGAAGATGTGGTATACATATACAATGGAATACTATGCAGCCATCAAGAGAAACGAAATCTTGCCATTTGCAAGACGTGGATGGAACTAGAGGGTATTATGCTAAGCGAAATAAGTCAGTCAGAGGAAGACAATTATCACATGATCTCTCTGATATGAAGAATTTGAGAGGCAGGGCAGGGGGTCGTGGGAATGGGGAAGAGAAATGAAATAAGATGGGATGGGGAAGGAGATAAACCATATGAGACTCCTAAACTCACGAAACAAACTAAGGGTTGCTGGGAGGTGGGGGGGTAGGGTTATGGACTTTGGGGAGGGTATGTGCAATGGTAAGTGCTGTGAAATGTGTAAGCCTGATGATTCACAGACATGTACCCTGGGGCAAATAATACATTATATGTTAATAAAAATTAAAAAAAAAAAAAAGAATCTTGCTTTGAGGGGCACCTGGGTGGCTCAGTGGTTTAAAGCCTCTGCCTTCGGCTCAGGTCATGATCTCAGGGTCCTGGGATCCAGCCCTGCATTGGGCTGCCTGCTTGGCGGGAAGCCTGCTTCTTCCTCTCCCACTCCCCTTGCTTGTGTTTCCTCTCTTGCTGTCTCTTTCTCTGTTAAATAAATAAAAATCTTAAAAAAAAAGTGTATGGCTCATTGAATTATCACAAAGTGAACATATTCAGGTGACCATTACTATGGTTAAGAAGTAGAACACTGCAGGAGGGCCTGAGTGGCTCAGTGGGTTAAAGCCTCTGCCTTCAGCTCAGGTCATGATCTTGGGGTCCTGGGATCGAGCCCCGCATCGGGCTCTCTGATCTCTCTCTCTCGCTGTCAAATAAATAAAATCTTTAAAAAAAAAAAAAAAAAAAACTGTTAGGGGCGCCTGGGTGGCTCAGTTGGTTGAGCAACTGCCTTCGGCTCGGGTCATCGGGATCAAGTCCCATATCGGACTCCTGGCTCTGCGGGAAGTCTGCTTCTCCTTCTGACTTTCTCCCCTCTCATTCTCAGTCTCTCGCTCTCAAATAAATAAATAAAAAATCTTTAAAAAGAAAAAAAATCTTGCTTTGAATGCTAGAAAAAATAGTACAGTATCTCCCCACTCCAGTAAGAACTTAACTTATTCTTCTTATCCTAGGTCAGACCTAATAGTCCTAATTCTGGATTTATCTAAGAAAGGACATTTTTGTTTTGTTTTATTGTTTAACTTTTATTTGCATTTATTACGCTGATTTACTCCTAGACCATAAATTTTTGTTTCTTCAGGGGTATCTTTTTTCTTCCATGCAATCTCCTCTTCTGCTTTAGAAACAACCTGCTCTTTTCAGTAAGAATCACCTTAATGTGGCAGAGAGAGTTCATGTATGGGTTAACCCAACCATGAGCTCTATAAGTTCGGTATCTCATCTTAAGGGCTTTGTTCACCTGGATGTGCTCAACGACCAGCAAATCTACATCTAAACCCTTAAGTTCAGCATTACTCTTTGCATTAAGCATATACAGTAAAAATTCAGCACTTTTGGGGGGCTACCAACCATGTGTCCGGCCCCACTGTTTGGCCTGGGCACACCTGCCAACTCCATTCTAGCAATAGGATGGCACACAACACTTCAGTAACGTGATCCTTCAGGTACTTGGTGGCTTTTCAGATATGCATATCCTTGATGGCCTGGGCAGTTTCACACATGTACTTAAAGTAAACACAAAGATTTGAAGCTCCTGATTTGCATGGTTTTGTAGGGTTTTCTGGGTCAAGAGAATAGCAATCCATTTTCAGAGATCATCTCAGGCTGCTTACAGGAAGAAGAAAGCAGATGTTTTATTATTTTTTTTAAGATTTTATTTATTTATTTGAGAGAGAGTGAGAGAGAATGCGAGGGGAGAAGGTCAGAGGGAGAAGCAGACTCCCCACGGAGCTGGGAGCCCAATATGGGACTCGATCCTAGGACTCCGAGATCATGACCCAACCAACTGAACCACCCAGGCGCCCAAAAGCAGAAGTTTTAAAAACCATCCAGATTCTTTGGGCTCTTATCTACTATATAGTTTGTATCATAAACAGGCAGAGAAAAGGCACTCAACAAATATTTACTAATGATAGCCCAAACTTTAAACAAATTCACATAGCAAAGTCTGAAATACATAGCACAGGGAAAATAGGGTAAAAACTCAGCTTATTGGCCTAAAAAGTACAACTTTCAGAAACCCCACTTTTAGAAACCAAGAAATTACAGAATATACTGCTTTTTAGGAAGAGATCAACTCATAACAACAGCTATCCATGGCAGAGGAAATTGGTCCTTTCCCCTTTCGCTCCAGCCTGGCTCAGACAAGGCACAATCAACTTCCTGATACCATACCTAACTGAAAAGAACCCAGCAGCAACTCGCTTTTAAGAACAGGAACTAACTACTCAAACCATGATAGGATAGAAACCGAGCAGCAAGGAGTTAGCAGAGGCAGATGACAATGTTAGGGAAAAAATAAGGTGTGAAGAAAATACCTGACTCATCTGTTCTTATGCTTGAAAATTCTTTTTTTTTAATATTTTATTTATTTACTTGACAGAGATCACAAGTAGGCAGATAGGCAGGCAGAGAAAGAGGGGGAAGCAGGTTCCCTGCTGAGCAGAGAGCCCCAACGCAGGGCTCGATTCCAGGACCCCGAGATCATGACCTGAGCTGAAGGCAGAGGCTTTAATCCACTGAGCCACCCAGGCACCCCATGCCTGAAAATTCTAAAATTATTATTCTTCGGGGGCACCTGACTGGCTCAGTCGGGAGAGTACAACTCTTAATCTCAGGGATGCGAGTTTTAGCCCCATGTTGGATATAGAGATTACTTGAAAAATAGATAAAATCTTTAAAAAAAAAAGAGAGAGAGAGAGAGAGAGAGAGAGAGAGAGAAAGAAAGAAAGAAAGAAAGAAAGAAAGAAAGAAAGAAAGAAAGAAAGAAAGAGAAAAGAAAAAAGAAATTCATTACTATTTCTGCTTTCCACAGTGGCAGTAAACCAAAATATATCTGAGGTCTCCTCAGCCTAGAATTGACCTACAATCAATATGTATCCTGAATGGCCATCAGAATTCACTTTCTTGTGGCGCCTGGGTGGTTCAATGGGTTAAGCCTCTGCCTTTGGCTCGGGTCATGATCTCAGAGTCCTGGGATCGAGCCCCCGCACAGGCCCTCTGTTGAGCGGGGAACCTGCTTCCCCCCGCCCCCTCTGCCTGCCTATGATCTCTCTGTCAAATAAATAAAATCTTTAAAAAAGAAAAAAAGAAATCACTTTCTTTTTAAGATTTTTTTTGTCTGAGAGAGAGAGAGAGCACACAAGAGAGCACATGCTAGTGAGCGCCAACAGGGGGTTGAGGGAGAGGGAGAAGCAGATTCCCCACTGAGCAGGGAGCCCCACCTGGGGCTTGATGCCAGGACCCTGAGATCATGACCTTAGCTAAAGGCAGATGCTTAACCAACCAGGCCACCCAGGCACCCCCAGAGTTCACTTTCTAGAGAGTTTCCCAGTGGTATTCTTTCAGTTAATTAGGTAACTAATAAATGATGATAAATATAAGTTTTTCTTTTTTTTTTAATATAAGTTTTTCTAAGGACAGGTCAACGTAAATGATTTGGTATCATTCTCATCGCTAGTGACATTGTTTTAAAACACAAGCAATTAATGTTCAATATGGAAAATAATTTTGCAAAAAAAAAGTTTGGAAATTTTTTTTCAGAGTCCACAGTCTCTCCTGGTTCATCACCCCCTCCGATGGGTATTGAGAAGGGCACGTGTTGCATGGAGCACTGGGTGTGGTGCATGAACAATCAATCTTGCAACACTGAAAAAATAAAATAAGCATATTTGGAATTTTTTTTTAAGATTTTATTTATCTATTTAACAGAGAGAAAGAGATCACAATTAGGCAGAGAGGCAGGCAGAGGGAGAGAGGAAAGCAGGCTCCCTGCTGAACAGAGAGCTGGTCTCGGGGCTCGATCTCAGGACCCTGAGATCATGACCTGAGCCAAAGGCAGAAGCTTAACCCCCTGGGCCACCTAGGCGCCCCCAGAAATGTACTTTTTAAAGTTATTTAAATTCTAGTTATTTAAATTCTAGTATAATATTAGTTTCAAGTGCACAATATTGTGATTCAGTATTTCCATACATCACCCAGCGCTCATCACAATAAATGCAACTTCTGGGACGCCTGGGTGGCTCAGTAGGTTGGGCGTCTGCTTCTGGCTCAGGTCATGATCCCAGGGTCCTGGGATGGAGCCCCATTTCTCCCTCTACCCGGTACTACCCCTGCTTGTGCACACTCTCTGTCTCTCTGACAAATAAATGATAAAATAAAATCTTAACAAAAAAAGATGATTTCCCTTAAAATAAATAAATAAATAAATAAATAAATAAATGCAACTCCTTAACCCCATCACCTATATTACCCATCCCCCCCACCCACCTCCATTCTGGTAACCATTTGTTCTGTATACTTGAGAGTCTATTTCTTGGTTTGCCTCTTTTTCTTACCCCCTTTGCTCATTTGTTTTGTTTCTTAAATTCTACATTTGAGTGAAATCATATGGTATTTGTCTTTCTCTGACTTATTTTGCTTAGCATAATACTCTCTAGCTCCATCCATGCTGTTGTAAATGCCAAGCTTTCGCTCTTTTTTAGGGCTGAGTAATAATCTACTGTGTGTGTGCATGTGCACACACATTCCACATTTTTTAAAATATTTATTTATTCATGAGAGACAGAGAGAGAGAGAGGCGGAGGGAGAAGCAGGCTCCCTAGTGAGCAGAGAGCCCGATGTGTGACTTGATCCCATGGGATCATGACCTGAGCCAAAGGCAGACGTTTAACCATCTGAGCCACCCAAGTGCTCTCACACCACATCTTCTTATCCCCTCATCAGTTGATGAACACTTGGCCTGTTTTCATAATTTGGTTATTGTAGATAATGCTGCTATGAGCACTGGATGCATGTATCAACATGGAAAATAATTTTTAAATTATACAAAGATGATTTTTAAAAAAGAAGAGTATATGGAAATCATAGCTCAAACTTATAAGAGCTGAGGTCTTTGGTCTTCTTGATAGGCATAAAATATTTCCTAATGATAAGGACCTGCCTCTATAGAGGATGCTTATTTGAAATGCTGAGGCATTTGATTTGCTAATAGGTCTAGTTGAGTGTAATTATGCCAAGAAAACAGCAATGAGCAAACCACACCCAAAGTCCAGTTGGAAAGCTGACTGGAGATATCCAAACATAACAAAACTATCCACAAGGATTTCATGGTAGCATTGTTTTAATAGCAAAATGAGAAAAATTATGACTGTTCATCAATATAAAACTGGCTAAATTATGGATGCTTATAAATGTGTATGGAGGGCGCCTGGGTGGCTCAGTTGGTTGAGCAACTGCCTTCGGTTCAGGTCATGATCCTTGAGTTCCGGGATCGAGTCCCACATTGGGCTCCCAGCTCCGCGCGGGGACTCTGCTTCTTCCTCTAACCTTCTCTCCTCTCATGCTCTCTCTCACTTTCTCTGTCTCTCAAATAAATAAATAAAATCTTAAAAAAAAAATGTGTATGGAATTACACATAGAGTTCTCTGCAGCTATTAAAAAGAATGATTTAGGGCGCCTGGGTGGCTCAGTTGGTTGAGCAGCTGCCTTCAGCTCGGGTCATGATCCCGGAGGCCCGGGATCGAGTCCCATATCGGACTCCCGGCTCTGCGGGAAGTCTGCTTCTCCCTCTGACCTTCTCCCCTCTCATTCTCACTCTCTCTCTAATAAATAAATAAAAAATCTTTAAAAAAAAAAATGATTTAGGGATTCCTAGGTGGTCAGTTAAGCCTCTGACCTCAGCTCCAGTCATGAAGTCAGGGTCCTGGGATTGAGCCTCACATGGGGCTCCCTGCTCAGCAAGGAGTCTGCTTCTGCCTCTCCCTCTGCCCCCCCAACTTATTACCCCTTTCTCGCAAATGAATAAATAAAATCTTAAAATATATATATATATTTTATACATATAAGTATATGTGTGTGTGTGTGTGTGTGTGTGTGTGTGTATACACACTCAATTCTAAAAATGCTTATAATTTGTTAGGGAAAACTACTGGCAAATACCAAGACACCAAAAAAAGAAAATACTTTAGTTTACTCAAGTTGCTCATATGGTACTAGACCCTATGGAAGCAAAAAGATATCAGTAGTATGAGGAAAGTTGTGCCAAATTTTTAAAGACTAAGTGAATTCTATGAAAAGGCGGTTTCTTAAAATTCATCAAGTCTAACCTCCCACTCAATGTCAACATCTCTTTTAGAACACCCTTACCACTCATTCAGTTTCTGCTTAAAATGTCCTTAAAAAAAGAAAAAAAAAAATCCTAAGTAGTCCATTCCCTTTCAGAACAGCTCTAATTGGGGCACCTAGGTAGCTCAGTGGGTTAAGCCTCTGCCTTTGGCTCAGGTCAAGATCTCAGGGTCCTGGGATCAAGCCCCCCGCATCGGGAATCTGCTCAGCAGGGAGCCTGCTTCCTCCTCTGTCTCTGGGTGCCTCTCTGCATACTTGTGATCTTTGGCAAATAAATAAAATCTTTAAAAAAACAAAAAACCAGCTCTAATTTAATGTTCTTCCTTACAGTAAACTAATATCATTTCTTATAATATTTTTTAATTTAAATTCAATTAGCTGACATATAGTACATCATTAGTTTCAGAAGCAGAGTTTCTTACAATTTTCAATCACTGGTCAACTTGTCCCAGATCCGCCCTCTGGAATGAAGTTTTGATTTTTTTTTTTTTTTTAGGTAATCTCTACACCCAACGGGAGGCTCAAACACAACCCCGAGATCAAGGGTGGCATGTTCCACAGACTGAGCCAGCAAGGCACCCCTGCAATGAAGTGGGTTTTGTTGTTGTTGTTGTTGTTGTTGTTATTTTTAAAGATTTTATTTATTTGATAAAAAAAAAATTTAAAAAAAAAGATTTTATTTATTTGAGAGAGAGAGAGATCACAAGTAGGCAGAGAGGCCGGCAGAGAGATGGGGGAAGCAGGCTCCCCTCTAAGCAGAAAGCCCCACTCAGGGCTTGATCCCAGGACCCTGAGATCATGACTCCAGCTGAAGGCAGAGGCTTTAAACCACTGAGTCACCCAGGCTCCCCATAATGAAGTTTTTAAAAACACTTTTCATCTATTATGATACTTCCCCTCTTAAATCATCTCAAAACTAAAGCTCTAAAGGGGCGCCTGGGTGGCTCAATTGGTTAAGCGACTGCCTTCGGTTCAGGTCATGGTCCCAGGGTCCTGGGGATCAAGTCCCACATTGGGCTTCCTGCTCAGCGGGGAGCCTGCTTCTCCCTCTCCCTGCTATTCCACCTGCTTGTGCTCTCTATGTCAAATAAATAAATAAAATCTTTAAAAAAAAAAAAAACTAAAGCTCTCAATTCCTCAAGTGTTTTCTACACCCTTATTATTCTAATGATTCTCCTCTGAAGAAATTCTACTTTCTCAATTTCTCAATGTGCCTCTTAGAATCAAATACCCCAAATGAACACAAAATTCAAGATCTGATCTGACCACTGTCATTAGTTTTTTTGTCTGGATCACCATAAATAGTAAAAGAAAAGTTGCCCAGCAGTATACAAGGCATTGACAAATCAGTGGTACTGTTCAGCCCATAAGTAATTTATACTTCAAGGCGTTAAGAGTTTAAAAGTGTAAAAGAGAAAAAGATCACTGAGGAAAGGAACGCAGGAACTTTTCAACAAAAAAAGTAGACCGTATGCTGGGAAAAGAATACATTTTTGATAAGCAGAAAACCCAAAAAGAATACTTCTGGGGGTACAAATGCAGAACAGTGGTGCAGAGGCAGGAATGGGCAGAGTTAGTGCGATAGCTAAATATCTGTATAAGGATAGGCAAGAATATAGGGCCAAAAAGGAGGACTAGAGTCAGACTCTTAAGAGACTTTAAACCATAAGCAAAAAGGCATGATTAAATGGTTATACCAAGAAACTGACTTTTTTTTTTTAAGATTTATTTTTGAGAGAGAGAGCGTACACATGAGCACAAGTGGGGGGAGGGGCAGAGGGAGAAGTAGACTCCCCACTGAGTAGGAAGCCCAATGCAACACTCAATCCCAGAACCCTGGGATCATGACCTGAGCCTAAGGGAGATGTTTAACCAACTGAACCACTCAGGTGCCCCTCTTCTAGTGATTTCCAGTGACACTGTGCCTTTGGTAATCTCGTACTTCTCAGGAGAGATGTAGAGTTTCTTGTAATTTTTAATCACTGGTCAACTTGTCCCAGTTCTGTCCTCTGGAATGAAGTTTTGTTTTTGTTTTTTAAGTAATCTCTATGCCTAAGGAGGGGCATCCGAAACTAACTTCTTTAGATATCTGGAGATAATTAAATACCAGTTTGCCAATTTCTACATCAGTTTCTACTAATGTTTGAACTTTGACTACAAGTAAAAAGTTTCTAATTCAATTTTACTCCAAGATGAACTGGTATTGAGTTCTACAATAGCATTACACAGGATTCTTTCATAACATGAACATTCCTAACTGCTGCTAAAATATAATGCAAGAATATCACTTTAGAAAGATTTATTTTGAACCATTTCTGTAAGTTTTTCCAGAATGGATACTTTGCCATTTCATATGAATACTTCTGTATGAGGTACCTGCTTATTTCAGTAATTAATAATCTTCAGGATCTCCATTCAAAAGACAATAACCTGCTGGTCTCCAATCCCCCAGGTTCAAAAGAAGAGAGATTCGACCAAAATAACGTGAAAACGGAAAGAGGTTAGCTAAATAGCAGAATTTCTAGACAACAAAAGTTGCCCAGTATTAGAACTAACAGCAGCAACTCCTTCTCTGAAGTTATTTAAATGCAATTAAATTGGAATTTCTGGTTTAATAGAGTTGCTGCCTAAAGAGTCTTTTATAAGGACTAGCACTATAATACGGTATAGCAGTAGAGATTTAAACTGTCCAAGGGACACTGCAAAACCCAACCTCCCAAATCCTGCTACTCAACAGCAGGGATCTAAAAGAATAAATAGATTCCCAGCTGCTGAGAGAAAATGTCTTACTAAAAGCAAAGCAAAATTCTCATTAATGAAAAATCAACAATAAAGAAAAAAAATTGTCTTGTAATCCCTGGAAGTAGTCAAATCCATTTTGGGTTAATGGAGAATTTAACAAAACAATGGAAGAGAGCAGAGGAAGACAGTTTCCTTTGCCAGCAGCTGGGGGGGGGGGCGGGGGGGGGGGGACCCATCAGAGAGATCACAAATAACAATGCTTCTAATCCACAAAGCCAAAAGAAATTTGAACTCTATCCAGTGAAGGGTACCAGGAAAAGGCTCTTGCAGATAAATTGTCTCTCTTATCATCAAGCCACCTTATCCTACATCTTGTTGCACACTGATATGATAGCCTGTAACTTAAATATTCCAAGATCAAATTCAATGGGTAATCCAAGCCCTGCTTTTTCTAATCCGATAATCTCTAAAATCACAGTACTCCAATGCATTTATTCAAAGCCAGTACTGAGCTCCTGTGTCAGGCACCAAGAACACAAAAACCTGTAAGAAACAGTCTCTGTCCTCACAGAGCTTAATCCATGCACCTTGCTTCACCTTAAACCCCAAAGCTCTTGCCTTGAAATATCTTCTTAGATGAGTCAAGTGTCCTCAGTAAAGCAATAAAGCCCCTTTAGCTACTGTGATATAAGGTAATACACAAACATACATATAGGTCATACGACTTAGGTTCTGCTCCAAAAGGAGAGAAGACAACACACCTTTCCAAGTCGAATAATAGAATAACCTTAGCCTACACTACAGAGAAGCAGGGAACCAGACAAGCAACAGAGGGTGCAAGCCAAGAAATACACTGGAAGAAGGGATGTGACAGCTGTACTACATCGCGTTCAAATAGCGATAAAAAATGAACCTTTTACTAATCCGCCTGCAGTTTCATGGTGCAGGGAAGAGGAAAGGAGCCTGCCCACTGTTGACACCAACTATTCGCGGTTTCCCAACAAGTCCACTCTCACTAAAGAGCCCCAGTCACTGTTTAATAGGATCTGGGCCTGCCGGCCAACAACTCTGTCACATGGCCACCGAAATGGAGAGGTTAACCGTCCCTCACAGGAGAGTGAGGAAAAACAAGAAAGAGCGGAAAGAACCTCTTTAAATGTTTATAAATGAGTCAACATAATCACCCCCCGAGGCACGAACGGAAAGTAAAGTTTGGAAAAGGTGGTAACCCCACGCCCACTGGAGGCGACCCCCACCCCCTCCCCCCCAGTCCACACACTCACCGCGTACACAGAGCAGCGACATGGCCGAGGCACCAGTGAGCCTCCGCCGTACCCCAGCCGCGCCGCCGCACCGGGCCGCTCCCTCTTTCCTCTCAGCAGGTGCCGCGGCTGCTCCTGCTATTGGCCCCACAGGTCTGACCGCTCCTCATGGTCCCCGTGGCAGGCAGCGTCCCGCTGCTCTCTTGGACCCGCTTCAATTCTCACCGTCTGACTGGGCTCCCAATAGCTGTGAGTACAGGCGGGGAGGCAGGAGACTGGGCGCGGCACCACGACGCCATCGCTGGGAGGCAGGAGCTATCGGGATTACCCTCCTCCTTTCGCTCCACCGGGATCCTGACGAGAGTCTGGAAGGAGCCTACCCGTGGCGCTCCGCCTCCCAGCCAATCAACTCACGCCTAGTCCACCGACCCCGCCTCCCATAAGCACGTAAGAGGCGCGGTTTCCTTCCTCTTTCTCTACGTGCAATGAAGGCAGCTCCGCCCACTAATAAGTCTTGGAACAGAAAGGGCGGGGCTTCCCCTCAAGAGTAAGAGGAGGTAAGTGAAACCCGCTGCTCCTCCTACCCAAGAAGATTCGTTTCATTGAAGAATTTCCATCCGACTTCTTAGCCTATCGATTACAGCTGACAGAGCCCCTATCGGTAATAATTTAGCAAGATCATACCATAAGGCAAAAGTGTTTTAATTAGCAACTACAGAAGAAAAAAAAAAAAAAAAAAGAAAAGAAAAAAGAAAAAAGAAAGAAAATAACTGAGTGAGCATAAAGTAAAATGTTTGGAGACTTCAGTTCTTTTTCTTGCACGCCATTGTATCTCCAATGGCTGTAATAGTACCTGGTATATAGAAATCAGCCCATAAATATTTATTGAATGAAGGATAGAGGGAAGATAGGTATTTTAAGCTAGGATTCTGGTAGAATGACAAATAAACATGTAAGGAAGTGAAAAAGACCAGAGCAGAAAACAGGAAGACACATAGTATAACGTACAGATCCAACACCCCTTCTACACCACAGTTCTAATTTAATTGGTTTGGGATAAAGCTCAGGAATCCTATGTTTTAAAAGCTCCCCTGGTTATTCTAATGTGATGCCAGGACTGACCACCATTAGATGCTTTCCAAGACCTCTTTAGACCAAATAAGATTTCAGCATTTGCAACTCTTGGCCCCACGGAATTCTGCCTGCAGACCCAGGGAGGGTCTGTTAATCTAACATGGTCTTTGCCCTCCAAAAGCAAACCTAGCTATCATATGATTTCTCTTGGTGAAATAGTTGCTGTGAGAGAGTGACATTCCAAATGCAATAGCAAGCAATAGCAAGTGCAATGAAGAATACTTGGATCCTTCCAGTGTTCATCCAAATTTGGAGCAATATCCTGAGAAAGATTTTGACCAGGGCAACTGAGCCCGCCTAGTCAACAGAGCTGCTGACCCTAAAAATAATGGGCATTCTCTGGACTGCTAGAGGTTGGACTACCTAGCTATTAAGCTCTTTATAAAATTGAGGAGAGCATGACCCTTGAAGCCAATCATATCCACCTGGTGTATTATCTATTGTTGTGTAATAAATTACTCCAAAACTTAGTGGCTTAAAACAACATTTATTGGGGCACCTGGGTGGCTCGATGGGTTAAAGCCTCTATGTTCGGCTCGGGTCATGATCTCAGGGTCCTGGGATGGAGCCCCACATCGGGCTCTCGGCTCAGCAGGGAGGCCTGCTTCCTCCTCTCTCTCTGCCTGACTCTCTACCTACTTGTGATCTCTCTCCTTCTGTCAAATAAATAAATAAAACCTTAAAAAAAAAAAAAAAGACTCCCCACTGAGCACAGAGCCCAATGTGGCTGGATTTCACGACCCATGAGGTCATGGCCTGAGCCAAAAGCAAGAGTCGAATGCTCAACCAACTGAGCCACCCAGGCACCCCATGAATAACCATACACTCTAAATACATTACATTTTCACAAGACTTGTAAATTTGTGGAACTAAGCCTTTTTTCTGCTCCACATATATTTTTGCCACCATCAGTTGAGACACAGTTTAACAGATTCCACTTCATGTTGTGCTGAATTAGTGCTTTCTCAACTTCTTTCAAAACATTTTTACCTGTAATTGTTTCATGCAGACTATTGATCAAGGCTAATTCTTCAGTCATTTCAAATTCAGCATTGACTTGTCAAAAAAACAACAACTAAACAGTATTGGCAACTGCCCACTCATCAGGAGCCAAGGAAAACTACTTAAAATAATTTGCTTTGTTTTTTTTTTGTTTTGTTAATCTCTATAGCCAACACAGGGCTTGACCTCACAACTCTGAGACCAAGAGTCCTGTGCAGGGGTGCCTGGGTCGCTCTGGCAGTTAAGTGTCTGCCTTGGGCTCAGGTAATGATCACGGGGTTTTGGGATGAAGTCCCTTGCCTCTGGGCTCCCTGCTCAGCAGGGGGTCTGCTTGTCCCTCTTCCCCTGCCATTCCCCCTTGCTCTCATGCTTGAGCTCTCTCTCTCTCTCAAATAAATAAATAAAATCTTTAAAAAAAAAAAAAAAGAGTCATGGACTCTTCCAACTGAGCCAGCCAGGTGCCCCTAAAATAAATCTTTAAGGAAAAAAAGGCATTCTTAAATTTTAAATTCTTAAATCTACCAAAAGTAGACTACAATGCGTGATCACATAATATGGATTTCACTTCTAAGCATCACAAACATTAGAATACAAAAAGTCCAAAAATGGCTATTACAAGAAATGTACAAAAGAAATTTGCTTTAAAAGTAACAAAAAGTAAAAAAAAAAAAAAAAAAAAGTAACAAAAAGTTTTTAAATTGATTTCTCCCCCGAAGTCCAAATAATTGTTGTCTAGGTAACCATCAGAGTAAAGGCTTTATACACTTTTTCCTTTGATATGAATAAGTTTATGCAATGGTGCCTGGGTGATTCAGTCGGTTAAGCATTGGACTCTAGATTTTGTCTCAGGTCATGAGATGGAGCCCTGTGTCAGGCTCTGTGTTGGGTCTGGAGCCTACTAAAGATTCTCCCTCTCCCTCTGCTCCTCTGCCCCCCACCCCCATCCCATACTCTCTCTTTCTTAAAAAAAAAAAAAAAAAAAAAGTTCACGCAGAACTATATATCCAAGCGTGTGTGTAAGACACACTCATATGCATCACAAATACAAGCACATACACCCCCAGGGACAGACACACATCTGAGTTTTTATTGTTCTAGGCACTTTGTATCCACCTTAAGTCCACTACCTTCCCATTACATTTAATGAATTTCTTTTTTGGAGGCAAGACATTTTCTTCAAAGTAGCCTAGTTGACAACATTCCCTGCTGGGAAGTATTGGGCCACCGTGAAGGAAGACCCCTTCACTTGCAGGTGCTTTACCCACTCCCATCTTTATTGTATTCTTCCAAACCATGGCTGTGAGGTGACCAGTTCTGGAGGTGAAGTCAGGCTTCTGGAAGTTGTAGTTCTTGATTTCACTGTACCATCCAGCAGCCATCTCCTTTCCTATCCAATCATAAGAGGCCCATGCCAGGTTCTGTCCAAACTGGCTGTGACTGGACTCTGGGTTTGAGCATCCTTGGGCTGACCAGGACTTCTGAATAACGCTGACCCTCCTGGTTGGTCTTCTTGCAGAGCTTCAGTGTGGTGGAACACCATGCTGCTGCTGGCACTTGTTGTGGGTCTTCAGGACCTCATTATTAAACTGTTGGGAAGCTGACTTGCCCATGCCCCACTGGGTCCTCTCCCCAGCTCCCACTGCTGCCATGCAGTGCTCCCTTGCCTGGTCTTGGGCTGCTGGAGATCAATTCCTATCTTTATGAACCTGCGCAGATGGGCAAATCCAGGTAACTAGAGGAAGTCAACCCTACTGGAAAAAGAGAATAGTTATTGTTTTCAAGAGCCAAAACACACAAAGGGCCAGGAAAAGGAGTAGAGGTT
Organism: Nasua narica; assembly: GCA_028533885.1. Classification (NCBI taxonomy): domain Eukaryota; kingdom Metazoa; phylum Chordata; class Mammalia; order Carnivora; family Procyonidae; genus Nasua; species Nasua narica. The sequence continues at coordinate 48,468,443 of CM052813.1, read as the reverse complement.
TGGGAGTTGGGGGTTAGTAGAGGATGTGGTAGAGAGAAGGAACTCAGAACTAACATAGCCCTGCCCAGTGGTGAAGGCACCATGAAAAGCTCTATGGCACAGACCAAGGCCTGTCCACACCCCCAACACATATACACACAAGATCTAAGGCCCCCTTGCTCCTTAATCTACTGTTACTGAGGTTCATTTTCCTCCTCAAATTAGTTAATATAGACATGAAGTAGAGCCCCAAGTCTCTGTGTACAGCCTATTTTTTTCTTCACAAACTCTAACCTTGCTTACATCTGTAAGCAATAGATTCCAAATCTGTATCTTTAGCTCAGACTATTCTCATCGGCTTCAGAACCATATGTCCAACAACCTGCTAGATTTCTCTACCTAAAAACTATTCTGATACCTCAAACTCAACATGTAAAAAGTTAAAACCATTGAAATATGTTAAAATATACATTCAACTTGTTGACCCACAAATTCCTCTTGGCAAAATAAAATCTCCCTCAATGTTTTGCTTTAAAAGATCAGTGTGCTTAGAGTCATCAAATTATTATTTTCCTAAAGTGAAAAGATTTCCATAAAGTCCTACAACCTCCTTATTAAATAAGGGAAAGTTAACATTTATTTGTAAGAGCAAAAAACTAGAAACAATCTAGGGGAACCTGGGTGGCCCAGTGGGTTAAGCCTCTGCCTTTGGGTCAAGCCCCATAGGGCTCTCTCCTATGCAGGGAACCTGCTTCCTCCTCTCTCTCTCTGTGCCTCTCTGCCTATTGTGATCTCTCTCTGTGAAATAAATAAATAAAATCTTTAGAAAAAAAAAAAGAAACAATATATATGTTTTGTCTGTAGATTCAACACATTCCTAATGAAAATCCTAGTAGGTAGGTTTGTGTGTGTGCATGTATGAAAAGTGATTAGCTGGAGGGAAGGGGCTTGGGAGGGCTGGGGTGGCCAGGTGATGGACATTGGGGAGGGTATGTGCTATGGGGAGTGTTGTGAATTGTGTAAGACTGATGAATCACAGACCTGTACCCCTGAAATAAATCATACACTATGTTTATTTTATTTTATTTTATTTTATTGAGGATTTTATTTATTTATTTGACACAGAGAGAGAGATCACAAGCAGGCAGAGAGGCAGGCAGAGAGAGAGAGAGAGAGGAGGAAGCAGGCTCCTCGCTGAGCAGAAAGCCCAACACAGGGCTCGATCCCAGGACCTCGAGATCACGACCCAAGCCGAAGGCAGAGGCTTTAACCCACTGAGCTACCCAGGCGCCCATATGTTAATTTTTTAAAAAGTGATAAGCTGATCTTAAAATTTATATAAAGGGGAACCTGGCTGGCTCCATTTGTAAAGCATATAGCTCTTGATCTCAGAGTTATAAGTTTGGCCCCACACTGGGTGTAGAGTTTAGCTAAAAAAAATTTTGATATGGAAATGGAACGGCCAAGAATAGTTAATATAATCTTACAATCTTAAAGTTGGAGGACATGGACTACCAGATATCAAAATTTATTACAAAATTATAGCAATGAATAACACTTGTGATGAATACTTCTTTTATGAAAAAAGAGACACTGTAGAGCAGTGGGGGTTAAGATAGTTTTTTTGACAGAAATCATCCACAACTTGGAAATGTTGCAAAGAAGTCAGTAGGGCTAGTCAAAGATGAACTATCAAGGCAATATACTTGTGCTTAACTCATTCTCTATCATTGATTAAAGGCTAAAACTCTGTGAAGTCGTGTGTTAACTTACAGATTCTTGTCTGGTAATGATGTAAAGGATTTCTGATTAGTAGAAAAGGCTTTAGGGGCACTTGGCTGACTCAGTCAGAAGAGCATGCAACTCTTGATCTCAGGGTCTTTCATAAGTTTGAGCCCTATGTTGGGTGTAGAGATTACTGAAATAAAGAAAGAAATTTAGAAAAAAAAGAAGAAGAAGGGGTGCCTGGGTGGCTCCTTCAGTCAAGTGTCCGAGTCTTGATTTTGGCTCAGGTTATGATCTGAGGGTCATGAAATTGAGCCCCACATCAGGCTCCATGCTCCATAGGGAGTCTGCTTCTTTCCCTCTCTCTGTCTCTCCCCCTCCCCCCACTTGGGTGCTTGCATGCTCTCTCTCTCTCTCTTTCTGTGTAAAATAAATAAATAAACCTTTAAAAAAAAAAGAAAAGAAAAGGTTATGGTGTTATTATCCTGTAGACATCAACTAGTTTTAACTAACTTGTATCTAACAGTCTTTTTTCAAATGTCTAGGGGCCCCTGGGTGGCGCAGTTGGTTGAGCGACTGCCTTCCGCTCAGGTCATGATCCCGGAGTCCCGGAATCGAGTCCCACATCGGGCTCCCAGCTCCATGGGGAGTCTGCTTCTCACTCTGACCTTCTCCCTTCTCATGCTCTCTCTCACTCTCTCTCTTTCCTAATAAATAAATAAATAAATAAAAATCTTTAAAAAAACCCCAAACAAACAAACAAACAAACAAAAGGCAGACAACCAAACAGAAAAATAGGCCAACGACTTGACCAGGCAAGTCACAAAAGGTAACCAATAGACTTATAAAAAGATGCCCAAATTTACTAGATATCAGGGAACTGCAGACTAAGACCATAGTGAGATACCACTGTATATACACTAGAATAGCTGAAATTAAAAAGACTGACAACATCAAGAGTTGGCAAGAAAGTGGAGAAACTAGACTTCTCATGTGTTGTGGGCATGTGAACTATTACAATCTCTTTGGAAAAAAATATTTGCAATGTCTACTGAAGCTGAACATATACATGCCCTATTACTCAGCAGCTCTACTTCTAAGTGTATAGCCAATAGAAATACATATACATCAGTCAATAAGTTTATTTTTTAAAAATATAGAGGAAAAACAAATGCCAGTTTGGAATAGTGGTTACTTCTTTTTTTTTTTTTTTTTTTTTTTAAGATTTTGTTTATTTATTAGGAAAGAGAGAGAGTGAGAGAGAGCAGGTCAGAGTGAGAAGCAGACTCTGCATGGAGCTGGGAGCCCGATGTGGGACTCGATCCCGAGACTCCGGGACCACGACCTGAGCTGAAGGCAGTCGCTCAACCAACTGCGCCACCCAGGGGCCCTGGAATAGTGGTTACTTCTGAGGAGAGAAGATGAGGAGCAACTAAGAGAATCGAATGAGATTAGGAAGGAGTATATAAAAGCTTAACCTCTGAAGGAAATATTAATTTCCTTCAGAGAGAATGTAAAGCAAATGTGGTAAAAGATTAAGATTTCATAAAACTGTGTGATAAGAATGTGGATGTTTGTTATATTATTCTTTGTAACTATCTCTGTGCTTAAAATATTTCATAAAGAAATCTTTCTTAGGGGCACTTGGGTGGCTCAGTTGTTAAGCGTCTGCCTTCAGCTCAGGTCATGATCCCAGTGGGATTGAGCCCCACAGTGGGCTCCCTGCTCAGTGGGAAGCCTGCTTCTGCCTCTCCCACTCCCCCGCTTATGTTCCCTCTCTCAATGTGCCTCTCTCCATCAAATAAATAAATAAAATCTTTTAAAAAAAGAAATATTTTTAATTTATTTTCTTTAATTTAATTTAATTTTTTTAAAAGATTTTATTTATTTATTTGACAGACAGGAGAGAGATCACAAGTAGGCAGAGAGGCAGGCAGAGAGAGAGGAGGAAGCAGGCTTCCCGCTGAGCAGAGAGCCCGATGCGGGGCTCGATCCCAGGACCCTGAGATCATGACCTGAGCTGAAGGCAGAGGCTTTAAACCACTAAGCCACCCAGGCGCCCCAATTTTATTATTTTTTTTTAATGTAAGCTCTACACCCAATGTTGGGCTTGAATTCCCAATCCTGAGATCAAAAGTTGTATGCTCTACCAGTTGAACCATCCAGGTGCCCCTCATAAAGAAATTTTTTTAAATCTCATGGAATACTCGGAAAATGTTTAAGTCATTGATTTAAAGTAAAAGCCTGTAATATGAATAAACAGTATAATGCCAATATTGTGTATATAAACATACCACATACACATATACATAGATTGACATGATATGATGTGATGAAACTGGTACTCTTTTTTTTTTTTTGTGAGCAGCAAAGTAAGAATTATTAAGTGATAGCAAAGTTATAGTACAGAGCTCCGGAGGAGGAAGGGGAATTGAGAGGGTTGCCACTAGAATTTCTAAGTCCAGGCGTTTTTAATGGTCTTGTTGGCAGCCTGTTTTAATCTGATTAACCCTTTTTGCACCTGTCATCCAATCAGGTTTTTGTCACCTATCTATCACATGGGAAAAGGTGGAGGGGTCCTTCCAGGGTGGTGTAAAATCCTTTTAAGGATGGTTTCCTCACAGGGGTGCCTGGGTGGCTCAGTGGGTTAAAGCCTCTGCCTTCAGCTCAGGCCTTCAGCTCAGGTCATGATCCCAGCATACTGGGATCGAGCCCCACATCGGGCTCTCTGCTGAGCAGGGAGCCTGCTTTCCCCTCTCTCTCTGCCTGCCTGCCTACTTGTGATATCTTTCTTCCTCTCTCTCTCTCTCTGTCAAATAAACAAATAAATAAAAATATATATCTAAAAAAGTTTCTTGTGCCATATGTGTGCACACCTAAAACTTTAAGGATGGTTTCCTCAGGGCACCTGGGTGGCTCAGGGGGTTAAAGCCTCTGCTTTCGGCTTGGGTCCTGGTCTCAGGGTCCTGGAATCAAGGCCGCATTGGGCTCCCTGCTCAGCAGGGAGATTGCTTCCCCTATCTCTGCCTGCCTCTCTGCCTAGTTGTGATCTCTCTCTCTCTGTCAAATAAATAAATAAAATCTTAAAAAAAAAAAAAAGGATAGTTTCCTCTTAGGACAAAGGCCCCTTGTTCCTGCTTGCCTGCCTTCCAACTCTCCGACATCACTCCCCGCTCTGAAGAGGTAACCATAACTCCCGTTAGGGAAAAAGGGTGAGGACTAATGGTAGCTACTTCCTGCTGGTCAGGAGCTTTGGATGGGGCAGCAATCAGGTGAAACTGGCACTTCAACTCAGGAGTCTTCTTTTCCTGAACACATAACCTCAGTCTAATCATGAGAAACACATCAGACAAATTCTACTGAAAGACATTCTATAAAATATCTGATGGTAAAACCATCAAGGTCATCGGAAACAAGGAAGTCTGAGAAAATGTCACAGCCAAGAGAAGTTTAAGGAGACATGACAACCAAATGCAATTTGCTATCCTGGATGGGATCCTGGAAAAGAAAAAGAGCATAAAGAAGAACTAACGGGAAAAAAAAAAAGAAGAACTAAGGATATCTGAATAAGGTATGGACTTTAATTAATGATAATGTATCAATATTGGTTAATTAATTGTAACAGATGAACCATACTAATTTAAATGTTAATAAGAAGGGAAATTGGGTGGTGTATATGCAAACTCTGAACTACCTTCATAAATTTTCTATAAATCTAAAATTGTTCTAAAATTAAGTTCATTTTTTTAAGTCAAGTGATTTAACCAAATTCATACAAGTAGTAAATGCCCAATACCCAAAGTTCAGAGGCCAATACAAATGATTACAAACCCTATGGTTTTTCCACTACCCAAAACCCTTCCAATTTTACTGTCTGTAGGATTATCTAGGTATTTATATGACAACCTAAACAAATTCCTTTAGGATAGAGAAAAAAAAATTTTTTTCTTTGCATACAATTGGTGTTTAATAAACCAGCTTAAGTTAACCACTCACAGAGAGAAAGTCCCAGAAAACTAAAGAATCTGAGACTTTCAGAGAACTCTATCAGGTTTGACCCACAATCAACACCGCCAGCTAGCTCTACAGAGGCGCGATAGACCCTGGGCTCGGGCCTGTCAGTTCTGCAAGGGTCCTGTGCTGCCATCTACAGGTATCTGGTAAGCGTGGACTTTCCCCTGCTATATCTCGGGAACTAGTAGGGCGAGTGTAAATTGGAGAGAAGACTCGAGCACTAATTAAATTACAGAAGAAACGTAACTGTCACATAGGTCACTTGACACTTGTACAAAGCAAAGGCCCTACTTCTCTCCGGGGATTGCAGACTCTTCTAACTTCATATTAACACTTAGGTTCCTAAAATTCACATAGTTCCTTTCTGACCCACCTTCCACAGGTACAGATCTGGCTCTTACTGCCCATCTCCCAGAACTCAGATTCTCCCGCACAGCGTAGGCTGCAGACACTTGCTCAACCTCACAGACTTGAGACACCACCAGCCAGATTCTCCCATCTTCACAGACCCCTGAAGCTCCTTGCACCACCTTGCAAACCACACAGACCTCTCTCATTAAGGCAAATGCGCGCGCTAACCCCGACGTCCCCAGAAAAAGGCTCAGGTTCTACAGGCAGCTCACACTAACACGAAGCCGGGGAGTGCCCCAGTCAGGCTCGGTGCCCTCAGGCTAGCGCTTTGATGCCAGCTCCGGCTCCCCACCCCCAGTCCGATCCGGTCAGCCTAGGCCCGCACCCAGAGGGCCAAGGCCCCGCCCCTCTAGACCTGTCATCACAGAAGCCGCACGTGGCCGGGGTGGGACCTCAAGCGACCTGCAGCCAACACTTTGTCTTCTCCGCCATCCATTGGGGCCGCCGCCGCCAATCAGAGCCAGCGGATCCGGGCTGGAGCTCTAGCGCCCGGGTGAGGGGAGCAGGCGAAGGGGCGGGGTAGGAGAATCTCTGAGACTCACCCGGGCTCGCGGTAGAAGAGGGCCTGGCCTGGGTTCTGCCAGGCTGGAATCCGAGGGGCGGGTCCCAGCGAAAGGCGGAGAGACCAGAAGAGGGCGGGGATCAGGGAAGGGGCTGGGGACAAGCGGATGTTCCTGGGGAGACGCAGAGGAGACAAGAAGGGGAGGAGCACGGGGCGGGGCCTGTGTTGCAGGGGCGGAGCCAAAGGAATTAAAGAAACTAGGAAAGGGGACGAGCCTCGAGAAGGTGGGAAGTGGGACAAGGGAGGGGGTGGGCCTGGGCGTTGCGGGGGCGGGGCTCGGACTGAAGTGGTGAGGTTTGCAGGCCGAGGCTGCTGCTAGGGCGTCTCTAACTGCCCCAACCCACTACCTCCTCAGGTGCAACGGGACTCACGGAACTACAGGTGTGGGGTGGGGTGCGCGTGGAAGGAGGGACAAGGATGGGGGTGCGCTTGGGCAAACATGAGGAGGTGGGGGGCACGTTAGAGAGGAGAGACTCTGAGGACTGCTGTGGGGGGGAAGGAAGACAGTTGGGGGAGGCTGGGGGCTCAACGTGTGGGTAAGCAGGTGCATTCTCCAGGGGCCCTTGTAGGGGAGAGACAGGAGTGTTTTGCGGAGGTTGGAGGTACAGTGTGACGGGGCTAGGTCGCTGTCTAATGTGGAGGGTTGGACGCTGGCTATACTTGAGGGGGAGGGAATCTAAAGTTGCTTTGGGGAAAGCAGGTGCTGTGTGATGGGAAAGAGCTGATGATGGTCCAGAGTGTGGGAGAACGGAGGGACAGAGGGACTGTGTACAGAAAGAAGGGACAGGGTTGTGGGCAGTGTGTGAAGGGAAGGGGTTGTAGGCCCCAGTTGAGGGGGGCAGGACCCCTAGTCCTTTGAGAAAGTCTTGGGGCTTTGTAGAGACTCAGGAAGAGGCTTGTGTATTGTGTTCTAGGAATGGCATGATGGAATTGGTGGGGTAAAGAAGCCAGTCTGTAGTGCTCCTGCTCCTTGGCTCCTAATAACACCTTAAGGCCTTAGCACTCTTAGGGAGGATCAGGCCCCACTTGCTACTAGGTCTTCTGTGACTATCTCTTCAGTCAGCTTTGGATCTGTCTGGCTGAGACTGGAGTTTCTTCCCCCAGCTGGTGTTCCTGTTAACCCCCACTCTAGTTCCTGTTCCTCCCAGAAGCCTGCCTTGGTCCCTGTCTTCCCCCTCCCCCACTTTGCCCTGCCCTGTGCTCTGGGTGTGCTCATTTCCCACTTCCTTCCTCGCCCTGAGGCCTGGCCTGGGACTTGCCCGTCTAGGAGCTGTGCCCTGCCCGGAACTTTGTGCTCAATGGCCACAGACACCCTAGTTACCAGCAGCAAGGCCCGGACCTCACCCCACTCCTACCAAGATCTCTTCCAACAGCCCCCACAAGTGACTGACTGCTACTTTTTTACCACTTGCCACAAACTTATTTTCCCCACCCTTTTCCTTCTGGGTGGGGAACCCTAGGACCTTAAAAAATGGGCTTCTGTGGGAAGGCTGAAAATTACTGAGTCTTTGATATATGTTTTGAGAGATGGGCTACTATGGCAGGCTGAATCCAGAAAGGATAGGAGATTCCAGCCTCAGCTGAAAGAGGAAGAGAGAATGGCTCCAACAATCCTGGCTTGGAAGCTGATGGTCAGAATGGAGACTAGGCCCTAGTCTTCCAGGGAGCTCCTCAGGTTCTCTGAGGAGCCTTGATGTAGTGCCAAAGTTCTATTTCCCCCTAGGCTAGCTGAGAGAGGGTGAAAAAGGCCAGCCTTCCACACAGTGGCTGAATGTGTGTGACAGTGTTACTGAAAGGGGCCCCTAGCCAACCTCCTTCTAGCTGTGACTGGCCGGGGAGGGAGGGGGTGCTGAGACCAGACAAAGCCGTGGGGTAGGGTGGGGTAAGGGAGGGCAGGCTGAAGCCTTTTGAGGAGGAGCTGATTACTATGGCAACACAGCTTCCCAGACTGTCTCTCAGAGAGGCGGGCCTAGGGCAAACACTCCAGTTTCCTGAGGACTGAGGCGTTTGTGTGAGTGGGTGGGGCCTGAAGAGAAAGGGCACCGCACCGGTTTGCTGTGCTGAGGCTGGAGTATATAGCCTCTCTGCTTCAATACAAGTGGGAGGGCATGCAGACGTTTGGGTCCATCCTCTGAAAATGGATTTGAGTGAACAATCGCTATTAGAAACAGCAATATAAGGCCAGAGTTGCAGAGGCCCTCGGTGGCCATTATCTATACAAACTCCTCATCTTTCAGAGTTAAAAATTTATAGCCAAAAAGACTAACTTTCTCTAGGTCTCACAGTGAAAGCAGGAATTAGGACCCAGGTCTTCTGATTGCTGTTCACTCAGCCCAGGGCTCATCATTTCTTTCAGCCAATGTTTATTGAGTAGCTATTATGTGCCAGGCACTGATGTTGATTCTGGGAATACTGGCATGAACAAAACAACGTTGCTGCTCTCATAGATCTTCCATTCCAATAGGGGGAAAAAGAAATATGTGTGAGTGTGTGAGGCAGAGAGAGGCCATGTGATGATAACTGCTATGAAAAAAACAAAGCAGGGTAAGAGTTCGGGGCAGCTAGGTAAGGTCTCTTGATTGTATCACGCTGTTTTCCTAGGGCCCAGAGAGGCCTAGAACATCTTTGATCCTTCCCACTGAACTATTGTCCCCCTGACCTTTGCAAGTAACTAAGGCCTTGGCCTATGTTAGTGGCAGTAAAACAGAACTTACTGCCTGTTCTGTAGTGTCACCAAGGGACTATTAATTTCCTATAGTGTTCTCTGTGTCTGTCTTCCCAGTAAGCTTTTACTAAGGCAGGTAGGTTCTTACTTTGGTACTCTGTCATTTTGTTCAGGATTTTGAAAATTTCCTGAATCTTGTTCCTTACCATTAGAGAACCAATGAAGAAGTCAGGCCACGGCAACTGGGTTCTTTTTCAGGGTTTTTCTCCTGGTCTGAGATGAGGAGAAGGGAACTGAAGGGAAGTGTTACTTTTCTTCCTAAGTCTAAGGCACAAGAGCAAGTAATGGAAGGGGAGCCTTTCTTTACTGCCGGATGACAACCTCAGGGCCCTTGGGGCCTACAGCACAGGCAAGGTAGAAACAAGGACCTTGGGATTTCTGTAGGCTCTGAACTATGGAAGAATGGATTCCCCCTCTTCTGGAGGCCCAACTAGAGAGCCTACCCTGGCTGATGCCAGTTCTCCAGGCATCGGTTTGAGTCTTCCCTCTTTGTTTTGTGGTGTTGTTGTTGTTTTAAGATTTTGTTTTTAAGTAGTTCCTACACCCAACATGGGGTTTGAATTCCCAACTCCAAAATCAAGAGTCACACACTCCTCTGACTGAAACAGGCTGGTGCTCTGAGTCTTCCCTCTTTTGACTCTGGTGTTTGCTTGTTTCTGTGGAAGACTGACACAAAAAGCTTACTAAGTTTGGAAACTGACTTGTCAACAAGTGGCAGAGGGAAAGATAGTCAGGGCTACTTATTTTCTTAGCTTGCCCCTGAAGGAGCCCCTCTAAAAAGTATCTTTCAATGCCCCATCCGTGCACAGGTTCCCATCCCATCCTGGTCATTTAAAGAATAGGAGGACAAGAATTAAGAATGCTGATTCTGCTGCCACTTAATTTGGCTGATTCTGGCCTGAGCCTGGAGCCCAGTGACTCAGGGGGAGGATAGAGAGTTTCAAGGGAGCTGTGAGTCATGGGAGTGAGCTCCATCACAAGAGTTGGGCATATCTCCCCCACTAATGGCAGAAGCCTTACTACCCCCTTCCCCTGGGTGCTCTGTTTCCTATGAAGAGAGAGTACTAGTAGAAGGGATGAAGCACTCTGATCTTGGAATGGTTAGTTCAGAGACACAAACAAGGATGTGTAGGTCCCTGAATTAAAATGTATCCCTATCTCAGGAGTCCTTGGGGCCCCTCTCATGAAGGCAAAAGAACATCAATATAGAGTAAAAAAAGGAAGAATACCATTTCTCAATGGAAGGAGATAAGGTCCTACTGCTGGACTATTTCATCTGCTCTGGCATAAAGGAAGCTTTCTAGACTTCAGCATTCCTCTGGTCTCTGAAGCTCTGGTTTGCAAGGAAGAGAGATGAATGGGAGTGGGGATATTTGGGGTTTGGTGTGGAAAGAGCAAGCCGACTTTGACATTGTCGAACTTTGTCTCTGAAGGCCCTAGGGCATCCTATTAAACAACGTCGGAAGAGGTAGGGCGGAGGTTAAGTGGGAGGGCTAAGTCTTTGAAAGGGTTAAATGGCTGGGGAGGGAGCGCCTTTGGATTCCGGCAGATGAGGAGTTAAGGATTTGGGCGGGGTGGTCCCGGGTAGGCCTGCCCCCTCGTGGGCCAATGGTTGTGCGTCTCTTGGAGGGGGCGTGCCTCACACTTCTGGTCGTGGAGAGGCTGGACTCCTATGGGCCAATCAGCATGATCGCTGCCCGTGGAGGGCGTGGTCTTAGGGGGCGTGGCGCCCGCTTTCGCCGCGGCGGGGGTGTTGGGGCATTGGGCGGGGCGGGCGGCCCCATCAGCTGGTAGGAAATGGCCTGTGAGTCAGAGGGGCAGCGGAGTCGGCAGCGCGGAGCCGGGGCGGCCACCGGGAGGGACAGTCGCGGGGAGGGGTGCGGCAGTGGCTGGGGGGCTGCGGGCTCCAGAGCCCGCTAGTGTTGCACACGAAGCTGAACAGAGAACAGCCTAGCAGAACAAGGCTCTGCCTGAGCCACCCTTTGTCTGGGTTGGGGGCCCGTGGCGGGGAGGACCCGGGATTCCAGGGGAGGGACCGGGACGGGACGGAAGGGCCCGGAGCAGCGGCCGCCGCGGCGGAGCCAATTTAAGAGCGGGGTGAGTGTGTGCTAGGGGGAAAGAGCAAACCTCCGAAGCTCCAGTAGGGAATGGGGCCTGTCCTAGGCTCTGGGGAGGAGGGGGGTGAAAATGGACCTGGCAGACTAAGCAGGGGGTGGGGGAATCGTCCAGAACAAGTAGTCCAGGAAAAGGGGTGAGTCGGCCGGGCTCAGTTTGGAGGAGGTGCTGACATCTGCTCCCTCTTCACTGAAGGTAGAGGGTTTTAGGTCAGCGGTCAAGGGGTTGGTGAGAAAGCAGAGGCTGACCTTCGTATTCACAGTGGTGGTCCATTGGAGTAGCCCCCCTAGCGTGTGTGGACACATATAGGGACAAAATGCAGAGCAGCTGGCAATTCTCTCTGAACAGGATGAGGGTAGAAAGCACATGGAGAGGAATTCTTCCTGTCACTCTCTTTGATCAGTGTAGAAATGGATATCTTTAATGCTGAAGGGAAGGGGAGAGTGAGCCTGGAGCTTGTATCTATACCAACACCCACCTACCCTACCTCCCAGGCCTAGCAGGTGTCTGAGGTACAGAACCCATGGTATTCTGGGACTTGTTGTTCTTGCTAGCCTTGCTCCCTGGGCATGTTGGGAACTGTAGTCCTTGCCAGCCACAGCCTGGCACAGCTGTTTGACGCCAGCTGCTGCCCACCCCCCGCACAGAGTGAGGTTTGGCCTACCCTGCCCCCCTCCTCCACAGTCCTGCCCCATGAGTCAGCTTGAAGCCATGGTCTAGAGCCAGACAGGCTGGGTAGCAGGGAAGTGAGTCTTAGAGCTTCTCATTGACAAAGCAGGAACTGGAGGGCTTTGGGAAAATAAGCAGATGCCAGGCATGCTGGGGTCAAGTAGGGCATCATGTCATCTCCTGGCTTCCCCAGGGCAAGGATCAAGAGACCAACTTGGATGACTAAGGGGTGGAGTGCTAAGGAAAAGGCCCTTTCTGAATCTGTACAGCTTGGGTAGAGAAAAGAAGGGGTAGAGATGAATACAGGTTGTACCGCTGGCAATGCTGTCATTGGAGTTCTACCCTTTCCAGATACCCCACCCACCATAGGACCAGAATTTTCTTAGGGGTCTCACTTCTAATGAGAACGTGGTGAAATAGGGTAGTATTGGATGCAATGATGGGAACTTGGTGTAGGAAAGCTTTTCAGTCTCTGGGGTACAATTCTCTCCCTTTTTCCCTGCCCTCCACTTCCACCTCTCTTGTTGCTGACTCTCTCTATACAAGTAATCTCTCTGCTTCTCTCATTCTGGGAGTTTTTCTCTGCACTGCCAGGATCGATGCTGAGATCTCTGGGGCTTCCATTCTACTTTTTTGAGCCCTGCTATGTGCTTAATCCCTATTACTTGGAGTTTGGTGGAGGAACAGAACACAGACCTATCCTCAAGAACCCCATTGTCTGTCTAGGAGAATTCTTTCTTTCTTTCTCCTTTCTTTCTTCCTTCCTCTTTTTCTTTCTTTTTTTCCCTCTTTTTTTCTTTCCTTCTTTATTTTTTTTTTAAATTTATTTATTTATTTTAGAGATTGAGCAAGCACAAGTTTGAGGGGCAGAGGGAGAAGAATCTCCAGCAGACTCCACACTAAGTGTGGAGCGAGCACGGGGCTCCATCTCATGATACTGAGATCACAACCTGAACCAAAACCAAGAGTCAGATGCTTAATTGACTGGGCCACCCAGGCACTCCTGTCTAGGAGATTTCTTACCTACAAGAGCAAGCAAAACTGTCACTGGGTGACAGTAGATAATGACACTGCCTTAGGTGGAGTCTAAGAGGAGAGAGAGATTTATGGTTTAAGGTGGCCAGAATAGGCTTTCTGGAGGGAATGGTATTTGGGCTAGCCAAGGATTAAGCTCAGGGCTTAGGTAGGCATACCGGGGACATTCTTTGAAGGGGAAGAGACATTGTGGATAGCAGGTAGCACAGGGTAATGTCCAAAGGAGAAGCTTGATCCTGGAGGCAATATTTCCTTACATAAAGGAAGGTAGCCTTCAATTTGACACTCTCCTCACCCAATATGGGATCCTGGGAGTGAACTAGTTAGTAAAGACCATCTTGTGCCCTGGCAGAAAAACAGTGGTTTGGATTTTTGTTTGTGGAACATGTGGCGAAGTGGAGAGGTAGTCCTAGTTGCTTCCAGCTGTCTGACTGCCCCTGCCTTATCTCTAGTTTGCAGGGCCTAGGGGGAGGGCAGGTCCTGGAAAGTGCCTTCTGGCAGTGCCTCCTCCACTCCCCCTCCACTTGTTTTTGATTAGATTTGTTGCCTCCTGTTAAAGGGATAGACTGCTGGAGGCAATTGGGAGTTTACACCAGACGGACCACCGGAGACTCTTGAGCTGACCTGAGATTTGTACCTCTGAGGAGTGCTCATGGGTTATGAGTTTCTGCAAGACCTCTGCCCTTAAAGCTTTGGGGTAGCACTGCCCATTTGGACAGACTTATGGGAAGGAGTTACACAGCTCGATGGCCTGGACTAGGAGGGATGAATGGAAGAATTCATTCTTTCATTGTTGGCCCTGACCAACTCTCAGGTGGCATGATCTCTTGGGTCCTGGGATATTACATCCCCCCTCACATTCAAGGCAGAAGTCTCTTTGCTGGTGGCCCTGATAAATGGTCATCCTGCCACAACTTACTTCTCAAATCCTTATTCCATTGAATCACGACTTGCCTCTCTCTGACTCCTTAGGTAGCCCAGCTCTGCCCTCTGGATCCCAAGACTGTACCTTCTGTTTCTGAAGAGCTTTTCATATGGGAGAAGGATATCCTGGAGGGTACTCTGGGAGCCCACAATTGGAGAGGAGCCTTACCACTGGCTCCAGGCATCCTGGCTTATGTCTGTTCTTTCCTCAGGGTCTGGCTGAGCCCAGGAGCTGCACGGAATGGTGGCAGTCACCTTGCCAGTGCAGCGGGAATGGACCAGACTGCAAGCTAGGAGAGCAAAGCATCAGTCAGGAAGAGGAAACACACATCTAGGCTTAAGGCCTCTTCATCGGGGTGAGTGCTAGGGAAAGGAAGGGGAAGTATGTCCAGTAAGAAACCTGAGCTAAACATGTTACCCTCTTAGAAGTTCTCGGACTGGTCTATATTATTAATGGTATTAATATCCCATTAATCTTTCTGGGGATTTGGACACCTTCACCCCCAGGAACCCTACAAGGTCACCTCTTCAGGCTGGGGGAGGATCTGAAACTCAGGTGGAAGGGAGAAAACTCAGTGATTCCTCTGACCACCTTTTCTTCTCTTCTCTTGCACAGATGTCCCCAGGCCCCCCAGCCCAGGCCCAGCATAAAGGCTGTGTGGGGGGGCCCCCCTGACCCAAGGGGGGGCTTCATGCGCCACGTGCAGGCGGAGCCGTCTCCATCCTCAGAACCAGAGGCTGGCCCTTCGCAGCCTGCAGTCAGGCAGGGGGCCCTCCAGGGTGGCCTGCTCATGGGCTACAGCCCAGCAGGGGGGGCGACATCCCCCGGGGTCTACCAGGTATCCATCTTTTCCTCTCCAGCTGGTGCCTCTGAGCCTCATAGGGCCCTGAAACGGCCGGCCCCACCCACTGAGGTTCCCAGGGAGCTGAAGAGAGGTCCTGGGCTGGGGGCCAGAGAGGGACTACCCCCTGAAGAACCATCTACTGTGAGGCTACTAGGCCCAGAGGGACTGGGGCTGGGACTGGGTGTGACCAGCCAGCATTTCTGCCATCATGGCCTCTGTGTTGTGGAACAGGGAGGTAGCTCCACCTCACCTTGGACTTCAGGGGCCCAGAGTCCCCCTTGTTCCCCATCAAATGCTTCCTGCAATAGTTTGCACACCAGAGACTGGGCTTCCCCAGATCCAGGGGGACAGGGGTCCCTGGGGGAATCTCCAGGGCCAGCCCCTCTAGGCCAGCTGCACACATTTGACACTGATTTGCACAGTCTTGCACAAATAGGGGGTATGAGCCCAGTGGCTGGGGTGGGCAACGGGGGCAGCCCTTGGCCTAGGGAGTCCCCTGGCACTGCCAATGGGCATAGTCCCGAGCACACACCCCCTGGCCCTGGACCTCCAGGCCCCTGCCCCACCAAGCGAAGGCTGCTTCCTGCTGGAGAAGCCCTGGATGTCAGCTCTGAGGATGAGGGGCCAGCCCCTCGGAGGCGCCGGGGAACCCTAGGTCACCCTCCTGCTGCCAACAGTTCTGATGCCAAAGCCACACCCTTCTGGAGCCATCTGCTGCCTGGGCCCAAGGAGCCTGTGCTGGTAAGCCAGGAGAGGAGATGGTCTACTCTTAAGTAGATACATGTATGGGAGAAGGTGAAGACCTGTGGGGGTTGTTCCTATAAGAGCTTGTAATGAGCTCCGGCTTGAAAACATACTTGGCCTCCACCCAATCTCTCTCTCTCTCTCTTTTTTAAGATTTTTATTTATTTGAGAGAGATAGAGTGAGAGAGACCATGAGAAGGGAGAAGGTCAGAGGGAGAAGCAGACTCTCCTCATGGAGCCGGGAGTCCGATGTGGAACTCCATCCAGGGACTCCGGGATCATGACCTGAGCTGAAGGCAGTCGCTCAACCAACTGAGCCACCCAGGCGCCCACCCAATCTCTTTTTTAATCTTTCCTCTCCATAGGACCCAACGGACTGCAGTCCCATGGGACGGAGGCTGAAAGGTGCCCGTCGCCTGAAGCTGTGAGTGATCAGCTTCTTCCTCTGCTATGTCCCTACAAATGTGGCAAAAGTCTGTAATCCTATTTCCAACCCCAGGGTAGGAGACCCCAGGGCAGGAGCCCTAGATAGTGGCAAAGAGTGAGCCCAAAGACATGAGTAAGCCTAACAGAATGCTTTAAGCCAATGCACTGTGTGTCCCTTCCCCTACCAGGAGCTCCCTTCGAAGCCTCCGGAAGGGGCCAGGCCTGCTGAGCCCCCCCAGTGCCTCCCTTGTTCCTACCCCTGCCGTCAGCCGTACCCTGCTGGGCAACTTTGAGGTAGTTCCCCTTGGATTCTATGATTGGGGGCCTTGGGGGAAGTAAGATGGTGGAATGTGGCTTGGATGGGTAAGGAAAACAGCTGGCATCTGTCTTCTAATATGCTTTCCCCATCTCCACCCCAGGAATCATTGCTGCGAGGACGCTTTGCACCATCTGGCCACATTGAGGGCTTCACGGCAGAGATTGGAGCTAGTGGATCCTACTGCCCCCAGCATGTCACGCTGCCTGTCACTGTCACCTTCTTTGATGTTTCTGAGCAAAATGCCCCGGCCCCCTTCCTGGTATGACCTGACCTCAACTCTAAAGTTAGCTTGTGAGGAGGATGAGGGGTTGGTGGCAGGAGGGATTCTTTAGGTGTTCAGGGCCCAGTGGGGAGAACTCTTGTGTGGGGCAAGGGCCAGGCCCAGAGTGAAAGATTATGGAGATGGATGAGACCCCATCTTAGCTGATGGCTCCATGGCCTTTCTAGGGTGTCGTGGACCTGAACCCCCTGGGGAGGAAGGGTTACAGCGTGCCCAAGGTGGGCACCATCCAAGTGGTAAGTTTTCCCTGAGGAGGAGTGGGAGTAGGAAGAGGAAAACAGCCCCTATACCCTACCAACTTTGTTCTGTCCTGCCCCCAGACCTTATTTAACCCCAACCAGACTGTGGTGAAGATGTTCCTCGTGACTTTTGACTTCTCGGACATGCCTGCTGCCCATATGACCTTCCTGCGCCATCGCCTCTTTTTGGTGCCTGTGGGTGAGGAGGGAAATGCTAGCCCCACCTGCCGCCTCCTCTGCTACTTGCTGCACCTCAGGTAAGGACAGGGCCCAGGGGCGGTTGGGAAGGCTCAGGAAAAGGATTTTCCCCATCCCAGGTTATCTCTTTGAATAGGATCTCGCCTGGCTTCTCAACTATCTGGATCCTTTGTTTGATCACCCTGTCCTCCCCCAGGTTCCGGAGCTCCCGCTCAGGCCGCTTAAGCCTGCATGGAGACATCCGCCTGCTTTTTTCCCGCCGGAGCCTGGAACTGGACACAGGGCTCCCCTACGAACTGCAGGCAGTGACTGAGTCCCCTCACAATCCACGTTATTCACCTTTGCCCTGATTGTCAGTGCCCTGAACCCATGGGGGCCAAGTACCAGCCCATCCGGCTCCATCCTGGACAGAGCAAATACGTGGAAAGGTGGCGAAAGACCCTTCAGGCTTGAATTAAAGCCCTCATGCCCAAATTGATTATTTGGGTGTTTAAAGCTTCTGATCCTTACCACACTCTGTTCTACTCTGGGTACTCCATGTGCCTCCCCACCCCCTTGGATTTCCCAGGTCAGCTTAGGTAGTGGGGAGACACCAGAGCTATCCTGAGGTTGTCCCAAGTTCCCAGGCAAGTTATGCCAGTGTTGCCTCCCTGTCCTGGGCAGGGGCCACTTATTATTTTATTTATTTTTAACTTATAATTTATTCAAATTGGATTGCCTTGGTAACCTCCCAAACCTGATAATTGGCATTGCCCCTCCTCCATTCCCACTCTCAGATATTGCTCCAAGTTCAGGAGTTGAAGAAGCTGAGGTGGGGGTTAGGGAAGAACTTTTTTTCCTCAGCTGATGGCAGAGAGGTTATCCCAGGACTGAGTCACTAGCCAAAGACTCAGCTTCCCGTGCCCTCCCTGATACCTTTCACTTCCCCTATCCTCTGACCCCTCTCTGAAAGCCAGCTCTGTGTGTGTGTGTGTGCATGTATGTGCATACATGTGTGCACATACAAGCTTGTATTTGTGTGGTATGTGTGAGAAAGAGAGCTTGCATGCATGCACGCACACACACACAAGTTAACCACCCCTCATCTAAGTCTCCAAATTCCAGTTGTCCTTCTCCTTCCTGTGTCTCCTTGCTTTGGGGTCCTGACTGAGGAAGGTGTTCAGGGGACAGAGTCAGGGCCAAGGACCGGGGTGCCTCCTCTCATCTGGCCAGACTCTGACCCACCTACCTCAGCTGGGGTGAGGGACACCCCTCACACTCAGGTGTGATTCCTGACTACCCCACTCCCCACACCAGATTCTGACCCAGCCTTAGCCCTAACTCCTGGGGCTGGGCTGAGGGGAACAAGCAATTGCTTGAAACTTGAACAAAAAGAAAAAAGAAAAAATTGTACCTGGTACTTTTTTTCAAGAAAAAAAAAAAAAAAAAACAAAGAAAGAATAAATTCTTGTTTGGAAACTTGAGCTAAACCTTACTTTTTCTGTTGGGGAGTGTATGGGAATGGGGATGGAGGGCCTAACTAGAGCTCAGACTCTGCCCATTCTTCTAAAGAGGAGGCCTGAGACCTAAGGCCATGAAGTCTTAGAAAAGGCCCTAATGATTCTTAGGATCTGGTCTTGCTCTTTTCAGATAAATGTGGTTGAGTGGTAGGGAAGGTTCAGTCCACAAAAGGTGGACAAAAGATCTGTCTGATTGTAGACCTGCATTCCTATAGTGGTCCTGTTGTTACTGATTTTAGCCCCTCTTGAACTTAAGTACCCTGAAATGTAAAATGAGAGTGACTTATGCAGGTCTCTTAAAAGACGTGCCAGAGCATCAGGGATGTGTGCAGAGTGACATGATCTAGAGAAAGCCGAATGTAGGGGCTGTATGCTGGACTCTATGCAGGGGCACTAGGCCTGATAGACTGACTGGGAAGAGGTCAAAAGAGGTAGAAAAAGCCATGGTGCTTTGGGAAAAGAGGAGAAGGGGATATCTCAGTCCAAGCACTAGGCATTGTTAGGCCCAGTCACCATGGCAACGGGAATGGGGTCAATCCCTAGTGGGAGGACTGGATACGACACAGCAGGGTTGCCTGACTGTCACTATGACAACCGTGGCAAAGAGCTCCAATCCCCTGGTCGCTATGGTGACAGGGGCGTTTATATGCTCAGAAGGGTAAACTGAGTCTCGGATGGAGGTAAAGAATTCGGTGGGAGGTGTTCCTGGACCAGCTGCACGTTGAAAATAGCCTATGTGGTCACCACGTCCGGGATCTTGGGCTTGATCAACGAGAACTAGAAGGAGTTCGAGCCTCGGGCCTTCACCAGAAGGTCTGCATATCCAAGGAAACAATTTGACACACACTTCGACCGAATAACGCTGATTGGCTGAGGTTGGGGGCGGGGGCAGACGACCGGAAGTACGTCTGGGGGAGTGGAAATACAGGAGGAAAGGCTCAGGCTCCGGGCTTCTAGAGCAACCACTCTGCTCCCCATCTCGTTGGTTCCGGAGGTTCTTCGGCCGTGGGAAATGCTGGCGCGTGCTGCGCGGGGGACTGGGGCCCTTTTGCTGAGGGTGAGTGCGGAGGAACCTTCTCCAAAGGTCGGGCCAGAGATCACTTGGGTCCTTACCTGGGCAGAAGCGGGATTCTAAGTTTGGTCAGAGAACTGGGGTCAGAGGTCATGGTACCCACGTGAGTTCTTCTCGGAAGACCCTTTAGGGTCGCGGTTTAGGAAGATGTCTCCTGGACAGGCGCCGAAGAGGGGCGGAGTGCCCCGCCGGCCGCGGTTTCAGCTAATCCTTGTCCTCTCTTTAGGGGTCCGTACAGGCTTCTGGCCGTGCTCCGCGTCGCGCCTCCTCTGGATTGCCCCGAAACACCGTGGTACTGTTTGTGCCGCAGCAGGAGGCTTGGGTGGTGGAGCGAATGGGCCGATTCCATCGGATCTTGGAGCCTGTGAGAACCTCTTCTGCCCACTCAGGGCCAGCCTGATGCCGAATTCCCCTAGGACATGGGCGAATGGGGTGGGATTTCCTTTGAGCCTGCCCCCACCTTTGGCTTCCAACTCCCCCAGCCAGACCTAGCCGACCCCAGGCTGCTGAACTTCATACCCATATTACTTAACCATCTTTTCCTATTCGCTCTAGCATCCCACAGGCCGCGTTCTTGGGTATCTCCCCTATCCACTCTCTCAGCTCCACCTGTCTGCTACTCTGCTGGCTCCCATTCCCTTGACTCTCTCCTCCATTCAGACGTATTGAATTCCTATCCTCTTGTATTCCTATTCTCTTGGGCTTCCGGACCATTGACACCCCCAGCTTTCTGCTTTACTTGGAATGTTCCATATGTTGATTCCATACCCACTCCAGGCCTAGCTTGGATCCCAACCCTACAACCCTCATCCTTCTGAGGACCCATGACTCCTCTTCCCAGGGCTTGAACATCCTCATCCCTGTGTTAGACCGGATCCGATATGTGCAGAGTCTCAAGGAAATTGTCATCAACGTGCCTGAGCAGTCGGCTGTGACTCTCGGTGAGGGGTGCAGGGTGACATGGGTTCTCTGAGGCCATTAGGATGTGGTTGCAGGAGATCCAGAGCTCAGGAGAAAGAGTTGACTGAAAATTGGAAGCCTGATTTTCCCCCTTTTCTCTCCCACTCCTGTACCTGTAGACAATGTAACTCTGCAAATTGATGGAGTCCTCTATCTACGAATCATGGACCCTTACAAGGTATCTGCTGCTTGCTTTATTCAGCTTCTGAGTTGTTTTTCTCGCTAAATCCTTCACTCAAGCTTCTTACACTATCCATGCCCTTTTCAGGCAAGCTATGGTGTGGAGGACCCTGAGTATGCTGTCACACAGCTAGCTCAGACAACCATGAGATCAGAGCTCGGCAAACTCTCTCTGGACAAAGTCTTCCGGGTAAGGGGATCTGAGCCAGAGTTAGTGTTGGAAGACACAAACCTCTCACTCTCAGTCCTTTCTGGGGGTCAAGATCAGAGACACTTAGCTTAGACCTTTGATGAGTGGGTTGAAGCCATGGAATTTATACCTCTTTTTCCAGGAGCGGGAGTCCCTGAATGCTAGCATTGTGGACGCCATCAATCAGGCTGCTGACTGCTGGGGCATTCGCTGCCTCCGTTATGAGATCAAGGATATCCACGTGCCACCCCGGGTGAAAGAGTCCATGCAGATGCAGGTGGGGGCCAGAGAGGGATGGGGAAGAGGACTTCAGGATGCTCCAGTCTTATGGGGACCTGGACTCCCTTCCCTATCATGATGGGAACAATTGCAGGTCTCTGTAAGAGTTTACTCTGGCTTCTTTTTGATGGGGCTTGTTGGGGGCTTCTAGGTGGAGGCAGAGAGGCGGAAACGGGCCACAGTTCTAGAGTCTGAGGGGACCCGAGAGTCAGCCATCAACGTGGCAGAGGGGAAGAAGCAGGCACAGATCCTGGCCTCCGAGGCGGAAAAGGCTGAACAAATAAATCAGGCAGCAGGTCTGCAGAGGGTAGAGGTTGAGGGAGGAGCAGGGCATGGATGTTTGAGGGTTGGTGCTATGACAGGAGCTTTGAGGTACCCTGACCTTATGAATAAAAGCTTTGTTTCTTTTCTTCCAGGAGAGGCCAGTGCAGTTCTGGCCAAGGCCAAAGCTAAGGCTGAAGCTATTCGGATCCTGGCTGCAGCTCTGACCCAACATGTAAGAGGCCCCAGGGTGGGAGTCGGGGATAGGAATTGACAGTGAAAGAGGTTTTCTCATCTACTTCTTGGGTGAAGTTCCTGGCTTTGTGGGTTCTGTTGAGCCAGATTACATGATCTCTTATATTGTGATCTGCATTGTGATCTGATCCTCTTTTTAGGAATCTGACTTCTTTTTACTCTCCTCCCCTCTACCTACCCCTGCCCCTCCCCCTTGTCCCAAGTCTGTGATCTGTGTTTTTTTTTTTCCCTTCTGTGGCCGCAGAATGGAGATGCAGCAGCCTCACTGACTGTGGCTGAGCAGTATGTCAGTGCGTTCTCCAAACTGGCTAAGGACTCCAACACTATCCTGCTGCCCTCCAACCCCAGCGATGTCACCAGTATGGTGGCTCAGGTTAGAGTGCCCTGAGGACCCAGCACAACACCAATGCCAGAAACTGAGACCCCACCACCACCATCACAACTTACACACCATCGAGGCCTTCAGAGTCCTCTGAGACCTAGACCTCCCGTTAGCCTCTGTAGAGAATAAATCTCCAAGAATGAAACACCCTCCTCACCCCTTGCGATAGGGGAGCTCTTGAGACGTCTCTTTTTTTGGCAGATACCTATACCAGTATTCTGAGGGTGACCCTGTTCTGATAGCAGATATAAGATTCCTAGAAGCAACTCGAAAGTTCGAGTCTTGAGAGAGAGAAAGGAAAAACAATCCTATTGGGCCCAGCCCCACTTTCTTTTTAGTCACTGGTGGGTTGGGCTGTGCCTTCTCCCATGTGTCCTCATGGCTCTCTCTCTGTCCCTCTTCTTAGGCCATGGGTGTGTATGGGGCCCTCACCAAAGCCCCAGTGCCAGAGGCCCAGGACTCAGTCTCCAGCAGGAGCAACAGAGATGTCCAGGGCACAGATGGAAGTCTTGATGAGGAATTTGATCGAGTCAAACTGAGTTAATGGAGCTGGGCTTGGCCAGGGAGGCTGGGGACAGGGAAATAGTACTCCCAGACTCTGGCTCTACCTTCCCTGCCAAGATTTTGTTATTTTTTTATTTGAACTTTAATCATGTAATAAACTTGCCCGTGGCAAACCAGAAACTGTCCTCTTTGATTGGGGAATGAAGTTGGGGAAAAGTCACCATTGTTTTCCATGGATGTCTGCTTCCAGCCTCCAGTCCTCTAAGTCTGGGAAGCTGATTCCCTCACGAGTAAGGATGAACCTCGTGTAAATAAAAATCATCCTTTTTGCCTTCAGGAGAAGCTTTGGGATAGGGCGGAAGGATTAAGCTACAGGTCTACTAAGCTGCCATCTGGGGAGTGCCCCCTCCTGCTAACTATGGGGATATGAATTTGAGCAGGTGTTTGGGGGGATTGGTTTCATTTTGTTTTCAGTAAGCTCTATGCCCAATGTGGGACTTGAACTCACAACCCCAAGATAAAAAGTCACCTGCTTGGGGCACCTGGATGGCTCAGTCCTTCAAGTGTCTGCCTTCAGCCCAGTTCATGATCCCAGGGTCCTGGGATCCAGCCCTGCATTGGGCTCCCTGTCAGCGGGGAGTCTGCTTCTCCCTCTCCTTCTTGCATGTGTGCCCGTGTACTCCTGAGCTCTCTCAAATAAATAAAACCTTTTTTAAAAAAAAAGTCCTCTGCTCCACTGACTGAGCCATCCAGCAGGCACCCCTGGGGGGATTTTTTTTTTTGTGGAAACAGAACTACACTGGCAGGATAGTACCACTAAATGCTGAAAGAGCTTTCAGGGACTGAAGACACTTATTCCTTCAAAAATTTCATGATGTCTACCATGAGCCAAACTCAGTGTTAGACATAGGTTACAAAAGCAGTTTAGACCCACCCAGTGGTTCTTGCTTTCACAGACTCAGGTTGGGCAGGGAAGACAGACAAGGAAATAGATACAAAGTGATAAATGCTAGAATCTACGAAGGTTCTGGTGTGGGCAACAAGGCTGCCAACTCTGCCATGGAGCTCAGACTGGAAAAATTAATGCCTTCACCTGGCTAGGGTTTGGGAATAGAATATGCAAAGGCCCACAGTTCCAGAGAAGTTGGAACATCAGAGTTTGCTAAGGCTGAAGGGTGGGATGTTAGGGTATGTAACTGTATGGGAAGGTCCACAGCACAAGGAGATAGAGTACTGAAGAATTTGGACTTCAGCATTAGGGTAGAGAGGGATCCATGAAGGGTTTTTTTTACCCTTCATGAATTCTTTTAGGAAGATTAAGGAAGTCACATTAGTGTTTTAGGTACCACTGTCCTGATGCAATGTGGACAGGGTATTTGGAGGAGAGATGGGAGGCAGAAGGACAGTAGGAAGGCGGCCTCAACAATCCTGGAGGGGATAATGAGGCCTGAATTGAAGTAAGGAGCCATCGGGATGGAGATGAAGGGATGACATTTTTCAACGTATGTCTGAATTAGAACTGACTCATTTATCCATTTGATAACTATTGAACCCCAAAATACATGCCAGGCGCTAAGGATATATAATAATGAAGAACTAAATTCCCTATTCTCAATGAGTTTAAGGGGTTTAATGAGTTTAGTAAGTTTTTTCTTTTAAGATTTTATTTTTATTTTATTTATAAGATTTAATTTTTAAGTAACGTCTATACCCAACTTGGGGCCCATACTTAAAATTGCGAGATCAAGTCACATATTCTACTCACTCGAGCCAGTCAGATACCCTTCAATAAGTTTTAAGTTCTATTTGGAAGGGACGAATCCCTATAGAAGTTGTGCTATAGAAGAAAAGAAAGGAAGGGAGGTGGGGAATTGGGGAGGAGGCTGTAATCTGTAACATTAAGTGGAGCATTCCAGGAAGCCTCTGGAAGTTATATTTGAGCTAGATATGGAGATGAGGGAAAGACCCTTTTGGGCACCTGGGAGTAAAGCTGGAGATTCTAAATGTGACGGCGGTAAGGCCATTATAACTGGAAGAGCAAAGGAGTTATAATAGATGGAACAGAGTTAAGGAAGCAAAGTGGCAGCTAGATAAATCAGAGAGGGAAGCCAGAGTTGGCATGTAGACTTGTAGGGCCATGCAGAACTGCTACAAGCACTTGGGCTTTACAGTAAAATGTGAAACCGGTGGAGAGGGCTTTTGTTTTTAATAGTAGCTTTACTGAGGGGCTTCTGGGTGGCTCAGTTGGTTAAACGTCTGCCTTTGGCTCAGGTCATAATCCTGGGGTCCTGGTATGGAGTCTTGGGATCGAGTCTTCATTGAGCCCCGTGAGGAGCCTGCTTCTCCCTCTCTTCCCTGCTGATGCTCTATCTCTCTCTCTCAAATAAATAAATATTTTTTTTAAAAAGTAGCTTTCCTGAGATGTAATTCACATAAAATTCACCCATTTAAAGTATCATTTCAGTAATTTGTAGTATATTCAGTTATGCAAGCATCACCATTTTAGAACATTTTCATCATCTCGCCTCCATCTCTACCCCACCACCAAAACCCTGTACCCATTAGCAGTCACTCCTCTCTTCCCCCAGTTGTAAGAAACCATAACTTACTGTCTCTGTAGATTTATGTATTCATGTAAATGGAATAATATGAAATATATTTTGTGATTGGCTTCTTTCACTCAATAGTTTTTAGTTTCATCCATGTAATAGCACATAGCAGTACTCCATTCCTTTTTATGACAGAACAATATTCTATTGTATGATATACCATATTTTGTTTATCTATTTATCTGTTTATCGGTGGAGGCCATTTGGGTTGTTTTGTTGCTATGAACTGTCAAGTGCAAGTTTTTGTGTGGACATATGCTTTTCATTTCTCTCGGTATATGTCTAGGAGTGAAATTGCTGGGGCATATGGTAACTCTATATTTAACCTTTTGAAGAACTGCCAGATTCTTTTCCAAAGCACCATTTTACAATCCCAAAAGCAGTGGATGAGGGTTCAGATTTCTCCACATCCATGCCAATACTTGTTATTTGTCTTTTCTATTATAGCCATCCCAGTGAGTCTGATGTGGTATTTCTAGTATTCCCCTGATGGCTAATGATGTTGAGCATCTTTTCCTATGTTAATTGGTCCTATGTTAATGTGTATATTTTCTTTGGAGAAAGGTCTATTCAGATCCTTTGCCCATGTTTATTTTTTTAAACATATTTGTGGTTTTTAAAATTAACATATAATGTATTATTTGCCCCAGGGTACATGTCTGTGAATCATCAGGCTTACACATTTCACAGCACTTACCATAGCACATACCCTCCCCAGTGTCCATAACCCAGCCACCCTATCCCTACCCCCGACCCCCCAGCCACCCTCAGTTTGTTTCATGAGTTTAGGAATCTCTTATAGTTTGTCTCCTTCCTGATTCCATCTTGTTTCATTCCCCTCCCCCAACACCCACAACCCCCTGCCCTGCCTCTCAAATTCTTAATATCAGACAAATCATATGATAATTGTCTTTCTCTGACTGACTTATTTCACTTAGCATAATACTCTCTAGTTCCATCCACATCGTTGTAAATGGCAAGATTTCGTTTCTCTTGATGGCTGCATAGTATTCCATTGTGTATATATACCACATCTTCTTTATCCATTCATCTGTTGATGGACATAGATGTCCATCTATGTTCTTTCCATAGTTTGGCTATTGTGGACATTGCTGCTATAAACATTCGGGTGCATGTGACCCTTCGGATCACTATATTTGTATCTTTAGGTAAATACCTAGTGCGATTACTGGGCTGTAGAGTAGCTCTATTTTCAACTTTTTGAGGACCTTCCTGAGGTCTGTTTTCCAGAGTGGCTGTACCAGCTTGCATTTCCACCAACAGTGTAGGAGGGTTCCCCTTTCTCCGCATCCTCGCCAACATCTGTCGTTTCCTGACTTGCTAGTTTTAGCCATTCTGACTGGTGTGAGGTGGTATCTCACTGTGGTTTTGATTTGTATTTCTCTGATGCTGAGTGATGTTGAGCACTTTTTCATGTGTCTGTTGGCCATTTGGATGTCCTCTTTGCAGAAATATCTGTTCATATCTTCTGCCCATTTCTTTTTTTTTTTTAAGATTTTATTTATTTGTCAGAGAGAGAGAGAGAGGGAGAGAGAGCACAAGCTGGCAGAGTGGCAGGCAGAGGCAGAGGGAGAAGCAGACTCCCCGCTGAGCAAGGAGCCCGATGTGGGACTCGATCCCAGGACCCCGGGATCATGACCTGAGCTGAAGGCAGCTGCTTAACCAACTGAGCCACCCAGGCGTCCCTTCTGCCCATTTCTTGATCGGGTTATTTGTTCTTTGGGTGTTGAGTTTGAGAAGTTCTTTATAGATTTTGGATACTAGCCTTTTATCTGATATGTCATTTGCGAATATCTACTCCCTTTCTGTCAGTTGTCTTTTGGTTTTGTTGACTGTTTTCTTCGCTGTGCAAAAGCTTTTGATCTTGATGACGTCCCAATAGTTCATTTTTGCCATTGCTTCCCTTGCCTTTGGTGATGTTTCTAGGAAGAAGTTGCTGTGGCTGAGGTCGAAGAGGTTGCTGCCTGGGTTCTCCTCAAGGATTTTGATGGATTCCTATCTCACATTGAGGTCGTTCATCCATTTTGAGTCTATTTTTGTGTGTGGTGTAAGGAAATGGTCCAGTTTCATTCTTCTGCATGCGGCTGTGTAGTTTTCCCAACACCATTTGTTGAAGAGACTGTCTTTTTTCCATTGGATATTCTTTCCTGCCTTGTCGAAGATTAGTTGACCATAGAGTTGGGGGTCCATTTCTGGGCTCTCTATTCTGTTCCATTGATCTATGTGTCTGTTTTTGTGCCAGTACCACACTGTCTTGATGATTACAGCTTTGTAATAGAGCTTGAAGTC
>CM052813.1:48427451-48440632 GCA_028533885.1 Nasua narica | reverse complement strand
AGATTGCTTTAGGTAACATAGACATTTTCACAATATTTGTTCTTCCAATCCATGAGCATGGAACGTTTTTCCATTTTTTTGTGTCTTCCTTAATTTCTTTCATGAGCACTTTATAGTTTTCTGAGTACAGATTCTTTGTCTCTTCGGTTAGGTTTAGTCCTAGGTATTTTATGGTTTGGGGTGCAATTGTAAATGGAATAGACTCCTTAATTTCTTTTTCTTCTCTCTTGCTGTTGGTGTATAGAAATGCAACTGATTTCCGTGCATTGATTTTATATCCTGACACTTTACTGAATTCCTGTATGAGTTCTAGCAGTCTTGGAGTGGAGTCTTTTGGGTTTTCCACATAAAGTATCATATCATCTGCGAAGAGTGAGAGTTTGACTTCTTTGCAAATTTGGATTCCTTTTATTTCTTTTTGTTGTCTGATTGCTGAGGCTAGGACTTCTAGTACTATGTTGAATAGCAGTGGAGATAGTGGGCATCCCTGCCGTGTTCCTGATCTTAGGGGAAAATCTCTCAGTTTTTCCCCACTGAGAATGATATTCACTGTGGCAAATATGTTTGTGTTTTAAAAGTTTATTTATTTAAGTAATCTCTACACCAAACGTGGCTCAAACTCACAACCCCAAGATCAAAAGTTGCCTGCTCTTCTGACTGAGCCAACCAGGCGCCCCTCCTTTGCCCACTTAAAAATTTTATTTTATTTTTTTTTTTAAGTAGGCTCTATGTTGGATGTGGGGCTTGAACTCATGACCTCAAGGTTAAGAGTTGCATGCTCTAGCAACTGAGCCAGCCCGTTGAGGCACCTTTGCCCATTTTTAAATTGGATTATTGTTAAATTACTAAATTGGAAGATACAGTGAAAAGGAGATGAAGAGGGGCAATAATAAAATCTATCAGTTGGTGTCAGCTAAGCAAAAAGAAGAAAATAAATATTTATCCCCATTTGCAGATGAGGTAATGCCCAATAATGCTAGTGAGTGGCAGATCTAGGATTCAAGCTATGTTTGATTCCAAAAGGCCAGTTCTTAGGCTTAACCAAGAATGACCAGTGCTTCCCAGAGCTCTTCTAGCTTGGCTCTCTGCCCCTAATTCTCCTAAATTACCATATTCTCTCATCAAACTCCCCGACGGGGGCCAGCCCCGCTCTCCTTGCCGAACTTCTTCGGAGGCGCCGGCAGATGGCGCTGAGGCCCCCGCGGGCTGCTCTGTCCCGCGTGTGATTGTCTGTGGTGCCAGTGGGCAGGCGTTGCTGATGCGCTTCCGGGCGTCGTTCAAGGTGAGCCCGGGTCTTTGAGAATCTACTCGCACTCCTTACTGTTCACTCCCCTTTTTCGAAGGGACCCATCCCCCGCAGTTCGCAGCCTAGTGTGCCAAGTTCCGAAGCCAGGGCGTCCAGGAGAAGGCCAGGTAGCCACCAGATGAAGCAGAGCCATCCGGACGTGTGGGTCCCGGCGAGGCCCAACCGGCTCTAGACCTTGTGACTCTGCTTTGCTGCGCGGGGTAGGTTGCGACTCCGGTCTCCTGGCGATCCTGGCCATCCGGAAGCGGAGCGTGACTCCTCCCCTTGGTCCTTTTGGTCCCCGCCAGGCGGCGTCGTCAGTCCGGCCCGGGTTTCCCTGCGGCTGCGAGCCCTGGCCACCCCAGGGGTTTTGAGATGGGCAAGGAGATAGGTGGAGAAATAAGCTCTCTGGAGAGCATTCTCCCAGTAGGAATGAGTTTCCCTTGTGGACTGTGCGTTTCATCATTAGATCTCCTGGAGTGCCTGTGCAAATCCCTAGCTCCACTCCCAAAGATCCTGATTAAGTAGATCTGGGGTGGGACCTGGAAATCAGCATTTTAAACAGCTGCTCCAGGTTGATGCCCATAGTCTGCGAACGTCATCTTCGGAAACACTGGTGTAACTGGTGGAGAGGAACATTGCGTGGGGTTGGTTATGGGGCTGTTTATCTTCTGAAAGGCTTCCAAGAGGAAGTGATTCTAGCTGGGCTTTGTATTGAGGGACCAGAATATCCACTGATTCTCTACCCCACAGTGATGAATTCCCTCCCCGCTACCAGCAGGATGCAGAAGATCTCAGTGCTGCTCTTCCTGGCCTGGGTCTGTTTCCTCTTCTACGCCGGCATTGCTCTCTTCACCAGTGGCTTCCTGCTCACCCGTTTGGAACTCACCAATCATAGCAGCTGCCAAGAGCCCCCAGGCCCTGGGTCCCTGCCATGGGGGAGGCAAGGGAAGCCTGGGGCCTGCTGGATGGCTTCTCGATTCTCTCGGCTTGTGTTGGTGCTGATAGATGCTCTGCGATTTGACTTTGCCCATCCCCAGCCCTCACACGGTCTTGGAGAGCCTCCTGTCTCTCTGCCCTTCCTGGGCAAACTGGACTCCTTGCAAAGGATCCTGCAGATTCAGCCCCACAATGGCAGGCTCTACCAATCTAAGGCTGATCCCCCCACCACCACCATGCAGCGCCTCAAGGCTCTCACCACAGGCTCCCTGCCTACCTTTATTGATGCTGGCAGTAACTTTGCCAGCTATGCCATAGTGGAAGACAATCTCATTAAGCAGCTCACCAGTACAGGTTAGTTTGGGCCCCTTTGGAAGCCAGGAATACTTTACCATATTTTTTCTTCAGATGTCAGAGAGCCAGAACTTTGGGTGCTCAGCTGCATGCTAGATAGATTATGCTGTGGGAGGACAGGGGAAGAGAAAGAGACCAGAGCCCTGCATGCAGCAAGTGCAGGTGTGGGCTTTGTCCTTCTGGAGTTTCTAATCTGCGTGGAGTGTTGGTTTTACTTTTGGGAAGCTTCCAGTAAGGGGCAGTAGAGCAATGAAGAGGAGACGATGTGAGTCTGGTATCCTCACAAGTGTGGAGGAGGTTGCAGAGGGTCCATGCCCTGTCTACTCACTGACTTGGAAAAAACAGCATATACCCAGGAAAAACAGAGTAGCAAAGATAGCCAGGGACTGAGAATTAGCAGAGCCTTTTGTGGAAACAAGGAGTGAGAAGTCTGGTTATTGGGGAAAGTATGATTATCAGGGAAAGCTTCCTGGCAGAAAATTTTAGGCTTCGAAGGATAAAGAACTGCTGGATGGAATTGCTGGTTGAGATTTCTCAGACGTCTTTAAAGGTCCTCCTCTTCTCTTTCCCTCTGTCTTGACTCCTGCTCAGGCTGTGACCCACTTTCATGTCCCTGCAGGAAGGCGTGTGGTCTTCATGGGAGATGATACCTGGAAAGATCTTTTTCCTGGAGCTTTCTCCCAAGCTTTCTTCTTCCCATCCTTCAATGTCAGAGACCTGCACACAGTGGACAATGGCATCCTGGAACACCTGTATCCAACCAGTGAGCATGGGGCCAGAGGCAGGCCTGATTAAGACTGGGAGCTGGGGAAGGCTGCTTCAGGTCACAAATTCTGAGCCTCCCGTGGGTGCAGTGTCCTGAAATTGTGTCCCTTCACATAGTGCCAGAGCCTGGCTGGGATTGAGGAGTGGGCCTTCGTCCCCTGTGCTCAGTGTTTTTCCTTTCACAGTGGACAGTGGTAAATGGGATATGCTGATTGCTCACTTCCTGGGTGTGGATCACTGTGGCCACAAGTATGGCCCTCACCACCCTGAAATGGCCAAGAAACTTAGCCAAATGGACCAGGTGATCCAGTGAGTGTGGGATATTGGCTGGGGGAGTGGGTTTGTGTTTAAGAATCTTAGGATACATTGACCCAAGAGAAAAAGTCTTTATCTTGGAGCCTCTTTCCTTGCTGAATTCTGTCTTTTCTAGGCATTTTTCTGAAGCTAGGGACCTCATCCATCTTGAGTAACTCAGCATGTGGCTTTGGGCAGTAGGGTCATGACTGAAGAGGTATCTCTTTGCCAAATGTCTAGGCCCTCCTAATGGAAGTTACGGCTTGGGGGGAATGGGTCTCCCAGGAAAATATCCATTCCTACCTCCTGATGTATTTCTTGGCCCTCAGGGGACTTGTGGAGCGTCTGGAGAATGACACATTGCTGGTCGTGATTGGGGACCATGGGATGACCATGACTGGGGACCATGGAGGAGACAGTGAGCTGGAGATCTCTGCTGCACTTTTTCTGTACAGTCCCAAAGCCGTCTTTCCTGGTGCCCCCCCAGAGGTGAGGCCTGGGGTGTGCTTTGCCTGGTCTCTTGGTATTCAACTGAATCATGATCACAGCATTCTTGTAACTCTCTCCATTTTTGGAGCCCTCAAATTCATGACTGTGGGCATCCCCCACTCATTTCTTACTGAAGTCCCTATGTCATCCATCACAAATCCTGAACTCAGCTCTGTGGTGAACCCACTGGCCTCTCTCCTTTTCCTCTAGGAACCAGAGATAGTTCCTCAAATCAGCCTTGTGCCTACGCTGGCCCTGCTGCTGGGCCTGCCAATTCCATTTGGGAACATTGGGGAGGTAATGGCTGAGCTGTTCTCAGAGGTTGAAGACTCCCAGCCTCACTCCTCTGCTCTGGCCCAAGCCTCGGCTCTCCATCTCAATGCCCAACAGGTAGGTGATGGGCTAGGGTGGGCATAGGAGAAGCATAATGATCACTTCATTGTTGTTTGTTTAGTCTTAATCCCACCTTCCATAACCATGTCCTCCTTCCCTCCCTTCCCCTCGTCCTGGACAGAGTTCGGGTCCCTATTTCGAGATACCCCTTTTGGTAACACCTATCCTTGCCTGTGTCCTGGTTTGTATCTCTGATGTCTTCCCTTCGTCTCTGACCATTTTTGCCAGGTATCCCGATTTCTTCACACCTACTCAGCTGCTGCTCAGGACCTCCAAGTTACAGAGCTTCATCGGCTGCAGAACCTTTTCTCCAAGGCCTCTGCTGACTACCAACGGCTTCTGCAGAGCCCCCAGGGGGCTGCGGCAGCACTACAGACTGTGATTACTGAGCTGCAGCAGTTCCTGCGGGGAGTTCGGGCCATGTGTATTCAGTCTTGGGCTCGTTTCTCTCTGGGTCGCATGGCCGGGGGCGCTGCTCTCATGGCTGCTGCCTGCTTTCTTTGCCTGCTGGTATCCCAGTGGGTGACGTCCCCAGGCTTTTGCTTCCGCCCCCTCCTCCTAATACCCATGGCCTGTGGTCTGGCTGGTACCATAGTGTGTGCTGGACTATTGACAACTACTGGGCTGAAGCTGGATGCAGTGGTTCTAGGGGCCATGGCTGCAGTGGGCTCACTCCTGCCTTTTCTGTGGAAAGCGTGGGCTGGCTGGAGGTCCAAGAGCCCCCTGGTAGCCCTACTTTCAATCCCTGTGCCTGTCCTATTATTCCTGCTCATTCGCTTTGCTGCTTTCTTCTCTGATAGCTTTGTTGTAGCCGAGGCCAGGGCCACCCCCTTCCTTTTGGGCTCACTCATCTTGCTGCTGGTTGCCCAGCTTCACTGGGAGGGCAAGCTGCTGCCACCTAAGCTGCTCATGATACCTCGCCTTTGCTTTCCGGCTTCCACAGGCCCGCCCCGGCACAATGGCATGCATTCCCTGGGTCTTGGAGTTGGGTTGCTTTTATGTATAAGGCTAGCTGGGCTTTTTCATCGCTGTCCTGAAGAGACACCTGCTTGCCATTCCTCTCCCTGGCTGAGTCCCTTGGCATCTATGGTGGGTGGTCGAGCCAAGAATTTGTGGTATGGAGCTTGTGTGGGGGCTCTGGTAGCCCTCTTAGCTGTGGTGCGCCTGTGGCTTCGCCGCTATAGCAATCTCAAGAGTCCTGAGCCCTCTGTGCTCTTTGTGCGCTGGGGGCTGCCCCTAATGGTACTGGGCACTGCTGCCTACTGGGCGCTGGCGTCGGGGGCAGATGAAGCACCCCCACGTCTCCGGGCCTTGGTTGCTGGGGCATCAGTTGTGCTGCCTAGGGCTGTGGCCGGGTTGGCTGCTTCCGGGCTCATGCTGCTGCTCTGGAGGCCCGTGACAGTGCTAGCGAAGGCTACAACAGGGGCCCCAAGGACCAGGACTGTCTTCACTCCCTTCTCAGGCCCCCCCACTTCTCGGGCTGACCTGGATTACGTGGTACCTCAGATCTACCGACACATGCAGGAGGAGTTCCGGGGCCGTCTAGAGAGGACCAGATCCCAGGGCCCCTTGACTGTGGCGGCCTCTCATTTGGGGAGTGTCTACTCAGCTGCTATGGTCACGGCGCTCACCCTCTTGGCCTTCCCACTTCTGCTATTGCATGCAGAGCGCATTAGCCTGGTGTTCCTGCTTCTGTTTCTGCAGAGCTTCCTTCTCCTGCATCTGCTCGCTGCTGGGATCCCCATCACCACCCCTGGTAAATACATTTCTCAGCCCTGATTCATCCAAGGACGGTAGTGATATGACTTTGGCCCCTCCTTTTTTCAGGGAGGTGTTGCTCCTCAGATTCTTCCTGATGTAACCAAGCTAACTGATCCCTGCCGCTGGCTCTCAAGGCCAGTAAGGTTCATGAAGAAGAGAGACAGGAGTACTCCCAAGACTCTTTTCTTAGTGGAAATGCTGCACCTTCATGGAGTGCATTTCCTGATTTTCCAGTAAAGGGAATGGTAAATTATGAATGTGTAATGTCATAGTGAGCTGTGTGTATATGAGAGAGAGAAAGAGATGGCCCACGGTTCAGATTAGAGAAACGGAAGCTTAGTGCCAAAGAGGTTATTAGAATAGCAGAGTGTTGCGTGTAAGGAGGTTGGGGTGAGGGGTGTGTGTGTGTAGCACTGAAGCAGTAGGAGGATCCGACCATGAAGCAGTAGGCTGTGGATTAGGGAATGGGATGTGGCTGTGAAGAGGTATTTGTCTTCCCCCAGGTCCTTTTACTGTGCCATGGCAGGCAGTCTCTGCTTGGGCCCTCATGGCCACACAGACTTTCTACTCCATGGGCCACCAGCCTGTCTTTCCAGCCATTCATTGGCATGCAGCCTTCGTGGGATTCCCAGAGGGCCATGGCTCCTCCACCTGGCTGCCTGCTCTGCTGGTGGGAGCCAACACCTTTGCCTCCCATCTCCTCTTTGCAGGTACCTCATTCCTCCCTTGCTTCCATTGTTTACCCTGACTTTCTGGAGAGAAAGGAGACCCCTGGGTTTGAGTGGGGAGATGTGATTTTGTTGGATCTTTGGCACCCCTTGGCCAGTGCTAATGGGAGCCTCAGTCAGCTAGGGTGGTTGGGGGCCAGGGTAGCCTGGTCCCTAGTCCTCCACTGATTCTAGCCCTGCCTTCCCCTGAGGCAGTAGGTTGCCCATTGCTTCTGCTCTGGCCCTTCCTCTGTGAGAGTCAAGGGCCCCGGAAGAGGTGGCAGTCCCTAGGAAATGAAGCTGAAACCAGAGTCAGGCCTGAGGAGGAGGAGGAGCCACTGATGGAGATGCGGCTCCGGGATGCACCTCATCACTTCAATGCAGCCCTGCTGCAGCTGGGCCTCAAGTACCTCTTCGTCCTCGGTATTCAGGTGGGTGCGATGAGAGAGCACAGAGTTAGTGACCTTTTCTCATGCGTGTACATCACATTCTTTCATACTTGGCCGAAACCCTAGGCAAGAGCCTGGACCTAAGTGCGGATAAGCAAAATGGTTGCCAAGGCTGTGGCCTCAAGGGGCTGGCTGCATTGAGACTTGAATTTGGGTCTCCTTAATCCTAGCCTTGGATTGTTTCCTCTCTATAAGCTAGATCTGGACCCTGCTGGTTGCATTTGGGGATTCCTCCATTTGTGGACAGACAGGAAAAACTGAGGTGATGGCCAGGATTCTTTCCCGGGTATGTCACAGGTCTTCCTTCCCTTCAGAGGCAGAAGGTGTGACTGACATCTTCCTCCCAACCTGAGAGGCAGAGTCTGAGTGTAATCAGCACAGTTGGATAGTGCTTGCCCAAGGTCACACAGTGAGTCATGGTGGGGCCAGGAAAAGAATTAGGTCTCCTGACTCCTAACCCAGGTTTTTTTCCATTGACATGCACTACTTTCCTACTCTTCCCAATCTTCACAGGGGCTTACTGCAACTCTCCCTTTGACCTGTTTCCTCCTCCCCAAGTAACTTGACCTTTCCTGTCCTCCCTAGATTCTGGCCTGTGCCTTGGCAGCCTCCATTCTCCGCAGGCATCTCATGGTCTGGAAGGTGTTTGCTCCCAAGTGAGTGGATTTGCTTGAGAAGTATTGGTGTTGGGGAGGGTGAAGCTTGAAGGAAAGAATGAACATTAGGGTGGGCAGGTTTTGTCTCATCAGGAAAAAGGCTCTAGACCTGCTCTCCGTGTCCCCTGAGAATTCTCCACCTTTCTTTACAGGTTCATTTTTGAAGCTGTGGGCTTTATTGTGAGCAGCGTGGGACTTTTCCTGGGCATAGCTTTGGTGATGCGAGTGGATGGTGCTGTGAGCTCGTGGTTCAGGCAGCTAGCTCTGGCCCAGCAGAGATAGCTTAGGCTGCTAATGCTGGCTTGTGGCCACAGGGAGAGCTGGAGAACAGTCTAGCCTGGCCTATATAGGTGCTGGATCATCTGCAAAAGAGACTTAGCTACACTTCTTACCACCATGCAGCCAGGAGCTACTGACATCTGGGACTTCATTATTTTATAGTTCAAAATAATAGTGGGACCTGCTCCCTAACTCCTGCTTTGGAGGGTGGCCTCCAAAGAAGAATAAAATAATAATGTAAATATGTGTGTCTGAGAGGTGGTGGAGCCCCCACTGTCCTATAGGGACTAGGGGAGGGTCAGCCCCCCCTCCCATGAGGCACAGATAACATCGGCCATCTTATGCAGACCTGGCTACACCTGAAAACCTTTGGAAAGTGGTTGAGGTTGTCTGAATTCACTTCCCCTACTTCCCCTACCCAGATCACTCCTGTTATCCCACCTACCATTTTTCTTTGCCATGTAACATATTTTATTAAATTCTTATGCTTTGGCTGATAGCAGAGACTGCTGGAAAGACAAGCCCAGACATCATGGAGTACGCAGACTCTGTCTAAAACCCCAAACGTTGCTGTATTCCCTCCTCTGTTGGGTTCTTTCACTCCAGAACACCCTTTGTCCTTCACTTCTGTGGAGGCCACCATAGATTTCCAACCTTTGCTATCATTTACCAGACCTAATTGCCCTTCTTACGTAGCATTCCATCTTGTCCCATTGATTATTCCTAACTTGAAGCCAAAACTATAAATTTAAAGCATGACTCTTATGTTCTCCATCCTCCTCACTACTGTGTCACATTGAAGTGCTGGTATGAAATTCTCATGGAAATGTGCATCAAAGGAGGGTGGGGGGAGGCTCTGAGGAGAAGGGTCAGGCCTGCTATTTGATGTTTGAGAATGCTCAGCACAGGAGGAGATGAAATAACTGACAGAAGAACAAATGTAAAATCGTGAAATAGCACTTCTACTTGGCAGAAAGAAGACAAGCTGCTTAGTAGTGCTTGTGAAGGAAAGGCGTTCACTGCTATGGTAGCTAGAGGAAGAGATGGAATTTTTTTTTTTTAAGATTTTATTGATTTATTTGACACAGAGAGAAATCACAAGTAGGCAGAGAGGCGGGCAGAGAGAGAGGAGGAAGCAGGCTCCCCGCTGAGCAGAGAGCCCGATGTGGGGCTCGATCCCAGGACCCTGAGATCATGAACCGAGCCGAAGGCAGAGGCTTTAACCCACTGAGCCGCCCAGGTGCCCCAAGAGATGGAATTGTTAATGACTAGTAGTCTCTAGTGCTATAGAGGGCAAACAGAAAGATGAGAAATGTATATTCTTTCAGGCAATTAGAGGATAGGACATTGGTAACTCTGGCAGGAAGAGGCTAAAAAGGTGAGAGAAGGTAGGCCCCAGCTAAGACTAAAAGATGAATTAGAAAAAAGTCCCTTTGCCTCTCTCCATCTGGCAGACACCATTCCCAAACACCATTTAATAAGCACGCAGTACCTCTGTGAGAAGAAAAGACTCTATTCCATCCCTACCATCCATGGGCAGGATTTCAAGACTCTAGTCCTTCAGCTTTTCCTAGTTAGGGGCCGTCCCTCCTCTTTTTTTTTTTCTTTTTTCTTTTTTTTGGCACGGAGCCTCCTTTCCTGAAGCTTAAGGGAGGGAAATATGCTGATCTGCCAAACATTGGCTATTTCATTTTCTCCTGATCTAACTACAAGATCCTTTTAGAGAAAGATATTATTAAAAATTTTTATCCCTGCCTCTTAATTGACATCAGAGCACCCATTCCACACTAACTCATTATTTTTCTAAAGAGCTTTATTGAAGTACAATTCACATAAAATTCGGCCATTTAAAGTGCACAATTCAATAACTTTAGGTATATTCACAGAGTTATACAACTGTCTCCAGAGTCAATTTCAGAATGTCATCACCCCCAAAAGAAACTCAGTACATTTTCCTATCACCCTCCAACCCTTCCCACCTCCATCCCTAACCTTGGGCAACCACTAATCTCCTTTCTGACTGTGTTTTCTATTCTAGACATTTTATATAAATGGAATCCTACAATATGTGTCCTTTTCTGTATGGTTTCTCACTCACCCTAATGTTTTCAAGGTTCATTCATGTTTGTTCACATATCAGTATTTCATTTCTTTTTTGTGCTCAAATAATGTTCCATTGCAGGGGTATATCACATTTTGTTTATCCATTCATTCATTGATGGCCATTTGGATTCTTAACACTTTTCAGTTTTTACAAATAATGCTGCTAGGAACATCCATATAAAAGTTTTGTTTGGATGTATGTTCTCATTTCTTTTTGTTTTATACCTAGTGGTATATTATGGAATTGCTAGGTCATATGGTGCATCTATGTTTAACATTTTGAGGAACTGCCGGTTTGTTTTCCAAGGCTGCCACACCACGTAATACTCTCATCATTAGTGTATAAGGGTGCCAATTTCTGCACATCTTCGCCTTTACTTACAGTTATTTATTTTTTATTCTAACCATCCTAGTGGTTGTAAAGTGGTATCTCATGGTTTTGGTTTGCGTGTCCTTGATAACTAAAGATAATGAGCATTTTTCTTGTGCTTATTGGAGAACTGTCCATTCAGAACCTTTCTCTGTTTATTAATTGGGTTTTCTTCTAATTTTTGAGTTACAATAATTGTTTATATATTCTAGGTATACATACCTTGTCAGATATATGATTTGCAAATATTTTGTTCATTCTGTGGGTTGTCTTTTTTTTTTTAAGATTTATTTATTTATTTGAGAGAGAGTGTGTGCAAGCGTGGAGAGGGGAAGAGGGAGAGAGAAAATCTTCATCAGACACACTGAGCATGCAGCCCAAGGCAGGGCTTAATCCCAGGACCTTGAGATCATGACCTGAGCTGAAACCAAGAGTTGGACACTTGAGTGACTGAGCCACCCAGGTTCCCCTCTTTTTTTTTTTTTTTCAGGTAGGCTCCACTCCCGAGGTGGGGCTTGAATTCTTTTTAATGCTAACATCAAGAGACTCATGCTCTACTGACTGAGCCAGCTGCCCTAGTCTTTTCTTTTTCTTGATAGTGATTATTTTCTTGATAGTCTGCAGTACAAAATTTTAAAATTTTGATGAAATCCAATTCATCCTATTTTTCTTTTGTTGCTTGTGTGTTTGGTGTTCATATGTAAGAAACCTTGTCTAATGCCACAATTTAGTTTTAGAAAATTTTTATCACTCCCACAAAGTCCCTCTACTTTGTTTACAACTGGTCCCCAGTTTCACTGTAGGTCACTGATCTGTTTTCTCTTTTTCTAAATTTGTCTTTTCTGGACATTTCATACAAATGGGATCATCAAATATGTGATCTTTTGGTCTGGCTTCTTAGAATTTTTTAAGATTCATCCATATTGAAGCATGTATCAGTTTTTGCGTCTTGTTATTGCTGAGTCATAGTCCATTGCAGAGCCGTGATCAGCTAATGGACATTTGGATCGTTTTTAGGGTTTTTTCTTAGCTATTATGAATATATATTTTTAAGATTTTATTTATTTGACAGAGAGAGAGATCACAAGTAGGCAGAGAGGCAGGCAGAGAGAGAGGGGGAAGCAGGCTCCCTGCTGAGCAGAGAGCCTGATGCGGGGCTCCATCCCAGGACCCTGAGATAATGACCTGAGCGGAAGGCAGAGGTTTAACCCACTGAGCCACCCAGGTGCCCCTATTATGAATATTTTTGTAGCTGCTATGAGCATTTGCATACCATTCTTGGGGTATACATGTTTTTGTTTTCTTTCTTTTTTTTAAGATTTTATTTATTTATTTATTTGACAGAGAGAGAGATCACAAGTAGGCAGAGAGGAAGGCAGAGAGGGGGAAGCAGGCTCCCTGCTGAGTAGAGAGCAAGATGTGGGACTCGATCCCAGGACCCTGAGATCATGACCTGAGCCGAAGGCAGAGGCTTTAACCCACTGAGCCAGGTGCCCCAGGTTTTTGTTTTTCTTGAGAGGTTTCCCTAGAGTGGAATTTTTGAGTCATAAGGTAAGCTTATGATTTACTTTTTAAGAAATTGCCAAACTATTTTCCAAGGTAACTATAACATTTTATATGTGCACTGTGTATAAGAGTTCTAGTTTTTCCACACCAGTTGGTATCACCTGTGTTTTTTATTTTTTTTTAAGGAGGCTCCACACCTAATGTGGAGCTAGAACTCAACCATGAATTCAAGAGTCACATGCCCTGTGGACCGAGCCAGGTACCCCTGGCATTATCTGCATTTTTTAAATTGTAACCATTCTGTGTGTTTACATGTGCATGGTATTTCATGGTTTTATTTTTTTATAGATTTTTTTTTAAGATTTTATTTTATTATTTTTTTAAGATTTTATTTTATTTATTTTAACAGAGAGAACACAACAGGCAGAGAGGCAGGCAGAGGCAGAGAGAGGAGCAGGCTCCCTGCCGAGCAAGGAGCCCGATGTGGGACTGGATCCCAGGACACCAGGATCATGACTTGAGCCGAAGGCAGCTGCTTAACCAACTGAGCCACCCAGGCGTCCCTAAGATTTTATTTTTTTAAGTAATCTCTACATGGGGCTTGAACTTACAACCCCAAGATCAAGAGTCACACACTCTAGGGCGCCTGGGTGGCTCAGTTGGTTAAGCAACTGCCTTCGGCTCAGGTCATGATCCTTGAGTTCCAGGATCCAGTCCCACATCGGGCTCTGAGCTTCACGGGGAGTCTGCTTCTTCCTCTGACCTTCTCTCCTCTCATGCTCTCTCTTTCTTTTAAAGAAAGAAAGAAAAAGAAAGAAAGAAAGAAAGAAA
>CM052813.1:48337299-48426951 GCA_028533885.1 Nasua narica | reverse complement strand
TTTTTTATTTATTTATTAGGAAAGAGAGAGAGTGAGAGAGAGCATGAGAAGGGAGAAGGTCAGAGTGAGACGCAGACTCCCCATGGAGCTGGGAGCCCGATGTGGGACTTGATCCAGTGACTCCGGGATCATGACCTGAGCCGAAGGCAGTTGCTTAACCAACTGCGCCACCCAGGCGCCCTTTCCGTTCATTTTAAAATGGTTTAAATTCTTTTCATTGTTGAGCTTTGAGAGTTACATATTGTGGATACTGGTCTGTTATAGGGTATGTAATAATCCGAAAATAATTTCTCCATTTTTGACTTAATTTTCTTGATTTTGCCTTTATAGCAAAAGAGTTTTTAATGTTAATGAAGTTCAACTTACCCATATTGAGTTGATTTTATCTGATTTTAAGGGTCACGGTTTTGTTTTGTTTTTGCGGACTGATAGCCAATTCTCCTGGGTCCATTTGTTGAAAGGGGGAGGTACCTTTGAGCTTTGCAGGTTGTACAAGCCCAGGGCCCTTCCGCCAGCAGTTGGCCTGCATAGGGTTAAGCAGAATGCGGTAGTATGCTGGTGCTCCTTGGTGAGCAAAGAAAGGATGGGCGGATTACCAAGGGCCTTGGTGTGGTTTCAGTTCCTTTTGGAGATACTTTCTGCCAAGGCTGAGTTTTTTGTGGCGACTCTGGTTGGTACTACGATTCCCAGCATGCACTGCGCGGGCCTGCCCTCTGCGGAGGGGTAAAGCTAGACCGAGCTGGTAGTGTGGCTGCGAGGGAAGGGCTGGGACACGGTTTTTGGTACCGAGATCGATTTCTCACGGTTTTGGCCTACGCGAAGGACTAGCAAACCGAACCCTAAGAAGTACCGCCTCCCACTCAGACACACACCAGTCCTCTGGTCCGCCGTAGCCTCCCTCGCGGATCGGGACCCGACTCGTTTCTTCTTCGAGTTTCCCGCGGGCACTAACTTGAAGACGACCAACCGCAGCCGAGAGTTTTGCCGGCCGGGCCAACCAGAGGCGAGATGGAAGAGGGGGTGGGAGCCGCCACGGCGACCAGGAGAGAGTCCATTTCTCCTGTAAAGGGCGAGTCCCTCCTGCTGGGGCTCCGAGTGGAGCAAAGGAGCTGCAGGGGGTTGCGGAAGCGGAGGAACCCCTCCCCGCTCGGGTGGGGACCGCGGCGGCGCCGGGCTTACCCTTCAGCAGCCCCCTCCAAGTGTCCGGGCCCAGCCTCGGCCACCATGTCGCACCAGACCCCTCTGGGCTCCTCAGAGCCACACGCCAGCTGCCTAGACCTGTGGAGGGAAAAGAATGACCAGCTAGTTCGACAGGCCAAGGTAACACGGTTCCTGGGACCCTCGCTTTGCAGGCCCAAAATACCAGAAAGAGGGTTTCCGGTGGATTTTCCGCAGCTAATGGGGAGGGATTGAATTTGACTTCCCCCCATCAGGAGCCAGAAATGACTGGAAAATGAGATCCCTTGCCACTGTTGCGAGGGGAGAAATAAGGATTGATCCTCAGTGATACTTCATCCCATATTTGTTAGGTGGCTCAGGACTCACGTCTGTCTCTGAGGCGACAGCAGTTGGCTCAAGATGCACTGGAAGGGTTCAGGGGACTCCTCCATAGTCTGCGGGGTAAGTAGGATCCTCCTCAGGATGGTCAGTTACCTTCCCTCACAGCCAGAGACCAGTTCCTCTTCTGCATTACTGGAACTGAGAAAATTACTCAAGAGGGCAGGGGTTCTACTTAAGTCACAGACAGGACTGGAGTGGAATTCACTTTGGTGCAGCTGAATCTCCTCGCCCCGCCACGGCCCCGCCCTGCATTTGAAGAAGCTGTTTAAGCGATGGTTCAATCTGGAGAACTTTCTGCCCTTTCCAAACTGTGTGCAAATGGCCAATTTGGTTGGGGTGAGGTGATCTTTGGGTTTGGATCTTATTTGGAGAATCTTTCTGGTGGGAGTGGTCTGTGAGATCAGCTTGTGTTCCTCCAGGGCTCCCTGCAGCTGTTCCTGTTCTCCCTTTGGAATTGACTGTTACCTGCAATTTCATTACCCTGAGGGCGAACCTGGCCCAGGTTTTCACTCAGGACCAGGCACAGGATATCCAACAGGGCCTGGAGAGAGGTGAGGGCCAGAGATTGCTTTCCGTTTCCCTGCCAGACTGTCTGGGTTTAAGCCCTTGCAAAGGGGATATGAGGAGCAATAAAATTTGTCATCTGCATGGAGAGAGTTGCCATTCTGTTATCCTCCAGGTGCTCCTCAGACCAGGAGCACTTTTGGGCTCCTGCCAAAAAAGAAAACCAGAGATGAGGTCCCAATCTCAGCTGTATGTGTGTCCTCTGCAGTGCTGGAGACCCAGGAGCAGCTGGGGCCGAGACTGGAATGTGGTCTTAGAGGGCTATGGGATTCTGTTCTCCATTATTCCACCCTTCTGCTGGAGCTGCTCCCTGCCCTTCACCACCTGGCTGGCTTGCAGGCTGCCATCTGGCTAAGCACTGACTGTCTTGGGGACTTGACCTTCTTGCTGCAGACCTTGAATGGCAACCAGGTAATTTGGGAAGTAACCTGGATCTAAGGACCTCTTCCTGTCTCTCACCTATCTCAGCAGCA
This sequence comes from Nasua narica, assembly GCA_028533885.1. Lineage (NCBI taxonomy): Eukaryota > Metazoa > Chordata > Mammalia > Carnivora > Procyonidae > Nasua > Nasua narica. The sequence continues at coordinate 48,424,354 of CM052813.1, read as the reverse complement.
GTAGCATCATTTTGTGCTGGAAAGGCTGCTGGGTTGGTGGTCAGAAGACCTGGGTTCTCTTGGGGACTCTTGGTGACCTTGCTCTGGTTGATCCCTCACTGGGGGGATTCTCTTGAGTGGTTTTTTTTGTTTTTGTTTTGTTTTTAAAATTTATTTATTTATTTGAGAGGAAGAGAGAGGGAGTGTGTGCATGGGGCGGGGCATAGGGAGAGAGAGAGAATCTCAAACATACTCAAGTATAGAGCCGGATGTGGGGCTCAACTTCACAACCCTGAGATCATAACCTGAGCCAAAATCAAGAATCCGACACTTAAACAACCCAGCCACTCAGGCGCCCTTTGAGCATTTTTTAAATTGCTTAATGATCTTGGATAGGGTTAGGGCTATTATTGACCTTGCTGAAGTCATCTCCCAGCCTCAGTCTTCTCATCAGTAACTCACACATGGTCCTTGCCCTGAGTTCTCTGGGGTTATACTGAATAAGGAGGCTCACTAGAATAGATCATCAGTGCCCCCAAGTTTTTCTTCCTCCCTTTATCCTTGCCCCATAGCTATCTATATCTTAGAATGGAGGGAACAGGAATCAGGAGGACCTTTGATTTCAAGGTCCAGCCAGGATAGACTGAGATAGGAGAGGAGAGGTGGTTATAGGCTTTCAGCCTTTCATCACCCTTTTTTCCTCAGAGTGAGGCCTCTGAGAATCTGCTGCTGCTTCTGAAAACTTGGAGTCCCCCAGCTGAGGAGTCAGATGCTCCACTGACCCTGCAAGATGCCCGGGGCTTAAGGGATGTCCTTCTTACAGCTTCTGCCTATCGCCAAGGTCAGCCAGCAATCTTACTCATCTCGTCCTCCCCACTCCCTGTCTTAAGGGGTCCTTTGACTCATACCTTCCCTGTCATGTCCCATTTAGCTCTGTAGAGCTTCTCTGTACTTTGTTACCTATCATCCCTCTGCCCTATGGGCTTCCTTAAGTTTATTTATTTATTTCTTTTAAAAAGTCTGTTTGTTTGTTTGTTTGTTTGTTTGTGGGGGAGGGGCTTCCTTAAGTTTAAACCCTGATTGACCTTAGGCCTCCAGGAGCTGATCACAGGAAGCCTGCCCAGGGCACTGAGCAGCCTGCAAGAAGCAGCCTCAGGTCTATGCCCACGGCCTGTATTGGTCCAGGTGTACACGGCTCTGGGGACCTGTCTCCGTAAAATGGTAAAGACAGTCCTAAGGTGGGTAGGGGAAATTATGGGTGTTATAGACAGCTTTCTGCTTCGTGAGGGTAGCTGAGGCTTGTGTCCTCTCAACCTTCTAGGGCAATCCACAAAGAGCTCTGCTGTACTTGGTTGCAGCCCTGAAAGGGGGATCAATGTGGGGTCCCCCGCTTCTGGAGGCTTCCAGGCTGTATCGGCAACTGGGGAACACAGCAGCAGAGCTGGAGAGTCTAGAGCTGTTGGTTAAGGTAAGGAACTGAAGATACAGGGATGCTGAAGTGCTTGTGTTAGGGAGACTAATCAAATTGTAAATAGAAGGAAATAGGGCTCCCAAAGATTATAGATATACTTTTTTCTTTTTGTCCCTTTTAGGCCTTGAATGTCACTCCCAGTTCTGAAGCCCCCCAGCTTCTCATTGAAGTAGAGTTACTACTCCCCAGACCTCACCCAGCCTCGCCCCTTCATTGTGGCACACAAAGCCAGGCCAAGTACTTGCTAGCAAGCCGATGCTTACAGGTGGGAAGGTAAGGTTCCACTGCCTTGCTCATCGGAACTCCACTTGCCATTTCTGATGCCTTCTCTGGGGTGTGACTCTGCTTCTGTTCTTGCAAGTCAGCTGTGTTTACGAGTCAGTGGTAGGACATGGGTTTCCACTCCTCAATCTCCTGCCTTATCGCTGGACCTGAACTTCACCCAGACACTAAGCTCTTATATTTTCAGAACTCTGAAATCTCCTCCCAAATCCATTCTGTAAGGAGGGATTGGGGCCCCAAACCCCCATTCTCCCTATTCCCCAGGGCCCTTGAGCATCCCTTTGTTAGCTAAGAGTCCTTGGAGGACCCTGCTCAGGGCCCAAGATGAAGCTTATGGGCCATGACTTCTCAGGGCAGAGGACGCTGCAGAGCATTACTTGGACCTGCTGGCTCTGGTGTTGGATGGCTCGGAACCAAAGGTGGGTATGTCTTCAGGGTTCTCTGTAACAGGGTGGAAGGGTTGGAGTCTCTTTTGGAGTAGAACAGGACTGCTGATTTCTCTTTCTTCTGCTATTCTGTCTGTCCAAGCTGAAAGGGCAGACCAGAAAGGTTCTCAGAGCAAAGGGTCCAGGGTAGCAAGCAATGGGTGGTCTCTGTGTGGTACCAGAGCCTGGTGAAGAGGTTGGGGATGGTGGCTAATGTCTCTTTAAAACACTGTGTCCTCCTCCCACCCCAGTTCTTCCCCCCACCTTCCCCCCCAGGGCCTTGTATGCCTGAGGTGTTCTTAGAGGCAGCTGCAGCGCTTATCCAGGCTGGCCGAGCCCAGGATGCCTTGACTGTATGTGAGGAGCTGCTCAGCCGTACATCATCTCTGCTTCCCAAGATGCCCCAGCTGAGTGAAGATGCCAGAAAAGGAACCAAGGAGTCACCACACTGGCCATCCTGGGTCTCTGCCACCTACCTGCTTCAGGGTCAAGCCTGGGTGCAGCTGGGGGCCCAAAAAGAGGCAATTAGTGAATTTAGCTGGTGAGCCCAGGAAGCCAGCCAGAATCCTAGGGAAGTGTGAAGGGATAATTTGCTGATTGGGACCTGAGTTGGTAAGCTCCATTCTTACCAACTCACCCCAGAGTTTCTGAGGTTGACTCCTCACCCTTATTCTGTGTCCCACTTCAGGTGCCTTGAACTGCTTTTCCGGACCACACCTAAGGACAAAGAACAAGGTGATCTAGACTCTCAATTTTCCTCTTCCCTCCTGGAAGTGGGGGTGGTGAATGTGTTGCCTTTCCATGTGTCGTAGCCTACCAGGAGACTTAAAAAAAAAAGGGATTCCAGACATAAGAAGAGAAAGAGGAGTACTTGGGGTTCTGTAGTACTCGGTGCCTGTGTAGCCGGGACACACTTTTTGACTTTGGGGTGGTCCCCAGGGCCTGCTTCCAATGATGAGAAGGGGTGTGTATCAGATGTGACACTACAACAGCTTCGGGTAGCTGCCCTCATTAGTCGTGGACTGCAGTGGGTGGCTAGTGGCCAAGATACCAAAGCTCTACAGGACTTCCTCCTCAGTGTGCAAATTTGCCCAGGTATGTATATTTGCATGATATCAGCTATGCCCAGATGCACAAGGACAGAGAGGGCCATGGGGGAGGTACTTGGGGATCAGTGGAAGAGTGATGTTCCCATATAGAAGGGGATGAATGGGGTTGTACCGTATATACCTAGGGATATACCCAGGTTTGAAGACATTTGCAAGTGTGTGTGAAGTGAAGGCTCTCCGGGGTTCCTCAGTCTTCTCAGTGTCCTCAGACACAAAGACCACAACTATGCTGGGAGTATGTTGGGGAGAAGCAGAGTCAGCTGAGCCCTTTGTCTTGGGCAGGCAGTACCTGGGGATAGGAATGGTTGGGAATGGAATCTCCTGATTCTATGTGTGACTGTAGAAAAGATGCTTTCCTGCTCTAAGCCTCAGTTTCTCCTTTAATAAAATGCTTAAGGCTGTGTCGGGTTCTAAGCCCTTTTACTTTGGGGTGGGGCTACAGGTAATCAAGATGCTTCCTTTCACCTGCTTCAGACTCTAAGGAGGATGGATCGGAGGGATGAGGCCATTGCACTCTGGTGGAGGCTAAAGCCCCAAACTAAGCTGCCACAGGAGAGTGCTGCATGGTGAGGCTGAGGCCTGCGGGGTTGGGACTGAGGGCATTTGGTATCCTGGAGTCCTTGAGTCTGTTGGGGGTGGTGATGAATGAAAGAGTGGCTGTCTATCCTTCACCCTTAGATGTCACTCTTTTTGCTCTCCAGGTCTCTCCCCTTGTACCTAGAAACCTATTTGGGCTGGATTCGTTCCCCTGACCGTGAAACCCTTCTTGAGGAGTTTCAGACATCTCTGCCGGAGCCTTGTGATCTGTAGCTGCCACATTTTAAAGAGCCTGAGCTGGGGCTCCAGTGGCCCATTTCTCTGTGGGGAGGGCTTTCTGCTTTACCATTCTTGGGGAATGTGGGTAAAACAAATCATTCCTGTATAAGTCTGGCATTGGAGAAGTTGGTAAGAGTCCTGCAAACTTTGGCCTAGTTACTGCCATTGTGGTTCCTTTGTCACCAAAAAGGCATTAACTTTGCTTACGACACCTTTTTTCCTGTTTTCCCTTTAATCATGTTGAGTAAAATCTCATATTTATTTCTTGTTTGCCTATTATATATACTTGAGTGGGAAGGCTCACAGCTGTCTGATTCAGTTGAGTGCTGGTTATTTAAGATGCCCTATCCCAACATCATCTACCTTATGAGATTGAGTTCTGGGTAGAAGAAAGGGCCACAGGAATCCTTGCACTGGCTTTGGTTCTGTTGCCTAAAAGCTAGAGTCTCAAAGCCCAGGATCCTGTGCAGGGTCACAGAATGAGGGGAGCTGGGTCTGGAAGGTGGTCTGGGCAGGCCTCGCAGGACAAGGGCAGGTATTTGATTCTTAGAGGGGAGGGACAAGCAGACCTCTGAGTCTCTAAATGACTCCCTACCCCTATCCCAAATTCTAGAAATTTGGGATTTGACTGTCTCAGTCAACCATGTATTTGTGGATAGGGGGTGAAGGGTGAATTAATATAATCAACATAATACCAAAGCTGTTTATTGAATTTAGTCAGAGCTAACTGGCATTTGGGGTCTAAGGACTTCAAGTCTCAGCATGCAATTTTCTTGCTGCTTTGAGTTCTGTTGAATCTACAGTGTTCTGTGGTTGCCTTTAGACACCTTTATGGACTTGTGTGCTCTCCCTCCTCTAGCTATTAATATAAATACCCAGTGGTAAGAGGAAGCATGTACCTCCAAGCCCTGACGAACTGTAAAGCCTATGGGATTAGGGTTACCAGAGGGTGCCACAACAATAGAGTGGAGTGGATTAAAAGCTGGGGTGCTAGTCAAAGGGTTCAGAGTAGCATGGCTGCAGCCAGCGTTTTGAAGGAGCCAGGAGAAGGGTTAGGGTGGATCCTGACGTTTGGGAAGAAAATGGTTTGTAGGTTATCACTGCAACAGGACTAGACTAATACAAGGGTTCAATCCATTGTGCCAGGTTCTTCAGCAGGGTAAGATCAGGAGCCAATGAACTGGAGCCAAGTGGGAGAGTCCCTCCCAGGGATTAAAGGATTTTCTTTCGCTAGTCGATCTGGCCCCATCCTTTTCGTTGATTGGTCGCGAATCCCAACCCGTCGAGGAAGCGTAGCGCTGCGGCCAATTGACGTGGCGTTACTAGGCGTGTTGCATCCCTGAGGCGGGAGCCAGGCTGCAAGCGAATTTCCTGATTGGTTCTGGTCGGCGGGTTGCTGGGGAGAGGCGCGGAGAGGCGGGAGGGAGTCCCCAGGCCAGGCGCTGATTGGCTGAGGTGAGAACACCTCTCCTTCCGATGATTCGGCTCTTCTCGGTTCAGTCTCAGCGCAGCGTCTGCAGCCGTCGTTTGAGTCGTCGCTGCCGCTGCCCCCTCCCGGATCCGAAGCCAGTGTATACCGCCCGCCCACCGCCTCGGTGCTGCTAGAAGGAAACGAGAAGGAGGCCGCCTGCGGGTTTGTCGCTGCTGCTCGCCCCCTGCCCGGGAGAGCCGAGCCCCAGCCCAGTCGGTCGCCTGCCACCCCTCGTAGCCGTTACTCGCGGGCCGCCACAGCCGCCGGCCGGGAGAGGCGCGCGCCATGGCCTCTGGAGCTGAGTGAGTGTGTGCGCGCGCCCGCCCGCTGCGGGTGCGCGCACCTGGGGACTTAGCCGCGCTGGGTAGGCCCGGCCCGGCCTGGCCGTGGGCGCGTCTAAGAGGTGGAGACAGGGAAGGAGGGAGACTGGCAAAGGAGAAGAAGGGGGGCGATGAGGGGCCGAGGTCCGTTCTGGGCCTGGCTGCGCAGCCGCGCGCCCCCTAGGCCGGGCCTGCGTTGGGCTTGGGTCGGGGCCTGGGCCAGATCGTGCTGTGTCATGCAGGCCCGGCCGGCCTGATTGGCTCCCAGAGAACCGCTGCCCGGTTCTCGTGAGGTCTGCGGGCCCACATTGCCGGCGCGGAGCCCCAGGGCCTTAGGGTGTCCACCTGCGATCGGGTCTGCTATCCTCGGAAGGCTTTTGGTCCCGGGAGGGAGCAGGCCCAGCGGGCCCGACGCCCTAACTGGGCCCGGTGGGCGTGGACTTTGGGCCACGTGAAGGCCGTAGGAGCCGGGAGACAGGCGGAGGCCAGAGCGGGGAAGACCCGGCGAACTCAGGGAAGCTCATGACGGCTTTTTCGGAGCTGGGTCGGCCTGGCCCCTGGTTGACATCCTGACGACCTGAGCAGTGAGGGGCTGTTAGGGAGAGGGCGGACCCTGCATTTCTGGCCTTCTTCGTACTTTAGGTTGGTTGGTGTTCGCATGAGAAAGCTTTAGTCAGTTTTCCCTAATGTTAGGAAGTGGAGGTGGGAAGTAGGAACTCTTCTCTACTGTTTTGGGCTTTTGCTAAAGTACGAATCTCAGTTGGTAATTTGCGGACCTTCCTCGATATCAGCCTTTGTGATGAGAAGGTTAGAATTGCCCTGACTCTTTGAACACACACGCTCCTTTCTCCAAACTGCTGTTGGGAAATCTTGGGTCCTCCCTTCCTCAGGAAAGCATCAGATAAAAGCTGACCACCTCTGCCCCTCTGCCCATTATATTTAGAATCAAGAGCTTTAGATACTGAAAAAGAAAAAAAAAGTCACCCTGTGGAAACTCTTCTATGCAAATCACTTTCCTGACTTGAAGAGAATTTAGTTTTTTGAGGTGTGTTTCCTTTTTTTTTTTTTTTTTGTTCTCTAAATCTAGATGAAGTATTATTTGGGTGTCTATTTAAAAGGACTATTACTTATTAATACTTATTCTCTTAGGTTATTCAGTCAGTCATTTATTTTCAAGACTAAAAATAAGAATTCAAAATTCTTGGAACCTGGCATCATAGATGGTTTCTAACCTCTAGGTCATCTTGGTGACTCTTACCTGAACTCCCTCCAAGTCCCCTGTGTCCCATTGGAGTTCTGGAAAGGGCCTGACTCATGCAGAAGACAATGAGGGGTGTCCCCAAAGAGTCTCCAGGACTGCTGTTGGCCCACGATCAGGCTGAAGCTCTCTTTTAGAGGTTACTTCCTTTGATCTTAGTAGATAGATATGGAAGTAAAGGTCTTTACCTTAAGAGAAGGTCATACTACTACTCATCTCCATTGCCAGGGTCAGGAATGGTAGGCAGATAAGTTTTCCTAGAATGCAGCTTTGGGGTTAAAATATAAACTATGATGACTAGAGGCATCTGGCATTTTATTTTTCTCTAGCCCCAGTACAATAGATTATACAGAAAGGTGGGCAGTCGTTGGAGGGTATTTTGATGTGTGTGAGAGAGAATGAGTTGATGGGTTTAAATTGCCTTCAGCTGCCATATTGACCATGCTTGTTCTCCAGGGTGTTGATAAGCACTGGCAGAGTCTGCCTGCTATGCAGCATTGTGCCCAGAGTGCTACACGTTTAGGTTGAGGAGGCAAGTTTAAGCTGAGAAAACTCCATTCTTGGAAATCAGTTTTAAGGTGATGATTAAAGACTATGTGAGGTGAAGTCTATGTGAGGGGATCAGCAGAAAACTTACTTTGCTAGATGAATGGGATTTGTATTTCTGTTGGGTATATCAGGACCAAAAGATGGAGAAACCCCACAACTCCCTAGCATATATTCTGGAGTGTAGACATCTTTTTTTTTTCTTGTAAGTTGTGAAGATATATCAGACAAGAATACTGTTTGTTTTGTTGACTGATGTATTTCCAGATCATAGGAGGGTGCCTGGCCTGTAATGTATACTTGCTAATTTGTTCAGTGAAGGAATAACTAATGGGAATGATTCCTTTTTATTTCTTAATTTCCTCCAATGTGTGGTCTCCTTGTTTCGGTTAATGTTCAGGTTTTCCTGACCCTTAGTAAGAGAGGATAATTTTTCAAAGGGAAAGCCCACTGAGTATAGTCACTGAAGGTTGAAGATGAGGTAGGTAAGAAGTTGGTATAAAGTGAATGATCTTCACGGAAACGATTGAAACCATTTAGAGGGTAGACTTAACCAGCTAAACCTGGTTTGGTTGAGGGATTTGGAGTTGATCCATGTCTGAGCATTTCTTGGTTTTGACTTTTTGAACCAAAATTGTGGAATTGTATGTCTTTGCGGAGATTTGTAAAGCTATTTTTGAGCTTGACCGTCTTTTTGAAGGTTTCAGATCTGTTAATTTAGTTGTTTTGTTTTCCCCAAAGATCATGGTCTTTAAGCTTGGCATTTCTGTGGTATATTGAATGCTCTGGCATTCAGCTAGTTTAGCCAGTAAGGATGGTAGTGCTAATAATTTTGCTTCATTGTCCCCAGGCTTGCTTGGTGGGACTTGGGGCTTCGCTGAGCCCTACAGGAAGTTTTCTTGCTCACTTCATTCTCCAAGAAGGTTAGCAAAGAAAGAGCTTATGCTTTGTTCTGCAATGCTAATCATTGTGACCATTAATACCATGTTCCAGGCATTGTGTTGAACATTTTGCATTCATTATCTCACTTAAGACAATAATCCTCTAAGATAGGTACTACTGTATTCACCTCTCTACTACAGATGAGGACATCAACTTCCAGAGAGGTTAAGTAACTTGCCCAAGATCACAATTGAGCAGTGACAGGATTGGGATTCAGACCCAGCAGGTCTGACTGCAGAGCCCCTTCTCCTAATCACTGTCTCATATTAAGTCTATTGTCATTTCTCTGTTACTCAGCCTCTATATCTATTTAGTCTTCTCAGGCCATAGTTTTCCTGGCTCTGGGGCAAGATCACTTGGGGCCTTTATAGCTAGGATACCAGTGCTCAGAATACCAAGAGCTGCTGGAATGGGAACTGTATGTGCTAAACGTTACTCTGTATGACCTTGGCTGAATATCCTTTATCTCACCTCTCTGGTGTAGGGACAGCTTCATTTATCCACTATTTCTTTCCTAAGTGTGAGTTTTAAAGACTGGTGGGGCCCCTGGGATGGAGTATGTATTGGGATTAACTTCATTTTCTTTTTCTAGTTCGAAAGGTGATGACTTATCAACAGCCATTCTTAAACAGAAGAACCGTCCCAATCGGTTAATTGTCGATGAAGCCATCAATGAGGACAACAGTGTGGTGTCTTTGTCCCAGGTAAGTTGGGTCCAAGGTCCAGTCTTTCCTCATTGCACTTAACCTGAGGGCACTTCCCAGGTTTCTTTCCTCATTTTTTTTTTTTTTTTGCAGTGACCACAGATAGAGCGGGGGTTGACTGGGTATTCTAGCCTCCTGGGCCGCTCCTTACCCCCTGGCCCAGTGACCCAAAGGCCTTAACCTTCTTTTCTCAGCCCAAGATGGATGAGCTGCAGTTGTTCCGAGGTGACACAGTGTTGCTGAAAGGAAAGAAGAGGAGGGAAGCTGTGTGCATTGTGCTTTCTGATGACACATGTTCCGATGAGAAGATTCGAATGAATAGAGTTGTTCGGAACAACCTCCGCGTACACCTAGGGGATGTCATAAGGTGTGTGTGGGGTTCTTGTCCCCTCAGGGATGGGAGGCCAGAGACAGCCTGAATTATAGACAGGACCCCAGTGAAGTCCTTTCGAGCTACACATAGCAGAAGCCTCCTAGCCATGGGAAGACTTACTATAGCAGGGCTGTCTTTAGGTTTTGTTTCTGCCTCCCTGGGACTTTAGAATTTACTTCTGCTTGACCCTTGGAACAAATTGGATTTCTTTGACTTTCCTGATGCGTTTGTTTATTTACTTGCCAGAGATATAATTTATCACATGTTAGACACTGGTTTAGGATGCCATTGAGGGTGTTTGTCTACAAAATTATCTCACTGTTACCTTGAAATAATGGCTTGTGTTGAGGCCAGAATGAGGTGGAAGTGTGGGCACAGAGGGTGGACTCCAAGTAAGTTTAAGGATCCAAGTAATATAGGAGGGAGGCATAGTTAGAGTCAGACCCCTGAATTGCTTCAGTTGGAGTGATTTTGGACTTTAGGCTAGAGGCTTCCCCATTTTGGAGTCATCACTACCCACTGCTATTCAACCACCTGTCACTTGGCCAGGAACATCTTAGACTTCGATTATTTTTCATGGATTCTAGGTCTCACATAGCCTTCCTAGAGGTGCTTAGTCACTTTGTCAAGGTGCTCTGATCACTTGGCTGAGATGATTTTTTTCAGCTCTATTTCTTTGATCCTGATACTTGTCCAACTAAGGCCTCCTTTGTAATATTGGATTACTGATACAGAATGGGTCATCTTTGGATATCTCTCACTGAAGACCCTTCCTCGTGTTTCTTTATTTTGGGGGCTTTACATGTGGGTCTTTTGGCTCACTGATGAGGAATGAGTAGCCCCAGTAGCTTCTTCTAATGGCTTCTGCTACTACCCCACCTGAGTATGACTTGTCTTAGTTCTACTTGGCTGTTCCTCTGTCCTCACTCCCACACTTCCCTCTTGCCTCTCTTCACCTAAAGCCATCCCTGCCTTTTCTCTTTCACTCATCATCAGCTGTCTGTGCCAGGCCCTTTCGGACGCCCAGTGCTTGGGGCTGCAGTGTGTTGGTAATATGGAGTCTGCTTGTCATCCTCAGCATCCAGCCATGCCCTGATGTGAAGTACGGCAAACGTATCCATGTACTACCCATCGATGACACGGTGGAAGGCATCACTGGCAATCTCTTTGAGGTATACCTTAAGCCATACTTCCTGGAAGCTTATCGACCCATCCGGAAAGGTGAGAGATACTTTAGGGACTGAGTTTAAGGATGGTTGGTTGTAAGACTACTTGGGAGTAAACCTTGGAATGTCTTTATCTCATTCTCATATATGTGTGCTTATACATACATTCTGCACACATGCTCATGTATACTATCCTTCCTTCTTTCACCCCCCCACCTCCCGTTTTCCTACTTCCATTGCCTGCTTCAGTAGAGTAAGCTATCTTCTTTTGTCCCAGAAAGAGGACTTGGGCACTTTTGACTGTGTCACAGTCCAGAGTGTATTTAATATTTAGCACAGCCTGATCATTGGTGGTGGTTGTGAAAGCTTGGTTATTTATAGCCCAAAAGTAAAAAAACCTATGTGTTTCAGGCCAGAGGCTAAAACCTGATGTGCCAGGAAACCCATAAGGTTTTGTTCAGTGTCCTCTTGAGTGGCAGAGGGACTCTTCACAGCTTAGCATTTTTCTCTTGCCTAATGCTTAATAAAGTGGAGGTGGGATGGGAAAAGAGCAATATTTAATGAATTTGGCATTTTAGACTCCAGGTAATGGTGAGGAATTTTCACTCTCTCTGGTATTTGATCTCTCTGACTTCACTTGTGCTAATTGTTCTCACAGGAGACATTTTCCTTGTCCGGGGTGGAATGCGTGCTGTTGAGTTCAAAGTAGTGGAGACAGATCCCAGCCCTTACTGCATTGTTGCTCCAGACACAGTGATCCACTGTGAAGGGGAGCCTATCAAACGAGAGGTGAGTTCTTTCCTTCATTCCAGTACCCAGTTTCATGATTACGAAGTGGGGCAGTCATGTGATAACTACTAAAATTGGGTGGGTGCTCTTTGGGACGCCTGGGTGGCTTAGTCGGTTAATCGTCTGACTCTTGATTTCAACTCGGGTTATGATTTCAGGATTGTGAGATCAAGCCCCGCTTTGGGCTCTGTGCTAGGTGTGGAGCCTGCTTAAGATTTTCTCTTTCCTTTTCCTTCTGCCCCTCCCCCCTCCCTCCTCTCCTCTCTAAAACAATAAAATAAAACTAGGTGCTCTTGGAACTCAGCTCCTTTCCAGAGGTGGGAAAATTTCTCAACTATTCATTTTCAGACCTATGTGTTTCTTAGAAGTATGTGATACCAGTGATTTTTAAAATCTAGATAATTGGGATGCCTGGGTTGCTCAGTCAGTTAAGTGTCTGCCTTCAGCTCAAGTCATGATCTCAGCGTTCTGGGATCGAGTCTTGCATCGGGCTCCTTGCTCTATGGGGAGCCTGCTTTTCTCCCTGTGCCTGCCACTCCCCTTGCTTGTGTGCTCTCTCTGATAAATAACATCTTTAAAATAAAAGCTAGGTTGAACCCGAAAGATCTTAAGTGGTTGGAATAATTTTTGTAGAAGTAGCATTGATGATGGCATCCAGACTTCTGCCTATTACCCAGAGTTTCCAGCTTTAGGTCTTGGGGGAGCCCTTCCCAGTAATAATACTAAGGATAGTAGTGTGAAAGGGAAAGGCGATGCTAGGAATCTTTGCTTTGGGATTTTTAGAGTTGTTCTTTGAGTCAGGATCCCCCTAGAGGAAATTTCTCTATGCCAGATTGTAGAGGGTTTAGAGAAACTCAACTTTTGCTGCTATTAATATTCCTGCCTCCTTTTTTTTCTTTGTCTCTATAATCAGGATGAGGAAGAATCCTTGAATGAAGTAGGCTATGATGACATTGGTGGCTGCAGGAAACAGCTGGCTCAGATAAAGGAGATGGTAGAGCTACCCCTCAGACATCCTGCCCTCTTTAAGGCAATTGGTGTTAAGGTGAGCATCCTGAGCCCTGTGGGACATAACCTTGGCTTGTAACTAACAAAGAATCAGGTCCATTCTTTGTTACATCTCTCTCTCTCTCTCTCTTTCTCTGTTTTTTTAAACAGTCCTTTAAAAATGTAAAAAAACATTCTTAACTCATGGACCCTATAAAAACAAATCTCATCATAGTTTGCCAACTTGTCTATAATAGTACCACCTAACAGGATAGAAGTTTCAGGAAATTTGCAATGCGAAGAGTCCTGAATCCAAAACATTTCAGAATTGCAGATCTACAGTGTAACTTCCTAACCATCTGCATATCATGGGGCACGTTGAAGATGTAATTATCCCTTTTTCTAATATGTACTATACAAATAATTTTATCTTCTCTGTGGGCATTTCCCATGTGCATCCTGTGACTGAAGCCACGTAGATGGCCCTTGTATGTCCAAAGTCAAGCCTATGGCCTCGTGGCCTCTTGCTATTTTGTAGTCCCAGGATCTTCAAACTTAACCACTTTAGAGTTTCTTAGGGTGGTTTCTGTGCTCTGAGTCTTGTATGCAATGTATAATCATAAATATCAGTTTTCTGACTGTATTTTCTCTACTAATAAGAGGAGTGAGTATGATCTGAAGTAAACTGTTTCCAGGCAGTTAATGCTGAGAGCTTATTTTTATTGATGTAAGGGTTAAGCTCTGATTCTCACCCTCTCTAGATAGAGCCACAGTCAAACCATTTTAGAGGGGATGGGATTGGAAGAAGGTAGGATTCTGAACCTAAAAATATTCTCTGTACTGGTCCTCAGCCTCCTCGGGGAATTCTGCTCTATGGACCTCCTGGGACTGGGAAGACCTTAATTGCCCGAGCTGTGGCAAATGAGACTGGAGCCTTCTTCTTCTTGATCAATGGTAGGAGACTTGGTTCACTTTGTGTTTGGCTAGACCATACTCTGAGCTGAGCACAATCCAGTTTCAGGAGCTGGAGAACTCGTGGGCGTTTATTTGTACACGTGTCCTTGTGTATATTTCATCTTTCTTCTGCGAGGGTACTGAATGGACAGATAAGCAATAAGGGGAAGGTATTGTACTCTGCCCCCTGACCTGTCCCCTTTTGAGAAAGACTGTGGAAAGGCTGAAGACATTTAGAAGGAGCAAGTTAGAATGAGAACTCAAATTTTGTCTGCAAACATATTTGAGAGGTTTTGGGGGAAGACTGGCTGAGATCAGCTGGCTCCTTAAGAATGAATAGAGGTCCAACTAGTGTGCTGCTTCTGCTCTGGCCAGAAGTCCCAGAGTGTGTACTGTCACCTTGACATTTAGAGCTTGACTGTGAGATAGGTATTGTGAGTTCCTTGGCTTCTCTCCACCCTAGTTTAGTGGCTATCCTGGGATAGTGTCTGGTAGAGTCTCTGAGAAAGTAGGCAGAGGTTACCACATTGTCACACAGTTCCTGTCTCTGGGCTAGGCAGATAAGAGGAAGGATACCATTTTGTCATTGTTTCTATTCTGTATCCTTTCAGGTCCTGAGATCATGAGCAAGTTGGCTGGTGAGTCTGAGAGCAACCTTCGTAAAGCCTTTGAGGAGGCTGAGAAGAATGCTCCTGCTATCATCTTCATTGATGAACTAGATGCCATCGCTCCCAAAAGAGAGAAAGTAGGAACTTATCCAAGGGGATGGTGGGGGTTGAAAGGTCCTCACTTCACTTCTGACCAGACATCCTGTCCTGACAGACCCACGGGGAGGTGGAACGGCGTATTGTATCACAGTTGTTGACCCTCATGGATGGCCTAAAGCAGAGAGCACATGTGATTGTCATGGCAGCAACAAACAGACCCAACAGCATTGACCCAGCCCTTCGGCGATTTGGTAAGGACCTCAAACTTCTTTCAACCCTCCTCTTGCTCATAGGGAGACTATAGCTTTACTGAGCTAAATCTCTTTGATCCCATGCCTGTCCTTCATTTAATCTGAGGATTTCTTAAAGCTCCTTGCAGTGATAGGGCCCAGGGTCCTTTCCCTTATTCTGTGTCCTGTCTAGGGTGACCAGCCATCCTGGTTTGCCTGAGGCTGAGGGGTTTCCCAGGACATGGAATTTTCAGTGCAAAGACCAGGACAGTCCTGGACAGACAGGGATGGTTGGTCACCTGAGACTTGTCCCTTCTTCACTCTGGACCAGAAATGAGCCCTGTCTGTGTTCACACACTGTCCCACAGGTCGCTTTGACAGGGAGGTAGATATTGGAATCCCTGACGCTACAGGACGCTTGGAAATTCTTCAGATCCATACCAAGAACATGAAGCTGGCAGACGATGTGGACCTGGAGCAGGTGGAGTGATGATGAGGGCTGGCCCTGAGTTAGGATATCTGTTTCCAGGCAGTTAAAGTGAACTGGCTAGGGACATAGTAAAGAGACTGATTTTGATTCTTGGGCAGGGGAAAGGAAGTGATCTGAGATTGAATCCAGGTAACTGGAGTTGGCATATTTCTCTTTTGACACATTAGAGTAAACCAGAACTTTGGGGTCAGCTTTTTTTCCAGGCCCCAAGTCTAGGCTTGACTACTTAAAACCCAGCAGTGAAAGAACTACTAGTATGTGTTCAGGGAAATGGGAGGACCCAGAGATAGGAGTATTGGGAAGGGGCCAGGATTCTGTAGTCTCAGCCTCCTAAGGCAGCTAGGTCTTAGAGACAGAGTAGTAAGTAGGTCTTGTTCTCTGTAGGTCGCCAATGAGACTCATGGGCATGTGGGCGCTGACTTAGCAGCCCTGTGCTCGGAGGCTGCTCTTCAAGCTATCCGCAAGAAGATGGACCTTATTGACTTAGAGGATGAGACTATCGATGCTGAAGTCATGAACTCTCTGGCAGTTACTATGGATGACTTCCGGGTAAGGACTGCACCCCCATCTCAGGTACATACACATGCATTTTGACCTTTCCATCGGCAAATCTCATCCCCAGTTTTCCTTTTTAGTGGGCCCTGAGCCAGAGCAATCCATCAGCACTGAGGGAAACTGTGGTGGAGGTACCACAGGTGACCTGGGAGGACATCGGGGGCCTGGAGGATGTCAAACGTGAGCTTCAGGAGCTGGTCCAGGTAGGGTAACTGGTCGAGAGTGAGTCACTGCTTCAGTACATTGTAGGGAGCTTGGGGTGTTAAAGGTTGAGTTCAAGAATTGTGAGAGCATAATTTATGAACTTGCTATTCTCAGTTTAGAGGCACCAAGGACCCTGCCCCTAGAGACACCACGGGGTGGTTGGGAGGGATGCTATTTGGTTAGGTTTGTTTCAAACTATGGGGGTATGCCAAACCCTCTTTCCTTGTCTTCCTAGTATCCTGTGGAGCACCCAGACAAATTCCTCAAGTTTGGCATGACACCCTCCAAGGGAGTACTCTTCTATGGACCTCCTGGCTGTGGGAAAACCTTGCTGGCCAAAGCCATCGCTAATGAGTGCCAGGCTAACTTCATCTCCATCAAGGGTCCTGAGCTTCTCACCATGTGGTTTGGAGAGTCTGAAGCCAATGTCAGGGAAATCTTTGACAAGGTGAGCTATAAGCAGTTGAGCTATCTTATTACTCACTTGTTTGGCAGCAAGGTAGCTGTTTCTTGGGAGAATTGAAGCCATCTTGTTTTGGCAACTCAGCTGGAGCAGTGAAGATCACTTTAATTTCCTTCCCTTCTCAGGTCTGAGAGAATCAGTTGTGTTAATGCTTGAGTCCGTGTGTCTCTCCCATAGGCCCGTCAAGCTGCCCCCTGTGTTCTGTTCTTTGATGAGCTGGATTCAATTGCCAAGGCCCGTGGTGGTAACATTGGAGATGGTGGTGGGGCTGCAGACCGAGTCATCAACCAGATCCTGACAGAAATGGATGGCATGTCTACAAAAAAGAATGTGTTTATTATTGGCGCTACCAATCGGCCCGACATCATCGATCCTGCTATCCTGCGACCTGGCCGCCTCGATCAGCTCATCTATATTCCACTTCCTGATGAGAAGTCCCGTGTTGCCATCCTCAAGGCTAACCTGCGCAAGTCCCCGGTTGCCAAGGCAGGTGCAAGGGCATTGGTGATAAGGGATTTCTCTGAGTGCTCAGCCTAGTATGGAGTTTGGTTCCTGGAAAGATTTCATTAGGGGAAATCCACTGGGGTTAGGGTTGTAAGGGAAAGATGGAAGATTTGAAGCTATTAATACAGTCCAGGATCAGGAGTAAAACAGTAGTGAAAGATGGCACAAACTGAAATTAGGAGTGCTTGGATGGCTGAGAGATTAATGTATTACAGGGGAGGGGAGGCTAAATGGTAAGCCCTAATGTTTCTTTTAGGATGTGGATTTGGAGTTCCTGGCTAAGATGACTAATGGCTTCTCTGGAGCTGACCTGACAGAGATTTGCCAACGTGCTTGCAAGCTGGCCATCCGTGAATCCATCGAGAGTGAAATTAGGCGAGAACGGGAGAGGCAGACCAATCCATCTGCCATGGTGAGTTTGCATCTTTTCCCCATATGTGCCAGTTGTGGGGATTCAGGGGCAGTCTCTACCCTGCTCCAGAGTTAAGAGTATAACGTTTTGGAAAGAAACCTGATAGATGCCCTGTTAGGTGGACATCAAAGAGAAAGAATACTGAGTATTAATCTCTTCAGTCTGGAATTATAAAAGCTGAGGAGAGATGGGCAGTCTAGTCTATATGCTCAGCCTAAAGTAGGCTCTGTGAGGGAAATCAAAATATGATTGTGCACTTAAATAAAGCAGGGTTTAGAATCCAGGATCCATGGGCCTGTCCTTCCTTGGTGGTCCGTGGACCTCCTGAAATTAAATGCAGGATTTGGGGTGTGTATGTAAGCTTCATAAAGACAGAGAATCTGTATCATTTTGCATGTTTCCTAGTGTATCTTGGCACCATGGTAGAGACTTCACGAATGAATAAATGAATAAATCTTTTGTAGGAGTTCTGAGACATCCCTTCTCCCTCCTGTAGAAGCTTAGAAACTATTGATATACTTAATTCTGTGGAGCAGTCCCTTAAGTCATAGCAGTCAGATTGGCTTCTTAGTGGAAAAGCTAGAGTTTGTGCTGGGTTATGAAGGGAGACTATAAAGGCTAAGGAAATAAGTAGCCCAAATAACTGGCTCAAGAAAAAGGATTGCAGGAATTGTGGAAAACCTGCGTAGATTTAAGAGGGCGTATGTTGCTGGAAGTGAGACCACTAGGTAAGGTGTAATCTGGATGTGGTAAGCGCTTAAAAGTCGTTAATCTTTTTTAAATTTAGGTGGGTTTTGGTTTTTTTTTAGAAACTTTATTTTTAAAATTTAGGTTTATTGAGATATGATTCATATATAGTAAAAGTCATCCTTTTTATGTATACTGTCTTCATGCATCTTGACAAATGTATTTAAGTTCTATAACTATTATCACAGATTATATAAATTTCTGTCATCCTAGAAAGTTCCCTCATGCCACTTTAGTACTACAGCTTCTTTCCACCCTGAGCCCTTGGCAACCACTAATGTGATTTTGTCCCTACAGTTTGTCTTTTTCCAGAATGCATTGAAAGGTTTTTAAGGGCGCCTGGGTGGCTCCAGTTGTTAAGTGTCTGCCTTTGGCTCAGGTCATCATCCCAGGGTCTTGGGATTGTAGCCGACATCGGGCTCCCTGCTCGGTGGCAAGCCTGCTTCTCCCTCTCCCACTCCCCCTGCCTGTGCTCTCTCTCTCTCTCTGTCTGTCAAATAAATAAATAAATCTTTAAAAAAAAAACAAAAATGAAAGTTTTTAAATAGAGCACTGACTCAATTTTAGGAAGATTGGCCTTGCAACTTACTCGGGTTGGATTAGAGAGACAAGAGACAGTAAGGGAGGAGGGTGTCCAGGAAGGCCGGGGAAGGAATTCGGGCTGGACTTTTAGCCCTTGTGGTCTGTGTTTACCAACCCTATTAGGAGGTAGAAGAAGATGATCCAGTGCCTGAGATCCGCCGAGATCACTTTGAGGAAGCCATGCGCTTTGCCCGCCGTTCTGTCAGTGACAATGACATCCGGAAGTATGAGATGTTTGCTCAGACCCTTCAGCAGAGTCGGGGCTTTGGCAGCTTCAGGTAATTTCATTACAAGGGGCAATCCTTAAGTTGTTTTGGGTAACTGTACAAACAGGGTTGTGGGAATCCTAAGGAGGCTGGCGGGTTAGTTGTGAAAATCCTACACAGGCCCTATCCTAACTGTCTTTTTTGGCTCTGCTTTTGTGTATACAGATTCCCTTCAGGAAACCAGGGTGGAGCTGGCCCCAGTCAGGGCAGTGGAGGCGGCACAGGTGGCAGTGTATACACGGAAGACAATGATGATGACCTGTATGGCTAAGTGGTGGTGGCCAGCATGCAGCGAGCTGGCCTGGCTGGACCTTGTTCCCTGAGGGTGGGGGTGCTCGCCCAGGAGGGACCAGGGGTGTGCCCATGGCCTGCTCCATTCCTCAGTCTGAACAGTTCAGCTACAGTCAGACTCTGGAGAGGGGGTTTCTGTTGCAAAAAAAATACAAAACAAAAGAGATAAAATAAAAGCGATTTTCATTTGGGAGGTGGAGAGTGAATTACCAACAGGGAATTGGGCCTTGGGCCTACGCCATTTCTGTTGTAGTTTGGGGCAATGCTGGAGACGTATGTAGGTGTCAACCAAGGCACCACCGCCACTCCCCACAGTAAAGCATCTGCACTTCACTCAGTGCTACCCAAGCCCTCCCTTCTTCCCTCTACCCAGCCTGGGCAGGAGGTTGAAGGGCCACAGTTGCTGGGTGTTTATATAGAGAATAGGTTGATTTTATTTTACATGCTTTTGAGTTAATGTTGGAAAACTAATCACAAGCAGTTTCTAAACCAAAAAATGACATGTTGTAAAAGGACAATAAACGTTGGGTCAAAATGGAGCCTGAGTCCTGGCCCCTGTGCCTGCTTCTTTTCCTGGGAAGGGCCTTGGGCTACCCCTTACTGTTAAGGCACTTTTCAAATGTGACAAATTAAAGATTGCGCCCTCTTCTTCTGATTTACCGCAGTGTGAACTGCCACCTTGCCCCATGTCTGTATTATCACTGAATAGGACTGCAGGGGAGGGGGTGCAGTCTGCCTGGTGGAGCTCTAGTTGTGTTTGATGTGGATGGTAAAGTTAAGCCTGCAGAGAGAGCTCTTTTCCTGACCAATGACTGAACTGGGGTACCCTCCAAAAATCTTAAGGATCGCAGAAAGAGAATCTCTGTCTGAGGTGGATATTCTTTCCATGCATCCGAAAGTTCTAAACATTGATGCTCTGGTTGAGGATTACTAATTATGTCCACCTTTATGTAATTTGTATTATAAAAAAAATAGTTTTTTTCTAATATAAAATTCTAGTATGGATGTGTTTTTTTCTAAACTTAACATCCTCCTCTGTTCACCCTTTTTCAGATGATTGCTTGCATAATCTTGTCCGTGTCCAGGTATAGAATATCCTTTTTGTTCAGCAGGTACCAACATAATCACTTAGTGCTTTGGGATCAGTACTGCGATGCCTTACCCAGAGGAGTATGGTGGCAGAAAAAATCCCCAGTCATATTTTTATTGGTCTTCCTGGTACTTATACCAGTCGCTGGTACAGATTACAAAGGTAGATAATCTACAAGGACAAGACAATTTTATTGGCTGATGAAACTGGGGCATTTTGAATTCATGTGCTGTGAAATAGAGATTTTTGCACAATTGGAGATTTGAGTTGATTCTCCCTCATTTTCCATGATACTTTCTCTGCCACATTCTATCTTTCATCTTATTCTGGTTTTCCTACCATTTAGATGTCCTGATGGTTAGCCTTCAGTCTTATTTCCACTTTGAACATTGTCATTCTGTCATCCATATGGCTCATCGCTATGGGTTGGCAGCCTAACTTCACTGTGGGCCAAAGACATGGTCTTTTGGGGGAAAGACATTTAGTTGGTACCTCTGCATCAAGCTATAGGAACAGACTAGAAGACAAGTGGTATCTTCCTGCAAAATATGTAGAGATACTGGTTGATACATGAGAAATTTGAGTTGGAGTGGTTGTTTTGCTTTTACATGTCACACAAAATGTGTCTGTAGAAGACAGTTGGAGCTCTATAGATCCTTTAGGAAAAACCAAGGAACAGACTTACAGTGAGAGGCCTGGTTCTAGTTCTGGCACTGGAGCTTATAGCAGTGTAGCTTTGACCAAGGCACTTAATTCTTCTGGGGCCTCTGATAGATGAAGTGGTTGACCATGCTTTGTAAACTGTAGAAAGTGTGAGGAACTGTCAACTTACACCTGCAGACACCTGCATACCTAAACCAAGAGGCAAATCATATAGGCAGTCCGATTTTTTCCTTTCCAGTGTTTGTAGGAAGAAATTGGATTTTATAATTTTACTATAGCTGATCACTTCTTCCATAGGCTAGGTGCTACAATTTGGAGATGGATTTCTAACCAAGAATATGGCATGAAACAGATTATAGAGAACCAACGGTATATCGCAGATGCAAAAGCAAAAGTGAAACTCTAAACCTAACATTTTTTTTAAGGTTTTATTTATTTATTTGACAGAGAATGAGATCACAAGTAGGCAGAGAGGCAGGCAGAGAAAGGGGGAAGCAGGCTCCCTGCTGAGCAGAGAGCCGGATGCGGGGCTCAATCCCAGGACCCTGAGACCATGACCTGAGCTGAAGGCAGATGCTTAACCATCTGAGCCACTCAGTCACCCCTAAACCTAACATTTTTTTTTTTTTTAAAGATCTGATCCTTTTTAAAAAAAATTTTTTTTTAAAGATTTTATTTATTTATTTGAGAGACAGAGAAAGTGAGAGAGAGCATTTGAGGAGAGAAGGTCAGAGGAAGAAGCAGACTCCCTGTGGAGCTGGGAGCCCCTGTGGGACTCGATCCCGGAACTCAAGGATCATGACCTGAGCCGAAGGCAGTTGCTCAATCAACTGAGCCACCCAGGTGCCCTAAACCTAACATCTTAAGATAAATTTGTTTTTACTGTTTTTTTAAGAAGGCTCCATACCCAGCATGGAGCCCAACATAGGGCTTGAACTCGTGACCCTGAGATCAAGACCTAGGCTGAGATCAAGAGTCAGACACTTAACCAACTGAACCACCTGGTGGTACTCCATGATCTATTTGGATCCAAGATACTGATCCTACAAGTTGCCATGAGAGTCTAGTCACACAATGCCCATAAGAACACAGGTCTACCAATCATTAATTCACCTGAATTGAGCCAAATGTTAAATGGTTTGTTATTCTTTTCCACTGAGGGCTTAAAAAGATACACATAGACTCATGAAATGCCCCAGTGTCAAGTAGAAATTTAGAATTGCATTGGGGTTGGAGCATCTGACTGGCTTAGTTGGTGGAGCATGCAACTCGGTCTCAGGATTGAGTTCAAGTCCCACAGTCAGCATGGAACCTACCTGAAATTAATCAAAAAATTAAAGAATTGCAATGTCTTTAAAATTATTTGGGAGGTGGGGGCAGTAGGTGAGAAGAGGGAAAATATCTTTAGTTCCACTCCTGGCCAGCAGGTGGTGAGCTTTGGGCTAAGACCCTCTGGAAAACTTTAGGCTAAATAAAGCTCTGGAACAGAAGAGTGACAGGAGGTGGAGGAACAGCATGTACCGTCTTTCTCTTAGCTGTATATATGGAATAGAGGGAATATTGTAGATTGAAAAGTTACAGCAATGGATTGGGAATGTGGATTTTACCTTATAGAACCTCAGCTTCTTTTTTAGGGGCTTGATAGCCATGCTGTCAGCAAACTGGTACTGTCAACAAGGTACAAATTATGGGGCTGCAAGAAGGGGGAAACCATACCAACACAGGAGAATCAGAAGGCCCTAGAGGTAGTCTGAGCTGGGCGTTAAAGGAATGTGGGAGACTTGACGTGGAGAAGTAGGGGAGAGTAGTTTAAGCAAAAGGCACAAAAGTCAGAAAATACAGAGCATGCTTAAGAAGCATTAGGTTGACTAACAAGGGAGTGTATTTGGAGAGTCCAACCAGGTCATGAAGAACCTTAAATTCTAGGAGTGAAGTTTCTTTATTCTTTTAAAGATTTTATTTTTAAGTACTCTCTACACCCAACATGGGGCTTGAACTTAGAACCCCAAGATCAAGAGTAGCATGCTCTACTGACTGAGCCAGCCAGGTGCCCCAAGTGAAATTTATTTTTTATTTTATTTTTCCTGCTACTTTTTTTTTTTTTTAGGTGTATTTGCTTTAGAGAGTGTGTGCGTGTGTATGTATGCAGTGGGGGGGGGGTGCAGAGAGAGAAAGGGAGAGTAACTCAAGCAGATTCCCTGCAGATTGTAGAGCCTGATATGGGGCTTGATCCCATGACCTCGAGATCACGACCTGATCTAAAATTAAAGAGACGTTTCATCAACTGAGCCACCCATGTGCCTCCCCAAGTGAAGTTCATTTTAAAGTTGTGAGTTTTCTGGACAGTTTAGGGAGGAAGTGGTAGATTTCAGTGCTAGAAAATTCACTTTTCTCCTCCTTTTTTAATTATGGCAAAAAAAATTCAATTTCCAAGTGTACATAATATTGTCAGCTGTATGTGCATTGTGCATAGACAATTCACTTTTTATTTTTAAAGTAATCATGCCCAATGTGGGCCTTGAACTCACCACCCAGAGATCAGGAGTTATACCCTCTACCAACAGCCAGGCACCTTGACGATTCACGTTTTAAAAACCTTTCATTTTTATAGAAGCAGTAATGTGTATTGTAGAATTGTAGAAAAATACAAGCAAATTTTATTGGGCACCAGGGTGGTGTAGTCTGTTGAGCATCTGTCTGCTCCCTGAGTTTTAGCTCAGGTTGTGATCTCCAGGGTTATGAGATGGAGCCCTGTATCAGGCTCACACTCAGTGCAGAGTCTGTTTAAGACTCTCCCTCTTCCCCTCCCTGTGTTCTCTCTCTCTCTCTAAAATAAATAAATCTTTAAAAATACATATGAGCACATTTTTAAAATTAGCATCCCCAGAGATCATAATCTTAATAATTGGTCTATTTAATTACATAGAAAATTTCAGGTTTGGTACAGTAAAAGTCACCTTAAACAAAATTAGAAAACTAAGCTACAGATTGGGAGAAAATATTTGTAGCCTACATAATAGGATAATATCTTTGGTAGGTAGGACCTTCCAAGAGGTCCACATCTTAATTCCTGGAACCTGTGAATACATTATTTTACACGGCATAGGAGTTAAACATTGCATTTGAAATTAAGGTTGCTAATTTTAAGATAGTTAGACTTTAAATAGGAAGAGTATCTTGGATTATCTAGATGGACCCAATGTAATTACAGGTGTTCTTAAAAGTTGAAGAGGGATGCAGAAGAGAGTAGAGTGATAAGAACTTGACTTGCCTTTGCTAGGTTTGAAGATGGAGGAAGACAGCCAGTAGCCAAGGAATGTGGGCAGCCTCTAGAAGCTGGGAAAGACAAGGAATGAATTCTCAGTGCCTACAGAAACAAATGCAGCCCTGCCAACCTTGATTTCAGCTCCATGGGACATGGGACTCTGACAAATTTCTGTTGTTTTGGGTAAATTTGTTAGGGCAGCAGTAGAAAAATGAGTAAAGGATATGAACAGGCAATTATAGAAGACATCCACAGGGCCACTGAACATACGAAAAGGCACTTGTTTTTGTGTTGTTGGGGATAGATGAACTGACTCAGAGAGAAGAAATGGTCAGAAGCGTAGAGAACTTGTGGATCAGGTTGGTGAAGAAGGACTGTACCGAGGACCAAGAACAGCTGCCTAGACTCAGCCCAGTTGTGTTCATGTGAATGGATGTACTTTTCTTCTGTTCACTTGCTGTGAAGTTTTTCTCATGGGTAGCATTGGCCTCTGTTCTGGCCTTACAGCCTCCCCCTGTACAGTAGGGATGTGTGGACTCCAGGCTGATCATCTATGAAGGGGTTGAAAAGTTAAGCCTGCAAAATGCTGAGCTCTCTTACTTCTCTGATCCTGAGGGAATACAGCTATAGCAGAAGTTAACAGGGAACTGACATTCCCAGGACCCCAGATTCCAAAGATGACGTGAGAGGATTTGTCTAGTTCACCTAGTTTATTAGGATTTCTTCTGTCTCCCCATCCCACAATTGGTTTGGCTTCAAGTCTTAGGGCATTGGGTGCCAGTACTACCAGCCTTTCCTCTTCTTACTGGTTTTGGTTGGCAGGGGCCATGTGTACCCAGAAACTTGGCTAACATTCTTTGGAGACTCCTGGTAAGGGGAATCTGAGGTGTCGGGGAGGAGAAATGCTTTTCCACGTGGGCCCAAGGGCAGTGCTTAGAGTGTTGAGGGGTCAGAATGTCACCAGCTCCCAGCCCTGCTCCTTGCTGAATTTGGGGACCTGCAGCCTTAGAGTGAAGGTGCTGAGGGAGAGCAATGTGTCCAGAGCTGCGGTCTTTATGCTGAGGTCTTTGGGAAAGTCTGCTTAAAGGGGCTTCCACTGGTCTTCTGGCCTGGGCTGGATGGCTCTTCCACTGGTCTTCTGTAACTGTGGATGACCCCAATCTTGCATCCCCTCTTCTGTGGTCTTCTGCTTTGGGTTTCCTAGGGCTCTCTCTCTTTTTGGCTGAAAATGGAGCTGAAGCCTTGTTCTGTCTCTTGCTTGAGGCTGGAACCTCAGGGTTTGAGGGCTCGCTCAGGTCTGAGCAGTTCTCACCAGTCTCCATGCGAGCACGTGGCCCTTGGCATGAGACCTGGGCTACCATCTTCACCTTCATTCTTTCCTCTGTCTGAGACCCTTGTTCAGCCCTGCCAGACTCTTGTGGCTGAGGCTGGGAAGAAGAGTGGGAGTGGTAACAGTGGGAGATCAGGACAGGCTGACCTCCACCTCCTGTGCTGTGAATTTTGGGGGGATGACGGCTTGAAGAGTGGGGGCACAAATTAGAGGGATGATTCTGCTGTGGGGGGCAGGAAGAGAGTCTCCAAGACCCTGGAGTTGTGGAGCTCAGTGCAGGGTTGCTGCCAAATGATTGACTTGGGTCAGGGGATCTGGAAGCAGGGCTCTGCTGTAGTTTTTTCAGCCTGAGTTCCAACTCTGTACTCCAGTGCCAGGCCTGGATCCCAGAGTTGGGGGGTACCTCTGGGATAGCTTCTCCCTGTGAGGGTAGAGTCTCTGCCTTAGACCCTAGGAACAGTTCTCTCTTGGGTAGGTCAGGCTGGTTGGGCTCAATCTTCAGAGCTTTAGCTAAGGTGGCAGGCCAGGGTACGGGCTGCAGGGGATCCACTGCTGGATGACTGGAGCCCTGGGGGATCCCTCTTGGTTGCACATTCCTCCACACAAACTCAGGGTCAATATGTGGATCTGGTAGAGGGGCAGAGAGAGAGCTGGGGGTTGGGCCTGGGAGCTCAGTGGCCCAGTAGTTGTCTCTCTGCTCCACTGCTTCTCCCTTAGGCTTACAGGTACGTTGGTCTCCAGGAGGCTCACTTATGTGAAACTTCGACTTAGAGTTTGGAGGTGGGCTGGGGCCCCATAGTGGGGACCCAGGAACACAGCAGTTTTCTTTCTGCCTCTTGTTTCCCCCAATAGGCTCTGAGTCAGACAGGGATCTGACTCCATGTGGGTCTTGGGATAAGTTGCAAGCTGGGAGCTCAGAGGCCCAGGAGTTCTTTCTCCTTTTTATGTCCCCACACCTAGCCTCAGAATCAAACAGGACCCCCATGGGGCTAGCTCTCAGGGGCTCCAATTTAAGAGCTGGGGGTGGGCTGAGGGCCAGAGATGGGGGCTCAGAAGCCCAGGAATTCCTAGAATGCTCAATGTCCTTCCATGCAGCTTCTGATCTAGTGAGGCCTCCCATAGGATTGAGTCTGTGAAGTTCTAGAATGGAAGCTAGAGATGGGCTGTGGGCAGGGTCTGGGGCCTCAGAGGTCCAGAGGTTCTCTCTCTGCCCCGCCAAAGCTTTGGACTCAGACAAGATTCCCTGGGAACTCATTCCTAGGGACACCAACAGAGAAGGTGAGGGAAGCCTGGGAGAAGAAGCAGGGTCTGCAGAGACCCAAAGATTTTCTCTACTCTGTCTGCCCTTCCATAGAGTCTCAGATCTTGGTGGGACACATTCAGGGCTGGTTCCATAGAGCCCTGGGTTGAGGTCCGGGGCTGGGGGCCTAAAGGCCCATGGGTTTCCTGAATTTTCTCTGTGTCCCCACTGGGGCTTATACCTAGATGGATTTCGCAGAGAACTTTCTCCCTGGAGTTCTTGCAGGGGACCTAGGGGAGGTCCATCCAGGGGAGGGCAAGAGCATGGCATTGGAGACTTAGCGGTCTGAGGGCTCTCTCTGTGACTCATGGTTTCCCAGAAGTCCTTAGGTGCAGAAAGTCCTCCTTCAGGGATGACTTTCTGGAGTTCTGACAAAGCATCTGGGGCTTGGCAGGGAGCTGGCATTGAAGGCTCAAAGGCTTGAGAACTCTCTTTATGTCCTGTGGTTCTCCACTGAGTTTTATATCCAGGTGGAACTCCCAGGGGGCTAGTTTCTTGTGTCTCTGTCATGGGGTCTACAGATTGGCAATGGGCCAGGATTGAAGACTCAGAGATTTGAGGATACTCTCTTTGCCTTGTGGTTTCCCAGAGGGCCTTAGATGAAGGCAGGCCTTCTATAGGGGTGACTTCCTGGAGTTCTGAAAGGGAAGCCAAATTTGGGCTGGGAGCTGGCATTGCAGGCTCAGAGGCCTTGGGGTCCTCATTTTGCCCCATAGTCCTCCATGGGGCCTCAAGCCTTGTCAGGACTCCCAGAAGGCTAGAAGGACACACCAGAGAGGCAGAGAGTGAATCTAGGATGTGTTGTTGGGGGCTGGGATGCTGTGGCACATCCCACCAGACCTCAGATAAGGGGGAGAGCTTAGAAGGTCTGGTTCTTTGGAGTTCAGGCTGTAGATGCAGGGCTTGATCCTCAGAGATCCAAGGGACCTCTTTCTGCTGCATAAGCCACTGTGTATATGCCTTAGCACCAGATAGGACTCCCTTGTGGTCCATGGGAAAGGACTTAAGATGGAAGGGTATTGATGGGACAGAAGGGAAAGATGGAGGAGGAGGTTGCTGAGGATCAAGGGCTATCCCTTCTAGATCTTCCGTAATATGGATTTTATGGGTAGGAGGCTGAGTTGGGGAACAACACTGGGGGAGCAGCAGATTGGACCTAGGCAGGAAGGCAAGCTTGTTGAAGAAGACAAAAGGACCAACGGACAACTTCAGGGGAAAGGGGCCACTTGAGCTCAGGAAGATGGCTTCCAAGGACTCACTGTGCAGAGAGGGGAGACCCCAAAAGAGTTGGCTTTTTCTCTGATGTAGATAGCTTCCTGATTCTGTTTTGTGCCTCACAGGCAGGTTGGTCAGGATCTGAAAGGTGGGGAAGGATCTGGAAGGGCTTGGGGTCTGTGTATGTACGTGATTTGGTGTTCCTATGGTTTTGTGGAGGTCCTCAGAACCACAGGATGGTTGAGATGGGGCTGTGGTGGCTTGCTCTCCAATGGGAGCTTCTTTGGGAAGAGAACATGGCTTCAGTGGATCCAGAGATGTCTCCTCTTCTTCCTCCTCTTCTTCCTCCTCCTCTGACTTCTGCTTCCACAGGTGATCAAAGAAAGCCACATGGTACAGAAGTGGTAGGCTCTGGGGAGTGGAGAAAGATACTTCAAGCATGAAACCTTTCAGAGACACAAGGTATGTCATGAAGCCCTCAGTCTCTGTTCCACATCCAGAAGGAAGTTACTCACCTGGCCCCACATCTATGGTCAGTAGTCACTTACCCATCTGGGCCATGACCTAGCCCATATTTAGAGATTAGCATTCCCTACCATAACTACATCTAGGGTCAGTAATCTTTCACTTGTCTTCAAATCTGATATCCACGGTCACTCATCCATCCTCACATTTAAGATTTAAAGTCATTCCGTGTCAATGATTTTTTACCTGAACTCACATGTGATACCAAGAGTCATTCACTTAGCTGCACATCCATGTCACCCACCTTGCCTTGCGTCATGTCCCCAGAGTACCAGGGTTGAAGCTGTCGCCACCTCCCAAGCTGCCACCACCTCCGGATCTGCCAAATTATGAACAGGAATAGTGTCACCAGATTCCCTGGACTCTGGAGGCAACTGCTGCCACAGTATCTGCAGGCCAGGGCATGGGTCATCTGGCCCCAGAGAAGCTCCATGTCCCCTTCAGCCTCAAGTAGGCCTTGTAACAGCCATTCCATTTTCCTTAGCCTAGTGGCAGTTTACCCCGAGGTCATCACTGCATCATAGAACAAAGAACTCCCATCCCCCACATGCCTAACAGCCTTTTCCCTGAATTTAGAGCCAAAACATTGCCTCTACTAGGCAACTAATACTTTGTAACAGTGAAAACTTAGTGATCCCTTTTGTCTTGATTGCCACAGCCAGAATTATGCTCCAGGCATTGTCATTAAGGACCTGGATTCTAGCATCAAACATCTTTGTTCAAATCCTAGTTCTGCCACTTCCTATCTGTGAAATTTCAAACTGCTTAATTTTCTAGTGCCTCAGTTTTCTCACCTGTAAAATGGGGGTGATAATACCACATGGAGTTGTCATGAGGATTAAATGAACACATTCATATGATTAGGATAGTACTTAGTATATGCTAAATTAAAAAATTTATTCTTTTGGGGCACCTGGGTGCTCAGTTGATTGAGTGGCTGACTCTTGGTTTGAGTTCAGGTCATGTTATCAGGGCCCTGGAATCAAGCTCAGCATCGAGCTCTGTACTCATCAGAGAGTCTGCTTGTCTCCCTTTCTCTCTGCCTCTCCCCCTACGCACTCTCTTTCTGTCTCTCTCTCTCTCTCAAATAAATCTTGAAATTATTTCTTTTAAGGTTCTTGATTATAAGCCTTGTTCCATCTTTAAGGACTCTGTTTCTACCCTCCCCCCTTTTAAAATCTCATGTCAGCTGTGAACTGTTTGACTTTAGGTTGCTTAAGATCTTTTTGGCAAACATTTATATGAAGGAATACAGATCAAATATGCTTGACCATTTTTCTTCATTTACCTCTCTTTATCCTAAAACCATCACTCTGTTCCAAATCAACTCTTCCTTTCAGTGCCAGACTTTAATCTCCACCTTTGCAGTATAATTTAACGCCTCTCTTCTCACCCCACCTCTATCAAAGGCCAGCTTAATCTGATAGAAAGAGCACTGAGCTGAAATTAGGACTTGGGTTCTCAAACTCTGTCACTGATAAGCTCTGTGATTTCGGGCAAGAAAGGTTTCTCCCGTAGGTATCACAAGTTGGACTAGATTTATTTATTCATTCACTCATTCAACATATATTTATTGAGTGCCTACTATGGATCAGGTATTGTCTCAGGCTTGAGGAGATAGAAATAAGACAGTCTCTGCACTAAAAGTAGGTTCCATTTCAGTGGAGGGAAAACAGTTAAGTAATAGACAATTAAAATAAAAATATGCACAGGGTACTATGGGGTTAGAGGAGGATATCTAACTAGCCTGGGGAAAGGGTTGCTTGCCAGGGGTTTCTTCTCATATGAGATGATTAATGCTTGGTTTGAGGAGCCAAGAAAATGAAAATATAGGGAGCAAGACAAGGACAATTCACACAGGAGGAACAGCCTGTGTAAAGGTGCTAGGGCAGAGAAAGCATGTACCATTGGGGAAATTGAAGGTATTTCAATGTAGGGGTTAGAGAAGCAGTAAAAGATGGACCTGGGAAGACAAAATCACCAAGGCCTCTCAATTTCAGTCTGAGAAACTGAAATTTGTCCTGAGGATGATGGAAAATCGTTGAAAAGTTTTGAACATGAAAGTGATGAGATCGAGTTTTTTGTCTCAGAAAGAACACTGGCTCTAGTGAGGGCAAAGAGATTGAGGTGAGAGATTAGTTAGGGAACTCTTACTTTAGTTTAGTTTAGATGAGGCCTAAACCAAGGCAGTGATGGTAAGAATGGAGAATAATGAATTCAAGTAGAATTCCAAAGCTAAAATTGGTTAGACTTCATTACCAATGGCATGGGGTGGAGGAGAGTGGGAGTTGAGAATGACTCTAGGGTTCCTAACTGAGGAGACTTGGTGTGTATATTAGTTCCATTTTTCTTTAGGATTTTATTTTATTTTATTATTATTTTTTTTAAGATTTTTTTTTTTTTTTTATTAGAGACAGAGACTGAGAATGAGAAGGGAGAAGGTCAGAGGGAGAAGCAGACTTCCTGCAGAGCCGGGAGTCTGATATGGGACTCGATCCTGGGACTCCAGGATCATGACCTGAGCCAAAGGCAGTCGCTTAACCAACTGAGCCACCCAGGCCCCCTATTTTATTATTATTTTTTAAAGATTTTATTTATTTGACAGAGAGAGAGATCACAAGTAGGCAGAGAGGCGGGCAGAGAGAGAAGGTGAAGCAGGCTCTCCGCTGAGCAGAGAGCCCGATGTGGGGCTCAATCCCAGGACCCTGAGATCATGACCTGAGCCGAAGGCAGAGGCTTTGACCCACTGAGCCACCCAGGTGCCCCAGGATTTTATTTATTTGTCAGAGAGAGCACAAGCATGGGGAGCAGCAGAGGGAGAGGGAGAGAGCAGCAGGGAGCCCGATGTGGGACTCTATCCCCCAGGACCCTGGGATCATGATCTGAGCCGAAGGCAGACACTTAACCAACCGAGCCACCCAGGCGGTCTCCTATTACTGCCATTTTACTGATATAGAGAACCCAGACCTGGGAACCAATTTAGGGTTGGGGGGAGGGTAATGGGCTCCATTTAGACATTTGAATGTGAGGTTTCTGTGACAAGGAAAAACTGGGTAGGAGGCAAATAGACACATGGATCTGAAGCTTGGAAAAACAGTCTATAGTGGTCATGTAAAATTTGACAGCAGCATATATGTAGCAGTTGAAACCATAAAAGGTCTTAAAAATTATGTACTGATATGTAACATTTGGATCAATGTAGCCAGCATTAAAAACTGGAGTAACCAACACTATAAAACTAGTAGATTGTACATAATAATCAGTATTTTTTTTTTTTTTTAGATTTTATTTATTTATTTGACAGAGACATAGCAAGAGAGGGAACACAAGCCGGGGGAGTGGGAAAGAGAGAAGCAGACTTCCCGAAGAGCAGGTAGCCCGATGTGGGACTCGATCTCAGGATCCTGGGATCACGACCTGAGCTGAAGGCAGATGCTTAACGACTGAGCCACTCAGGTGCCCCAATAACCAGTATTTCAAGTTTAAATTCTGGCAGCAGTAGACTCTCATTTCCACAAAGTAAAGACCATTTAGAGCTAAGTAGCAGTGGCTTTCCTTGTAGCGTACATGTGCTCTTCAATTCACCGTGGTTCTCTCCATGTTCTCGTCGTTAATGCCAAGGCTAAGGGTAGTTGCAGTTTATCGTTGTGCCTGTGATTTTGTTTTCTTATATGTGTCCATTTTTACTCATTTGTATTGCCTGCCTTGTATTTGAGTTTGCTACCTGTAGATGAAGAAAGTAAGTTGAGTCCTAATGGGAAACAGAGAAAGTAATGCTGAATACTTAACATACTTACCTTTATGGCAGGACAATTTACCAAGCTAATTATTAATTGTTTTCTCCTACTTCTTGCCAAAGGAGACATCCAGTAGGATAAAAAGGTAACTTTTTATGTTATATATAGAATTCCTCTCTTCTAGGAATTCTAAGTTTCTTGTCTCTTGGAATTGGTAATAGATTTTAGTTTTCTAGTCCCAAACCCAAGTTTCAAGACACCCAGTCTACAACTTTATCCAGGCTCTTGTGTGGGAGGAGAATTTAGCTAGGTATTTTAGGTATTTAGGTAATTTAGCTAGGTATTCTTGAGAAAGAGAAAATGGAAGATGATTGAAAGAAAAATTGCCCAAGGATAGAAGTGTGTTCAGGAATTTGAGAAAAGAGATATAGTAATGGGTTCCATGAATGACAAGGTCTGTACAGAAGTCCACTGGGAGGTAGCAGGACTTTTCTTTCTTTTCTTTTTTTTTTTTTTTTTGCAACAGGGCTTCTAATGGGGAGAGCTGATTTAATGTTTAGGGCACTGAACATCCAGCACATAGTCTTGGGAACTATGGCAAAAATGCCGTGTGCATACCTGGCGGAGATACTGTGGAGCCACCTGCCTTTCAATAGACCATGTGTGTTTATACAATGCACATCCCAGTGGCAACTGTGATAGACTCAAGAGTAGAGGTTGTTTTCTATGTGGTTTTTTTGGGGGAGGGGGTGAGGGTGGTTTTGTTGGTCAGTGTGTATCATGCTAAAGAGGAAAAAAGTACCCCCCATCATGATTTAATAATGCATGTCTTCCAGCTCTAGTAAATGAGATTTTTGAACCAAATTTAATTTAACTTTGGGATGCCTACGTGACTCAGTTGTTAAGCCTCTGCCTTTGGTTTGGGTAGTGATCCCGGGGTCCTGGGATTGAGCCCTGCGTCGGGCTGCCTGCTTGGCGGGAAGCCTGCTTCTCCCTCTCCCACTCCTGCTTGTGTTCCCTCTCTCATTGTCTCTCTCTCTGTCAAATAACAAAACAAAACAGATTTAATTTAACTTAGAAAACTTAAGTAATGTAATGTTTCTTGTTTTTCAGTTTGGAGTTGTGGAACAATGGAGTTGTTGGAACAGGGAGTTGTTCCACAACAATGGAGTTGTGGAAAAAATTTATACTTTTAACATTATTACTCTTTAATAATACTCTATTAATCTTTACAACTCTTTTTTTTAAAGGATTTTATTCATTTGAGAGAGAGAGACAGAGTACAAGCAGGGGGAGAGGCAGAGAGAGAGGGGGAAGCAGGCTCCCCAGATGCGGCTAGATTCTAGGACCTGGAGATCATGACCTGACCTGAAGGCAGACGCTTAACCATCTGATCCACCCAGGCGCCCCTACAACTCTTTTGTTAATCTTTACAACCCTTTGAAGTAGGTATTGTTATTTTTTTTCACATAAATGGAAACTGAGGCACAGAGAAGTTAATATATATTAATATATATTAACTATATATTACTATATAATACTATATATTACTATATATAGTACTATATATGTATAGTGGGCTATACATATATATATGTATATATGTACATATACATATACATATATATATGTATATGTTTGTATCCAAACTCCTGTATGGATAGCCCATTTAATGACTCTCAATTCCTAGACTGTTTCATCTTAGAGTCCTTTACCTCGGCTCCAGTCCAGCTATGCCATACTATACTATATATAGTATATATATACTATACATATATAGTACTATATATAGTAATATATAGTATTATATATATTATATAATATATAAATATATATATATAGCTATCCCAGAAAGCAGAGCCAAAGTTTGAGAACCTCCTTGCATTGTGAGGAATTATTTGGATATAAGTGACAGTAAATAAAATCCAACAGGTGTAAGCAAAATGGGACTATATTGACTCTAACTGAAGAGTTCAAGATTAGGGCTGGCTGGCTTCAGGTAGTAGGGTTGATTCAGGAACTCATTTCAATGTCATCAGGATTCAGTTTCTTTTCTCTTCTCTTCTCTCCTCTCCTCTCCTCTCCTCTCCTCTCTTCTCTCCTCTCCCCTCTCCCTCTCCCTCTCCCTCTCCTCTTCTTTTCTTTTCTTTATTTTTTTAAGATTTTATTTGTTGGGGCACCTGGGTGGCTCAGTCATTGAGCATCTGCCTTTAGCCCAGGTCATGATCCCAGTGTCCTGGGATCAAGCCCTGCATCAGGCTCCCTGCTCAGCTGGAAGTCTGCTTCTCCCTCTTCCACTCCCACTGCTTGTGTTTCCTCTCTTGCTATGTCCCTTTCTGTCAAATAAATAAAATCTTAAAAAAAAAAAAATCTATCTATCTATCTATCTATCTATCTATCTATCTATCTATCTATCTATTTAAGAGAGCACACAAGCAGGGGGAGGGGCCGGAGAGAGAGAGCAGACCCCCCACGCTGAGCAGGGATTCTCCCCCCACCCCCCCAGGACCCTGGGATCACGACCTGAGCCGAAGGCAGATGCCCAAGCAATGGAGCCACCCAAGCGCCCTTATTTTCTATTTTTTGGCTCTCTTCTGTGCTAGCTATATTCTCAGGTTTTGTGTTATAGCAAGTTCAGGTGAAGCTGAAAATGTGGTATTGCTCTGACAACATTGTGCTTATGGGTTCCAGTCGGTCATGTATCCATCCCTGAACTACTCACTGAATTGCTTACAGGGAAACAGAATGCTTCTTCTAACAGGTCAGAGTCACACTCTACCTGCACATGGACTGAGACTGAAGAAGCAGGGATGTGGTAGTCCCTCCAAAGGAAACAGACTGTTTTCAGAAAAGTGTATGCATGTTGGTATCAAAACAAAATAAAACAAAACTGATGTGCACTATAGCCCTCTCTACCTTTTCCATTCTGTTTTCTGGCTCAGCCATGCCATTACCCTTTTTGGATTTAAGGCTTAAGTTGCAAAGTGTGAATGCAGATCCTCTGAAGACTGGGGAAGGAGCTGGATGGAGCCCAGGGCAGCATCTTAAAGAGGAGAGAATCTAGGGGAGACCTAAACTCCTGTATGGATAGCCCATTTAATGACTCTCAATTCCTAGACTGTTTCATCTTAGAGTCCTTTACCTCGGCTCCAGTCCAGCTATGCCATATCTGAAGCCTCATCATTAGGGACTGTTCTGCCCTCTAAAATAGTTTGGCATCCCACCCTCTGACTTCAATCTCTAGATTTGTCCTAAAGATGCCAATTCTTCAGCCTTGTCAGAACATCCATTCTACTTTTTCCTTGTCATTAACAACCTCTTGCCTTCATTTCCTCCCTCTCTGTGATAGACTTCAAGGTCCATCACTTAATCACATCCCAAACACTTCTCAGTTCTTCTTTTCAACACTTTTGCCTGGCAAAATCCCAATTCTGCTCTGACAAGACCTGCCCTTTAGGAAGTGGCTCAACCCTGTTGGATAAAATCATACCTGTTGGTGTCACTGTACATTGATGGTCTGTAACTAATGGTCAGCTCCACTATCACTTGAAAAGCATTTATTCATGCATTCCATTAAATGCCTACTATGTGCTAGGCACTAAGTTCTTGGCATATATCAGCATTTGAAACAGACAAAACTCCCTGCTCATGGAGCTTATTTCATTTATTCCTTAAATGCTTTCCCATTCTAGGGACCCTTGGGTGGGTCAGTTGGTTAAACATCTACCTTCAGCTCAGGTCATGATCCCAGAGTCATGGAACTGAGTACTGCATTGGGCTGCCCGCTCAGCAGGGAGCCTGCTTCTGCCTCTGCTTGCTGCTCCCCCTGCTTGTGCTCTCTCTCCTTCTCTCTGACAAATAAACAAATAAAATATAAAAAAAAATCTTAAGGGCACATGGGCAGTTCAGATGTTTAAGGGTCTGCCTTTGGCTCAGGTCATGATCTCCAGGTTCTTGGATCAAGTCCTAGGTCCAGCTCCTGGCTCAAGGGGGAGTCTGCTTCTCCCTCTCCCTTTGCCTCTCCCCCTGCTTGTGCTCTGTCTCTCTCTCAAAAAAAAAAAAAAAAAAAAAAAAATCTTGAAAATAAAGTTTTCCATTCTACTTAAAATCAATTTGAACCTCCTTCACTTTCTTCAACTTCTCTTGCCCCTGCTCCTAGCAAATGGGCCAGATCTCCACTTTTCAAAAGAACTGGAAGTCATCATATGGGAACTTTTTTTTTTTTAATTTTAATTTTTTCAGTGTTCCAAGATTCGTTTTTCACGCACCACACCCATGCAATATGTGCCCTCCTCAATACCCACCACCAGGCTCACCCAACTCTCCACTCCCTTCCCCTCCAAAACCCTGTTTGTTTCTCAGAGTCCATCATTAAAAACTCTTGGGTTCAGTCTCCTTCCTTCCTGCTACAGTGAAAGATGTCACTCTGGGAGGCCTTTCTTTACCTTCCCAGGCTAGGATGAGTGCCCTTATCCAACCCTTCCCACGCCCACTGGTACTTTCTACACCAGACTGTAACTTGTGCCTTAATTATCTGAGGGCACTGTCTACCCAGTCCACTGCTTTAACTCCAGCATCTGCCGGGTAGTATTTGGTTAGAGTTCAGTATCTAGAATGAGCGATGGGCGGGATTTCTTGCAGAGGCCTCGCCTAGGGCCTCCTCCCCGGCTTAAGAACTTTTTCCCCAGGCTTCCTACTGGCCACCTCTTGAGGCTTCACCTCCAGGCTGGACGCCTCCAGTCTCGTCAGCCTCATTGGCTTCCTTGAGACGTGAGCTGGGCAGTTAAGCTCCCAGCCGAGGTTCAGGCGGGACTTTTCCGACGCCCCAGGGCCCTTCCCGCCATGGGACTACCCCCCCTCCAGCGACGAGGCTTCTGGGTAGGGGGCGCTGCGCCGAGGACCCGACGCGGGTCCGAACGTCGACGCGTCGCCGCCGCAGCGGCTTCTTCGCTGCCCAACTTGTCAGTCGTTCTTCCTTTCCTTCCGCCGCCCTCTCCCTTCCCCTTCCCTCTCCTCTTTTCCCTCCCGTCCCCGCCCTTTTTCTTTCCTCCCCTTCTCCCCGCCTCCTCCATGGCGAGGTCGCGGGAAGGGCCCCGCCTCATGGACGCGGTCTTGTCCGGTGTCCCGGATAGGCCTGGTGTCCTGAACATGTCTGGACTGGTCAGAGGACAGCTCACGGAGCCACTCCTCCAGGAGAGGTCAGTTTCTCTAACTCTCCTTCCTTCACACTCATCCACAGGAGGGAAGATGCCGGGCCTGGCCCTGGGGAAGTTTCAGAGGAGAAGGCGCTGTGAGGCCGCGGGGGGCGCCCCTGGGAGTGGTGGGAGGGAGTCCAGCATAGGCCCATTAGGGCGGAGTGTCAAGGGGCTGAGGTGAGGCGGGCTCCCGAGGAGCAGAGGCCCACCTTGGAGAGGCCTCTAGCAGACTGGCCAAGCTGAGGCTTTTAGAACATAACAAGATCTGGGGCATCTGGCTGGCTCCTTGTTAGAGCATGCGACTCTTTATCGTGGGGTTGGGAGTTGGAGCCCTGCGTTGGGTACAGAGGTTACTTAAACCAATAAAATTTTAAAGATTCTTTTTTTTTTAAGATTTTTTATTTTTTATTTATTAGAGAGAGAGACTGAGAATGAGAGGAGAGAAGGTCAGAGGGAGAAGCAGACTTCCCGCAGAGCCGGGAGTCCGATATGGGACTCGATCCCGGGACTCCGGGATCATGACCTGAGCGGAAGGCAGTCGCTCAACCAACTGAGCCACCCAGGCGCCCTTAAACCAATAAAATTTTAAAAAAGAAGATAAGAAAATCTCAGGCATCTGCCTTCAGATCCCAGTTATCGGTACTTTACTGCATTTATTGAGGGGCTACTGTGTGTCAGGTCTTGGGTTTGGAAGTTTAGCTATGTCCTACTAGAGGTAGGAAGAAATGCTGCTTTTTTTTTTTTTTAAACAGTTTTTCTCATTAAGATAGTATTATATAGTGAATTTAGGAGATATGAAAAACTAGAAGGAAGAATCCCATAAACTTTCAATCTCAAAATAATTTCCCTAGCATTTTGACATATTTCTTTTCAAACTTTGCTATTCATATTTTTCTGTTGATTAAATAAATGTAGGTTTTTATAAGGTAGGAAGGCAGTTAATATTTTAGTGTAAACCTTTTCTGCACACTGTAAACTCTTCCTGTTAATTTTAATAACTATGTTATTCTCTAAAGTAGGTTATTTTAGGTAGTCAGTAGCCCCTCGTGTGGTTAGTTATTTCAGCAGTGACTTCTGTGGGATTCAGTCTAGTAAATTCTAGCTGCTTGCTAAACATCCCCAAGCTGTTTCCCACAGGTACCCCAGGTCTATCATCTTTATAATTTAGACCATTTTCTCCTTCTGTCCAGTCTGCTTTTTCTGCTGTGTTCCCCAAAGCAATTAGTATCACCTAATCACCCAGGCAAGAAACAGGAGCCATTCTACACTGCTCCTCCTTTATTTTTTCCAACTTTTGCTAGTTTTATCTGCTCTTTCTTAAATCTGTCTCTCTTCCCCATTCTCACTGTCATCCTGTTAGTTCAAGCTCTCATCATTTCTCCCACAGACTGTGCAGTTACCTCCTAGCTGATCTCCATTTCTCCAGCTTTGTCCATCTTAAGTCCTCTCTCCTCACCAAAAATGACCATGATACTACCCTCTTTAAAATCCTACACGATATTTCCTACACGGTGTAGAGAACCCTCCACTTACAGATCTCTCTGTACTTCTTTAGCTTATCTTGCCATTACCTGCTTGCATTTGTTGTTCTAATAAAGAGGAATGTTTGTAGTTTCCCCTGAGCCCATAGTGCTCATCATTACTTTCATATCTTGAACCATCACAATTCGATTTCTCTCTCTAGAATGCCCTCACCACTTTTTTCTCATATGGCTAATTGTTAAATGTCCTTCTGTCGTAATTCAGGGATTATCAACTTAGGTAACCTACCCTGAAGGTCCAGGTAGGGCTAAATGTTCCTTCTTTCTGCTCTACATAGAGATTATCTTTGTCTTTTCAGTTAAAACATCCTTAAACCACTTTAAATCTATTTACTTTGTGTACTTTTTCTTATAATTTCAATATCTGCAGTCTGAAGATGTCTTATTTTTCTGTAGTTTCTCTGGACTTTGGCTTATGGAGGTCTGAGTCCTTGTATGTTTGATATGCATATTATTAGGAGCTCATATTTGGTTAAATTTTAGCTTTGTGAATCTTTTTTTTTTTCAAGATTTTACTT
Organism: Nasua narica; assembly: GCA_028533885.1. Taxonomy (NCBI): domain Eukaryota; kingdom Metazoa; phylum Chordata; class Mammalia; order Carnivora; family Procyonidae; genus Nasua; species Nasua narica. Next base: position 48,384,932 of record CM052813.1, on the reverse strand, counting down.
ATTTATTTGACAGAGGGAGAGATCACAAGTAGGCAGAGAGGCAGGCAGAGGGAGAGGGGGAAGCAGGCTCCTTGCTGAGCAGAGAGCCCGATGCGGGGCTCTATCCCAGGACCCTGAGACCACAACCTGAGCCACCCAGGTGCCCCTAGCTTTGTGAATCTTGAAGAGCCTGGATTGAGGTGATTTGTTTTGGTTTCTCCTGGATATTAGGGGACACTACCAACCTGTAACTGTTTTTGTTTCTTATATTGGGATTTCTCATTCTGTGAGTATGGTATAAATTCAAATCCCAGGATTACATGAGACTAAGATTATGATTATAAATTATTAGGGAAAATTATTAACATTAATGTTGTTAGTCTTTCCACTCAGTTTTGCAAACTTTCTCTATTTCTCAAATCAGTCTCTCCTCCCCATTCTTAGTGTCACCAGAGACAGACTGATTTTCTTGATGGTTCTTGTTACAAAGATGTAGATTTGTCTGTTTACATCTTTAAGATATAGTCCTTTTGGGTGCTTGATGTGCTGTCCTTAGATTCAACTCCCTTACTTTGTTAAATCTAAACACTATTCCCCAATGGGGCTGATGACCAGCAAAGCTTTAGGTTTCTGGTTTGGGGATATTTTTAAGGCAGCCCTGGTGTCAGTGGTGGCTTTCCATCTAATTTTGGCTCCAGAATTTTTTCTTCCTTCATTCTTTACTCTCCTCCCCTTCCTCCATTCCTTTCCTTCCCCTCTCTCTCTCTTTCTTTCTTTTTTTTAAAGATTATTCATTTATTAGAGAGAGAGAGAGATCACAAGTAGGCAGGCAGAATGAGAGAGAGGGGGAAGCAGATTCCTGCTGAGCAGAGAGCCCGATTCTTGGGGGTTCAATCCCAGGACCTTGAGTTCATGACCTGAGCCAAAGGCAGAGGCTTAACCCACTGAGCCACCTAGGTGCCCCCCCCCTTTTAAGATTTCATTTTTAAGTACTCTCTACACCCAACATGGGGCTTGAATTTACAACCTCAAGATCAAGAGTCATATGCTCCATGGTCTGAGCCAATCAGGTGCCCCCTCCTCGCTCTCTCATTTGTCTTTTTCTTTTTCTCTCTTTGTTTTTTGTTTATTGAAAGCTTCCCTTACTTTCTTATGAGCTCAGCAAAGCATTTAAAAGTGTATTTGCTCTAATTTATCCAGCATTTGGGTGTTTTGCAGTGGGAGGACATTTCATAATATCTAGCCTAGCTAAATGTCAGAAATGGAAATCTTATAGACTTCATCTTCATTTTTTTAATTGGATTATTTCAGGCTTACTTGGAGATTTTTGAAATTTAAGTTCAATTATCCAACATATAGTACATCATTAGTTTCAGATGTAGAGTTCAGTAATTCATCAGTTGCATATAACACCCCATGCTCATCATGTCACATGCCATCCGTAATGCCCATCACCACATCCCCCTACCAACCTCCCCTCCAGCAACCCTCAGTTTGCTTCCTATAGTTAAGAGTTTCTCATGGTTTGTCTCCCTCTCTGATGAGATCCTATTCAGTTTTCCCTCCCTTTCCCTATGATCCTCTGCACTGTTTCTTGTATTCTGCGTATGAGTGAAACCATATAATTGTCTTTCTCTGATTGACTTATTTCACTCAGTCTAATACTACCCAGTTCCATCCATGTGGAATCTATGTGGAGATTTTTACAATGCAATGTCTGTCAAACACTTGTTTGCTTTTTCGTGGTTATTTTTAGAATTAGGTTTTTTTTTTTTTTTAAGTCAGTAATATATGCCCATTAAAAATTTCAAAAGTCAGTTTAAATTTTTTTTTGTTTTTTTAATTTTATTTTTTCAGTGTTCCAAAATTCATTGTTCATGCACCACACCCAGTGCTCCATGCAATATGTGCCCTTCTCAATACCCACCACCAGGCTCACCCAACCCCCCACCCCCACCTCTCCAAAACCCTCAGTTTTTTTGTTTTGAAAGAGAGTAAGTGGTGGGCGGATAGAGGAAGAGGGAGAGGAAGAGATTAAGATTCTTCTTAAGCAGGCTGCAAACCTAGTGCAGAAGCTGATGCAGGACTGTCTTATGACCCTTAAAGATCATGACCTGAGCCAAAACCCAAGAATCAGATGCTCAACCAACTGTGCTACCGAGGCACCACTGTGGTATAATTTCTAATGTCCTTTCCTCCACCCCTCAGTTTAAATTCAGGCTAAGGTTTCCCCAGTGCTTCCTCAGCCCTGAACCCTGCTTCATTACCAGCCCCTACCTTAGGCCAAACTTCAGCACTTGCTGCCACTCCTACTACCTTCTTTTCCAGCCCAGATTAGGATCTCTGCGGTATCCTTTCCTAGAACACAACATGAGGTACACTCTCTCACCACAAATGAAATTTAATACCTATTACAGAAGTGGTTTGAAGATTTGTGAGTTTTAATCTTTTTCAGTATAGCCTGGCCTCCCAGGCCTATGTGACAGTTTCTATTCTTCCTAGAGAACTTACTATAAGCAGTAATATTTGGAACCAACTAGAGTGCACCACTTTTGAAAGTGTCCGTGTAACACTGGTGGGTCTTGGCTTGCATGAGCCAACAGTCTCTGGTATTGATGCAGCCTCGTGGCAAACAACAGACAAATCTCACCTAAGGAACAATCATTGACTTTCACAGCCCTCTGTGTTTATGAACCAAAGCAGCAAGGCTCTAAGGAAGATTGGATTGTGACACCTAGGAAGTTCCTATGTGAGGAAGCTGCAAATTTCCACTTAGGGAAGACCAAGGGAAGAGTCTGAGGCATAGTCAGAAAAGACCTATCATAGAATTGTTACCTATCAAGGAATTCAGAAAGCTACCTAGTGAAGGCTTTGGCGGCTGATTCTATAGAGGAGATAAAAAATGACTTGTTGAGTCATTTGGAGAATTGGTTAGAAAATGACTTATAAATGTGTTCAAAAGAGAACCTAAATTGGAAGCAACTGGAAATTGCATTGGTTTACTTGGATGTAGCTGGGACAATTCTATCACAGTGGGATCCCTATAGGTGTGTATTGTTCATGGCTTGCTGCCAATTATACATTTGTCCCCTCCTGGGAATTCTTATAGCTGCTTAGAAACTGGAAATTTGGTACCCTCAATGAATCAGGAACACTGCCCGGATACCTCTGGGAATCCTTGATCTAGGTGGGCATTAGCTAAGCCTTAGGAAGCCCAGGTTATATAGTTTTGTGTGTGGCAGAGGTAGAGCTTACCTTACCAGGTCCTTGAATCCATAAAACTTACATTGTTAGAGACCCAATCATGGTTTCTTCCCGGTCCACTTTTCTCTCTCAGCCACCCATGTTTTAGGAATGGCTAAGCCAAGGTTGCTTAGCTCTTTGAAAGAAACCATTGTGTAGGTCAGAGGATAGGCTGATCACAAAAAATTCAGTCCCTACCCTGGATAGTTCTTTCCCTGCTTCCTCAGCTGTGAGCAAGAAAGCCAGAGGGCCCTGAGATGCTGGTTGTGGTTTACATAGGACCCTCAGTCTGAGAAGAAGAGCAGACAAACTTTTGCCCATCGTCCTGGACAAATCATGGCAGAATGCAAGTGTATGGGGGATAAGAGAGGCAGTCCAGAGTCACTTCCAAATGATGGCAGGACATGACCCAAGGAATGAGTGGAGTTATGTACCCACAGACTCCGCCCATGGAGAAGCAGTGCCCCAGAGGCAGAAAACAGAGGAGTGTCTGAAGGGGGATGGCTACAGAGGGGAGAATCTTCTTTGAGTTTCCACTTTAGGAAAAGGACATTGGAGATTAATTTAGGGATTCCTTCAAGGGTCAGATAGTCTAGGAAGATAGTTAAGTCCAAGAAGACTCCAGCTGCTAAGATGTTCTGAGTCAGCGAGCTGGGAGATGCCCAGAAGCTAAATGGCCATCTGAGTGGTCAAGGAGCTCCACCAAGAAATGGCCCCTTTCACCAAGATTGATGGCTGTCTAAGATTTAGGATGACCAGGCCTTAAAGAACATGTTACTGTCATACAAATGAGCAAATGACGGTCATAGTACTATCATTACAAAATTACACACACACACACACACACACACACACACACACACTTTAATAGTAATTAAAGGGTTCAGGGGCTTCTCAAAGTGAGTTAAGACCCCACTACCCAGGACCTGGCTGAACTAGTCTTTCCCTTAGCTCTTCTACTATCTTGACTTTTATGTAGGTAGGGGTGTGTGTGTGTGTGTGTGTGTAGAGGGTTACACAGGCATTAAATGACCACAAATCTCCCATGCAATCTCTAAGATGGGAAAGGCTTAAGTTGCAGTTAGAGCAGCAGAACCAGCTTCAGGGCTTTCTCATGGGAGTGCCACTAGCCTCAGATAGCCTGGCTTTTAAGGGCTCATAGGCTCATCCCCAGAGAGGGTTCAGTGGAGATACGACAATTTCCCAGGTCTTATATGTATATACTGAAGCCAGGAAATAGTCTGGCTCGGCAGACCTGGATCCCAAAGCTTCAGGCCTCAGGAAAGAGCCAGGACAATAATTTAGCCCCAAGTGAAGAGGAACAACCTAGGGGACCCAAAACAAGAAAGCACAGATAGCAGATGCAGGATTGGGGATCTCCCAGCCCAGGCCAAAAAATTTGCAGACACCTTTGTGAACAAGACTCCTTGGCTTCTGCAGTGGAAGGAACAGGATCCTCCTAAAAGTACCTTAGGTAAAAGGACGAGAAGCTTTTTCACTGGCATTGTCCCAGGAGAAAAGGCAAGGGCAGAAGTTCCCTGTTAAAGGTTAGTTTGTGTTAGCCTCTGTATGGAGCCTAGGCCCAGGTGAAGGCAGAGATGTCTTCATGGCACTGTGAAACTTAGGAGGGCATGGTTCTTGTGGGCTTGATCTTGAAGAAGAATCAGGCTTAGGCATGGAAGAAAGTCAGCATCAGGAGGAAGTCCAGAGCCAGGCATAGCCTGCAAGTGGGTATTCCTACGACTACAGGGCTCCACCTTACCCAGATCCAAGAAGAGTGACAAGTGCATCGTGCAGGCCACGTGCAGGCTCTGAGGATCAGAATTGTCTCAGCAGGGTTAAGTAGTTCAGAGGCAAGGACATACATCCCCAGAAAATTATAAGATTTAAGGATCAGCAACAGTGTTCATGCCTTCTAGGGAGCCTGCATCCCTAGCCAGGCCCTGCCAGCATGGGCCAGAGATGTCAGCCAGGTACCTCTAGCCGCTCTTTCCACTGCCCCAGGCTCTGTCTGTGGGGATGTATCTTTTTCTAGTAGCCAGAAAGTCCTCCTTCATCCCCTGCTAGGAGGAACATTTTTCTCAAAGGAAAATTCCAGTCCATGAAGAGAAAATCTATTAGTTCTCATGCTATCACATCCTTCAAAGAGGATAGTCTCTCTTTCTCATAACCAAGACATTTATTCTTTGTAAATAGATTTGTTTCTTCTAATAGCTGTGTGGTGTCTTCTATCTCTGCCGTGTTTGGGTATAAGTTTTAGAAATCCCAGGAGCCTAGGCTTAGAGGAAGGGGTCCGCATTACCTTATATTGAGGGACTTCCAGGATTTCTCAGGAGTGACCAGGGCCCTAGAGGAAGTTGAGTAGTACTTCACACCTGCCCCCATCCCGGGTTCATTGCTCTTGCTCAGATGCCTTATTTTTAAAATACTTTATTTTTTTTTCATAATACTGTCATTACAAAAAAATACAAAAAAACTACTATAAAAACATTCAGGGGCTTGTCAAAGTGAGAAAACCTAAAGACCCCACTCCAGGACCTGGCTGAAGCCGTCTTCCCCTAGCTCCTTCACTATTTGACCTTTATACAACTGTGGGAGTGGGGTGGGGTAACAGATATCAAAGGGTTGGAAATTCTCCCACGCAGCCTCCATGAAGGGTAAGAAATAAGTAGCTTCACATATCACAAAAACGGGATTTGGAAGTTTGGGGGTGGCTAGGCCCTGAGTTCAGAGGTGTGGGGAGAAACCTGTGACCCTGAATCTCTTGGTGGGGAATAGCTGCCACCTGACCCCAAAGCCCTTTCCCTTCCTGATGAAGGCTGGGAGATGGACCTTGTCCCCTACTTCTTAGCCTTAGTACAGCAGGCCCTCTTCCCCTCTCCCCCATCCTTGCACACTCCTGAAGCAGCAGGGAGGACAGAACTTTCAGCTCTGTGGGATCTGGGCAGGGGAGCTCTCAGGGAGGTTGCCAAGGGCCCTGTTCACCTTCCTGCCCCAAATGAAAAGTGTCTCGTGCTCAGTGGCCCAGTTCATGGGTTATGGACCTTCCTTCCTATCTCAACTCCGGAGAGGCACAGATAGCTCTAGGTGAGTGCTTTGTGTGAGTGAATATGTGTGCATTAACCTTAGACACTGTGGACCTGGGGGGTGGGGTGGGGAAGCAGTGTCCTTTCTATCTTCTTCGTCCCCCAGTAGGAGGAAGCTGAAGAGAAGGGAGAGGATTGGTATTAGCAAAGCTGAGAGGGGAAAGAGGATATGCTATTTACAGGCATGGATAGGGAATCTCTGTATCTTCAAGTAGCACTCAGGTCACTCTCCAGCCACTGGCGTGGGAACTGGATTCAAAGCTAGTGACATGAAAATTGACCCCTGGCCTGGGCTAGCTCTCCCCACCTCCCACCCACTTCCCCAAGGCAGCCCAGCTCTGAAAAGGGTCAGGGACAGGAACATTTTCCTGAAATCCAGTGGCTTTTTTTTTTTTCCATTTTAAAAAAAGTTGCCAGTGTCCAGTGGACATCAAGCTGGGTGCACACTGGGTGGGGTGAGTGTAGGGGGTATTGCTGTGGTAGACTCTGGGCTGGCTGGGGCAGAGCCTAGGAACAGGGTAGGTGCTGCTTAAGGATCTGTCGTGTCTGTGGTGTTAATCTGTCTGGGAAGCGAACTTTGAACTCGACAATGAGGTCTCCTCGCTGGGTGGGCACTTTGGGGAAGGGAAGGCCCTCCCCACGGAGTCTCTTCACGGTGCCTGGCTTGATGACATCATTGCAGGGTAATGGGATCACCCGGCCATCGATAGTGGGAATGTTCACAGTGCAGCCACACAGCGCCTGGGGAAAATGAGGCAGAGTGAGGAAAAGGTGGGGTAGAGTGGGAAGGGAGGAAAAGACTGAAGTGAGAAAAGAACGTGCCCATTTTCCCTCCCCTCCCCAAAACACACACAACCTGACCCAGGCCCTACCTCCTTGAGGCTAATCAGGGCACTGTAGAGCACGTTGGTGCCATCTCGACGGAAGTGTGCATGGGGCTTGTCTTTGAGCACAAAGACAATGTCAGCAGGGATGTTGTCAGGTGTGGCATCACCCTCTTTGGGAAAGGTGATCTTGGTGCCTTCCTTCCAACCACGTTTGATGACAATGTGCAGGATCTTGTCTTCGGTGCGCACAGTTCGCCCATCAGGGTTGAGGCGCCGCCTTGTGATCTTCATGCGCTTGGTGGAGCCATGGTAGATCTCCTCCAGGGACACCCGCAGCTCATGCACCACAGGTGGGTCTTGCACTTTGCGCCGAGGGTACAGTGGTTCTGGGGCTCGCCTTGGACCCCTACTCAGCCCATTGAAGCCAAAGCGGCCAAAGGCGCCAAATGGATCCTCATCTTCATCCACATCCATGTCATCTGGGTCAAAGCCACTGAAGGGTCTAGTGGACCGGCTGCTGGCAAAGAAGATATCGAAGGGGTTGGAGCCACCAAAGAAGGAGGCAAAGGTGGCATGGGGATCCCCATGAAAGGTGTAGTGAAAGGAGCCACTGGAGCCACCTGATGAACCACCGCCGGTCTTCAGGCCTGGAGGGAGGAGAAGTTAGGCATAGTGTGGCTGGTCCCGGCTCCACCCCAATCTCCGCCCCCTACCCCTAGTTTCTAGTTCATGGGCCTAGAGAAAGAAGCCCCCTTTGACTCCCATAGAGAGGACTCGCATAATAGAGGAAGAAAAGTCTCTGACAAGATTAATTTCTATTCTTAATTATATGTTTAATAATAAAACACATCATGAGGTTCAAAGAAGCTGAGTTACCCAAGAGGTAGAAAAGCCAAGGCTAGAAGACTCCAGTCATATAGTCTTTTCCATGTCCCCACGACCCAAAGATGTCTCACAAAGCCTTGAGTGGCTGGCCTGGGATCACATTACAGTCATACCTGACTCCCAAATACTTGTTTATCTCCCAAGACACACAGAGTAAAAGCTATCTGGACAGGATTTAACTATACAGAAAGCTAGTAAGTGACCTGTCCCAAATACGGTGGGGATACAGTCCAGGAGGAAGCCCACTCTCATTCTGCTTCTAGTGTAGTTGTCCTTTTTTCCAACTCCTACCCATATGGGAAATCGGGAGGGCCCCCAAAAGCAAAATATCATTAGTTTGGAGATGAGGAGCTATTTCTTTTTCTTTCTTTCTTTCTTTCTTTTTTTTTTTTTTAGATTTTATTTATTTATATGAGAGAGAGAAAGAGACAGTGTGCCCATGAGCCGGGGGTGGGGGTGGTGAGAGGGGCAGAGGGAGAGGGACAAGCAGATTCCCTGCTGAACAGGGAGCCCTATGGTGGAGTGGGGGGACTGGACATGAGCTGGACACGCAGGTGCTGGATGAGGGGGCAGGACAAGGGGGCTTGATCCCAGAACCCCTGAGGTCATGACTGGACCCAAAGTCAGATGCTTAACTGACTGAGCCACCCAGGTGCCCCGACAGCTATTTCTCTAGAAAGTTTTCAGATGCTTTGTTTCCACACTCAGAGCTCACGGTATTATACAATTCCAGGGGTGCTGTTCACACACTGGACAGACATAGAATACACATGGGAATAGGGCTTCTTGGATTTCTTCAACACCAAGCCCCACACCCCATACCCGATGTCAGAGCAACCAAAATGCACAAGTGCACTGGCACATTGCGGGTAGTGGCCCTAGCTGCTCTCTCACTAGTCAGGTCCTGTCTAAGGATCTCAGATTGCTTGAGGCAGCCTTTATGGGGGGATGGTAGTGTGATGATGGGGTGGGAGGTGTGGAGGGTATTGAGGGAGGGGGGTTAACACTGAGAAAGGATCTAGAATGTGTAGACTTGGGTGGGGCACAGGCTAGGGGAAGGGACTCTTTTCTTTGAGGATTTTTATCTCAAATTTCAATTGGCTGTGGAAGTCTAAGCCTAAATTAAATTAGCCTCTTATTTCCTGCGACCACAAGGACAGACTTAGGTTTCATTAGAGAGGCCAAGTGGCAGGCAGTTCAGAGACATGTGGCAGCTGCCTCTTCATTCCTCCCCTGAGACTTGGGGTCTGTTCTTTGCTTGTATTGAGGGTCTGATTATCAGGTAAGTTCAAGAAGCTTGCCAGAGCTCAGTGAGAGAAAGAGGTTGGACTGGTAACAGCAGGAGGGGAAACTTCTCTGTAGGGATCCCTGTTGCAGTGGCAGTGACCACCCCCTTTTTCAAGCTGGGAACAACTTGTCCCCAGCCAGGGCTGTGCAGAGTCTCAACGCACACTTCTGCTGGCTGGCTGTCGGGGCAGGGGCAGGGCAGACAGATATAACTGACATTTTTAAGGCTGGTTCTCCTTCCCCAGAACTTGGGTTTCTCCTTAAGGTTTGCTGCATTCTTTGGAGACCTCCTGGGCTGTAGATTGACAGTAGAACCCAGTGTCTTGGCCTAGGGGCTGAGCTTTGCCTTTCACTCAGGCTTGGTCATGCAGGAGGGGTGAAGTTTCTTGGGTAGCTCTCCAGCTAACAAAGGTGAGGCCAAGTGGAGAAAAGAGTGCAATTCCTAGACAGGTCACACGGTGGCATGGTGTGTGCACTGCTTCCCTCTTCCCACCCGTCCATCCCAGAGAGAAAAATGTCTTAGCTGAGAGAACACTGGGGATTCCAGCAGATGTCTGTGAATGTGGGAGCTGGCAAGTCTAGTAGGTGAGCAAGTTAAAACTGAAGGAACTAGTGGTGTGGAGAATGAGGAGAGGGTGTTGGGAGGACTGGGGTGCACAGAGGCTAGCACTGGACACAAAGCAAGGAGGAGAGGAAAAGAACATTCTTTTGAGCACTTATCTACTATTTACTCTGTAGCAGGTACAGTACATATCATTTGTCCATCTAATGTTGAGGCTGGAGTGGGGAGAGTGAGGAGGAGAATGTGGAAAAAAGGTAGATGCTGTTGGGCAGGAAGGACAGTTCCTCTTAGGAAGGAGAGTCCTCAGCTGTGGCAACGTCTCTTAATATAGCCTGACAGGTGCCTGTGGCTGGCGGGTGGCAGGCGGCCCTGAGGGGCAGGCCCAGAATTAGCAGCTACCTCATGCCTGTGGGATGTACTGGGAGGGGCCGCCCTCTCAGAGGCTTTATTTGGGCCTTTCCTGCCACCCTGTGCGAGGCCACCAGCTACTTCAGGGAGGGGGGCAAGATGCCAGCAGCAGTTCCCCTTCCATCCTTGGATCCCTGCCACTTCCTCAGTGAGGCAAAGCTCCCCCTCTGTTCTGCTGGCTTGAAATGAGCAAGGAAGGGGAAGATCATCTCTCCATATCAGAGCTCCAGTGTTAATTCCCAGGCTGTTAAAGGGCCAAACTTTGAGGCTGATGAATGTAAATGCTCTGTCCTCAGACCGCCAAGCCACACTCCTTCTCCCTAACCTTCCCTATCAGCCAATGAAGTAGCCCGGACTTCAGGCTGGACTAATAAGGCTGGGAGGGAAAAAAGGGAGGGGGAAGGCCTCTGCTCCTGACTCCAGAAGTCTCTAAGGCCTGAATTTGAGGAGAGAGAGGGGCAGAGAGAAGCGGGGAGAACTATGGTAAGCCAAGGCTGGGTAGTGGGTGGTCTCTTCTCCTCTGGGTGTCAGTGCTGAGAATACTTGCTTCCCTCACCCCCTCCTCAGCTTCCAGTTGCCTATGAAAACTGGGTCACCCAGCACCCCAGACAAGGACAGGGTTCCAGTATCTGGCTGGAGCACTGCCCTCTTACCTTCCTCCCCATACTGGTCATACAGGCCCCGTTTCTTAGGGTCACTCAGCACATCATAGGCCTCTGCAATCTCCTTAAACTTCTCCTCAGCATTGGGTTCTTTGTTCTTGTCTGGGTGGTACTTCAAGGCCATCTTCCTGTAGGCTTTCTTGATCTCATCCTCGTTGGCTCCCGATGGGATCCCAAGAATCTTGTAATAATCCTTTCCCATCACAGCCACTGGACCGGCACTTGTCTCCTTGTTTCTGAAAGAAACCCAGGGGCAGTCCTTGAAGCCCCTCTTCCCTCCTGACCCAGCCCTGTTCCTGATGATCCTGCAATCCCTAAGTGACTCACTGTGTGACTTTCAGCAGGTCATGCCTGTTCTGTAGGCCTCTGTCTCCCCATCAGTGAAATGAAAGGTTTGGACTAGATGATCTCTTCCAGCTCTGACATTCTAGGATTCTGTGATTCTTTCGTCAGCTCCTGGATTTTCCCGGCAAGAAGCTGGGGGTTGTGGCCTACTAGGGGCTAGGCTAAGGCCCAGATCCTTGGGCCAGACTGAGGACCCCTGAGAGGCCCTGCTGCGTGGAGTGGCACCATGGACTGACAGGCCCACACACAAAAGCTGGCAAAGATCAGTGTACTGGATGAGGTCACCTGAGCGTTGTGGTCTTTTACGCCACTCCTCAGGCATGGTGCCCGGGCTAAGGGCAGCTGGGGCGGTGGCCCAGGACTAGGGACAGGCCCAGGTCTTTAGCCAGCTGTCCTGGCCAGCCAGGCTGAGTCAGGGTGTGTGTGCCTAGAGTCCTCTCTGCTAGTGAAGACCCCAGGCCTCCTTGGGGAGCCTCCCAAGCTCCCCAGATGATGCTAAGCCTCACGTGTGACTCAGATCAGAGGATGACTCATAGCCTTTGGAAACTGGTGTTTCTAACTCCCCTATTAGCAGGGGGATGACACTGTCCATCTCCAATCAGGGCAACAGTTCCCTTTACTCATTTCCCAGTGTCTATACACAGAATGTGTGTGAAGACACGTCTGCGCCACCTAAGCACTAGTGTTAGTGAACAAAAGCATCCTGGGCATAGGACCTTTCTTAACCTTAGTTGTCAGAATAGTTAGCACTAATCACTATTTCCTTAATACCTTCCCTACCAGTCCCTTCTTCTCACCTGCCCAGTGGTTCAGGATCTGGCCCAGGCCCAGGTCCACACTTCTCTGATAGTTCCTTCTAAGCTGGATGCAGGGGCATTTGTTTTGTGAGAGAGAAACACAGGGTCCTCATTCTTCCTCCCTAATCTCCCTTCATCACTGCCTACGTGGTGGATAGGAAGGGAAGGGAACTTTTCTGTAGTTGGGGAGATGGCCAGAAGCCATTCTCTAGCCCTTCAGAGGCTTGGCCAACCCCTACCAAAGCCCAGAAAACCAGTCTTTCTAGCAATGTCCTGGGCTGGCAGCCACAGCTGAGGCCTGCTTTTCTGTCTCTGACTGCTTCAGTGAGGTATACAGGGTTTCCTGGCAGGAGTGAGGGCTATAATGGGTAAGGGGAGGCCTTAAGGCCCCAGGAAGGCAGGGACAATGGCCCTAGCTCCTGCCCCCACAGGGCCTGTTGCAGGTGGCTGAGTTGACTCATGGTTTTGGGAGTCACCTCACTCTGACGAAGAGAAGGCTCCATAAAGGCGGGTACTCCCCCTTCTCCCCCTACCAGCATGTCATGCCTGGTAGGGGAAGCTGGGGTTGGAAGAGTGAGAGAAGAGCATCTGGGGGTGGGCAGCCATTTTCGGAAGCAACGGTAAAAGCCGTCTGAAGGGGAACTGGGGGTGGTCTGCCATCTCTGCCTCAGCCCACACCTCCCTGCCATCCCAGGACTGGGAAGGAACCTTAGTACACCAAGAGGGTCCCCCCAGAGAACCACAGCAGCTTCCAGGCAGAGGGCAAGTGGAACAGTTTGCCAATGCTCCCACTCTCCTCTTGCTGTCCCTGTATTACCTCTCATCAGGCCAGCTTCCTTTCTGGCACTCACCCAATAACCATTCTAGACCTACAGTTCTCTTGTCTCCACAGACACAGGGAAGCTCTTTCAGGAATTGCCTTTTTCCTCCTCCTTTCCTCCCTCTCTCCCTCCCTCCCCATTCCCACAAGCCACGTGTTGGAATGACAAAGGAGCCCCATGGCATGGCACTGCCCTGGATGGAGAAGAATGAAGAGGATGTTCATGTAGAGGCAGGAGTGAAAAATGAGAAATAGCAAGAAGGGCTATATAGGGAGGGGGAATGGTTGATAGAGAAAATGAAGTACTGGTGGAAGGGGACAAGGGATGACAAATGGAAATGTCAGAGGTGGGAAATGGGTTACCAGTGGGTTGAAAGAGAGAGATGTAGAGTTGAAATACTGGAGGAGATGTCTGTGGAAAATGGATGGATGCCCAAATGGTTTGGTATAGGAGATGAAGACAAGGGGTGCAGCTCATTCAAATGTAAGGCTGAGGTAAAAGGAGGGTTCTTACATGTAATGGGGATGAGATGAGGATGATATGGTAGGCAATGAAGGGGGATATGATGTGGAGAGTTTGACATGGTAGGGATATGAGTGCCCTTCTCCGGAGGGACTTACCGGAACTTTACAAACCCATTCAGCGTCCACGCTCGAAGTTTTAAGGGCTCCAGCTGAATTTTAAACATCAAGCTGGCTAAGAAGTCTTCTCCCCAGAAGTGTGGGAAGCTCCGGAAAGCTCCTCGGGCCTGTAGTGGGGGTGCTGCTGGGGACGGGCAGGAGAGCACTGTGCGCTTAAACATGCCCAGCCCAGCCCCTCACCTCTGATCGCTCCACAGGAGCCTGCTTGGAAAGCTGCAGCTCTGGAAGCCACCTCCTCACGTTCTCAGAGGCCCTTGCCCAGCAAGGCCTGTCCGGTGCAGCAGGAGCTAGACCTGATCCCCAGGTGTGGAGAGTGAAGGAATAGGGTCCAGCGGCCACCTGCTCTCAGGTGCAGCAATGTCTGTATGAATGGCTGTATGGCAGTGGCAAGCGTGTGCTTGCTAGTGGCAGCCTGTGTACCTGTGGCAGGTGTGATTGTTAGGGCTTGAGAGGCAGTGAGTTCCTCTCTCCTCTCTCTCCAGGGAGGATCCGACCCCAATCCCCAAGAACCTACTCAATGAAGTCACTGACCCGGAGTCTCCTCCCTCGCAGACGGGCGGGGAGGGGCGGGGCAGAGCCGAGATCGCCCGGGACAAAGGCGCGGCGGGGAGGGAAAAGGAAGGGAGGGGAGGGGGCTTGGGCGGGGGAGGGTGGTCGGTGATGTCACCGGTGCTGACAGGCTGGGCTGGCTCAGAAACGCCTCCACCCGCGGAACCCAATCCGACCTGGCCCGACCCTCCCCCCAGCTCAGACGCTGGCTGCCCCCTGTTAGAGGGTCGCAGACATCGAGCACCTTGCAGACCCCAGTCCCCGTACCACCATGGCAGAAGAAACGATGGGCCTTCAGTGTCCCAGCACCACCCCCCCCACACACACACCAGGACCCATGGCTCCGCGACGCCCCCGCTCCCGGGACCCCTGAGTCCTGGCTCGGTGCCCTCACCAGTGAGGAGCTGCGGGCGCCACCGCGGTCCGTCGGATAGCCGCTGCCCCCTCCCCTGGCTCCGGCTCCGCCGCCTCCACTCGGGACAGGAGTCGCCTGCCCGCCGGCCACAGACAGCGGGCCGGGGAACCCGCCCCCACGGCTCCGCCTCCGCGCCGCCCATTGCGCGGCCTGGCCGTCACTCAGCTCAGCCTCCTCTGTAATTGGACAGCCTTCAACGAGTGCCTTGGTGATAGCCGCCCATTCTCCGCCCCTGTCACCCGGCCACACGCGCACACATTCCGGGCAGTGATTGGTGTCGGTCTGATTGGTGCACTCTGGGATCAGTCAACCACACCTCTTCGCTAGCTCGTCGTGTCATTGGTGAAAGGGACAGAGGGCGGCAACTCTAGGCGCCCTTTGATTTTATTGGTTGGTCTATGGGGCTCAGACCCGAGACTGGGGGCAACTATATTAGTCCAATCTCGGGTTTGAGAAGGTGGGACGTACTGGCCACCGCTCGAATTCCGGGAGAACCTTCTGGAACCCGTGTAACGTCAAAGGCAGCCTTAAAGGAAAACTGCCTACCAGTTGACGGTGATTTCTGGGCATTCTTTCCTTTCTTCATTTAGGAGGGTAGGGGAGAGAATAGTGTGCTTTGCGTGGTGTAGTCTCGACCAGGGCTAAAAGGTCACCCCTTCTTACCTGTCTTCCATCGGGGCTGTGGACTGACCTCGACCAGACCTGATTCAGCTTTACCTTAGCTTGACCCGGAATTGACTTGAAGTGGCCTAACAAAACAGACCCGATAGACATGCAAAATTTAAGCACTTTTCCGCTTTCTCCTTTGTAACTTACACTGGTAGTTCTTCCCAGGTTTAGCGCCTCCTCATTTCCTTTGGGAGCCCCCTTTTCATCCTCTGTATAATCCTCTCATCCCAGCTCCCTTGTGAGCAGCCCCTCCTCAGCAACCCTCACAATTCTCATTAACGTTCTCTCTGTAATCTTTCATCCTACTTCCCCTTTAAGTTCCCAAATGTTAGCCCACCCTTTCTTTCCCCTCTTCTTGGCTAGATATGATCTGCCTACCCTCCTCCCCAATTTTCCGTTTTATCATATTCTTAATCCATTATCTACTTCTATGATCTCTCCTATCCTAACTCTCCCCTTTAATCCTTCATCTCAGCTCCACATGGTTTCCTTAACACACTCAGAATCTCCCATCTCAGTCCCAACCCCCTCTCTTCCCCATTACATCTCAGCCTTAGTGTCCCCGCTGTTCAGAGCAGGCAGGGCTGCGGAGGCGGTAGCCAGCGGAAGCCGACGCTTGAGCAGACACGGTGCCTGGCGCCCACGTCACTGTCTCCCAGGCCCATCTGTGCTACAGGGAGCGGGGGTGGGGAGGGGGTTATCCGGGGGTGAGGAGGAGGAAGGAGTTCTTGGGAGGTTTGAGGACAAAGGAAGGGCCAGGGCAGAAGCTTCTTACCTCTCTTTGCCATTTCCCAGAAATAGTTTGGACACCCAGGAGTTCATGCAATCTGGATAGAGGTGGAAACTGAGGCTTGGAGAACATCAGTACCTGGGCCATAGAGCAGAGCAAGAGCAAGATCTAGGGGGTTCTAAGGTCAGGTCTGCATATTCTCCGATATCTGCCTTCTTTCTAGTACTCACCATGGTGATCCCAGGTGTAAAGGGGTGTGAGCTGTGAAGTAAGGAAAGGAAGTGGGGTAAAAAGAGGATAGAGAAAAGGTGGAATGAGGAAAATGAGAGAAGGGATGGTAGATGGGGTGAGGGGGATGGGATGAGGAGGGGAGAAGAGATCAGGTGGGAGGTTAGGAGGGGCATTGAGAAGGGGAGGAGAAGTGGGGAGCAAAGACTAGAAAAGAGGGGAGATGGGATAATGAAGGAATGGAATAGTAGTGTGACATGGAGATGGGCAAGGTAGGATGAGGGGGGCTCAGGACAGGTGCTGGCTACTTGGATCTGGGGGATCTCGCTCTGCCTCCTCCAGACTCAGTGGGGGCCTGGGCCGTGGGTGGCTCTACTTCTTCCTATTCCAGTTCTGTCTGTTTTGCCTCCTCCAGCCTTGCCTGTGCCAACACGGAGGCAGAGAGTTTAGTCATTGGCCCTTACCTGGTCCCTGCTAATGCTATATTGTGGGCTTAGACCTTTGGGGGTGCAGGGCCATGCCTTCAGGTGCTGGTGGCATGGATTCCATTGTCTGCTGGATTTTCTATTTCCACCCTGTGTCCTATTGGCCTGGGTATCAGGTGTGCATTAGGAACCAGGGTGCACAATGTGGCATAGGTGTAAGAATGTAGGCTCAGCTGACCTTGTGAGGTTACTTGCCACATCTATGCCTCATTTCTTTCTTTGTATCATGGGTATAGAAAAGAGCAGTACCTCATAGGGTTGTTATGAGGGTTAATTAAGGTAATACATGCTATACATGTAGTTCTGAGCGTGGTATGTAGTTATTGCTCAGCAAAGTTAACCGTTACTCTGTGTGTTCACAGGTATCTGGATGTGTGAGTGCATCTGTTTGATGTTCAAGTCTGATTGGGACTTACTTGTACTGTTGTATCTATAGTGTGATTTTTAAGTGAGAATGTATCTGTGTATATCTGTGTAATATTTTTGTGTGGTAATATGCCTGATTCTGTATTATTTGTTGTGTATGTGATTTTGTATTAGTATACATGTGTGATTAAATGACCATGTAGGTCTGTGTCCATATGATGAACTGCGTCATGAATATTGGCACATTGACTGCCAGTACATGCATGAATCTGTGATCATGTCAGTTCTGAACACCCGCATTCCCCTCCCTTCCTATGAAGACGTCATAACCCTAGGTGTCCCTCATTTTCTCACCCTGAGGGAACCGGAACCCGGGGGCAGGGGCGGGGGTGGGTGCCAGTGAGGAGGTGTTTAGACAGGAGCACATGTTCCCTCCCAGACTGTGTATGGGAGGGGGAGCCCCCTATCTTGCACATATCCTGAAGGCTCCAGAGGAAGTGCTCCCCCCCAGGCCATTCTTAGTTCCCTGTCTTGTTGCCATGGCAGCAGTTGCCAGGGGCTCCCACGGTTGCTAAGGTCTCTGTGTGGGAGGCTGCTAGGCCCCGTTGCCAGTAGAAACAGAGAACAGGAGGGGTGGGGGG
Source organism: Nasua narica (assembly GCA_028533885.1). Taxonomy (NCBI): domain Eukaryota; kingdom Metazoa; phylum Chordata; class Mammalia; order Carnivora; family Procyonidae; genus Nasua; species Nasua narica. The sequence continues at coordinate 48,367,306 of CM052813.1, read as the reverse complement.
AAGACTACCCCCCACAGCTGCGCTCTCTGCAGTGACAGGACTGGTCCTTGGACCTCTCCAGTCCCCAAACTGTACCTGTGACTTGTATGTGGCAATACTATTGTTGGTGGGGGGCTTTCACAGGAAGTTGGGGGTGCCTGGTTGGCTCAGTGGATTAAAGCCTCTGCCTTCGGCTCAGGTCATGATCTCGGGGTTCTGGGATCGAGCCCCACATCGGGCTTTCTGCTCAGCAGGTAGCCTGCTTTCCCCTCTCTCTCCCTACCTGCCTCTCTGCCTGCTTGTGATCTCTCTCTGTCAAATAAATAAATAAAATCTTAAAACAAAACAAACAGGAAATTGGAACTGGAATATAGGGATCCAGCTTCTGAGAGGACCATGGCTCTAGCCTGCCCTTTACCATCTTTAAAGTTGGGAGGCCCTCGGAAATTAGTGACTACTTTATTCTGTCCCCCAATCCTCTACTTTTCCCCTAGCAATGTCTCTGCTTGAGTTCTCCTGTGGCTAGTACTTATTACCTGATGCTTTCACCTGGTATAGGAATGCTACATTGACCCCTGGATGCTGACTGCCTTCTTCCTGAGGTCAGACTCTTAGCATCTCACCTGGATACATACTTCATGCTGACACTTGGACCTAGCATTCAGTTTCACACTTAGTGCCAACTTTGACCTCACCTGAGTCACTGACCTTGGCCTTAGTCCTGGACCAGACAGTTCCCCAAACTCAACACTAGCCTAAGCCCTTTCTAGACATGGATGAGCCCTAATCTTACTTGAATTCAACTGCAGATTCAGTTCGGATCCTGTTCACTGATTGGACACTAACCAGCGATCTAACTCCTTGGTTCTCACCTGGTCTAAACCTATACTGACCCGTAGTACCTTAAGGGTTATTTCTTGCCTTGGGAGTGAGAGGATAATGCTAGAAATGACCAGCAGAGGGCGTGCAACATCAGGTTCTAGAGGCAGGCTTTCCAGAGCCCATCTGGGAAGGGGATGTCAGGCGTATTGAGACCGTGGCTCTTTTCTCTCAGGTCAGGACCTAGAGCTGGAGGCACAGCAGTCGGTTTATGAGGTTGAACTAAAGAAATTAAGTTTCCCAACCCAGTTATTCTAATGTTTTGTGGTCATGTGGGTATGCAAAATCTTGAATCTGCCTGTAGCTCAGCTGGGCTCAGGGCTGGGCATACACCGGAAGGTACTTAACCATTTACAGGCATCACAAATCTCAAGAGGACTGTATACCTGGTAAGGCATCCCACCCCCACCCCCATCTCAACATTTCTGTTATATACTTGTACAGCTTCACTATCTTCCCTGGTATCCAGTTACCTTTTGGTCCTATTAGGCAAAAATCTGCCTCTCCTCCACCTTTGGTCTTAGCTCTGTCTTTGAGGTCACATTGACCTCATCAGTTCCCTCTATATCTATATTCCTCAAGTCTGCTCCCCTCCAGGATGAGACACTTCTCAGGCCTTCATGGGTTCCTCCTTTGCTTTGTTCCATTCCAGCCCCTAAGACCATGCTCCCCTGGCTGGATTTCACTTCATAGTGCCTGGCTCTGATTAGCTTTTCCCAAGGTGCTGGTGCATTTTGCTGGTGCTGGTACAAATGAGCCAGCCGGTCTCTCTCATCTGACTCTGAACTTCTTCCTGCATAGCCTCATGTTACATCAGTTTTTTGGCAGTTTTTTGAGATGTTCCTCCATATCAAGTGAAGACTATAACCTCCTCTTCCTGAGCTACTGGATTACATCTTGCCCATTTGTAACTACCATTTACAGGCTTTCAATGTTACAAGTGTACAATTGCCCAAATGTTATGATTTTGAAAGGGGTGTTATATTTATTTAAAAAACAAAGATACTTGAGATAAATGAAACAAACATTTTTGTAATACATTTTGCATTTTAGAACAATCCTTAGGTCTGCAAATCTATACATTTATGTATACCTAAAGGTGGGACAGGAGAGACTGAAGTGCTTGCTTCAGCAGCACAAATGCTAAAATTGGAACCTTACAGAGAGGATTAGCATGGCTCTTGCACAAGGATGCATGCAAATTCATGAAGCGTTCTATATTTTTGGTTTTGATGAATGTTAAAATGTAATAATGTAAAGTGAGTGTATATATGAATAAATGAGTATATTACCAAAAAAGAAAAAAAAAAAAAAAAGAAGGGCTGAAGATACCCTACTGTCTCAGCTGTGACTTCAGCACTGTGGACAGAGGCCATTAGCGGTAACCCCGGCTATGCCTGTGATTGTGGGTGGATGGAAGATGATACACGCACAGCTTTTAATAGTTTTTTTTTTTTTAAGATTTTATTTATTTATTTGACAGAGAGATAGAGAGCACAAGTAGGCAGAGAGGCAGGCAGAGAGAGAGAGGGAGAAGCAGGCTCCCTGCCCAGGACCCTGAGATCATGACCTGAGCCGAAGGCAGACGCTCAACCGACTGAGCCACCTAGGTGCCCCACGCACAGCTTTTAGATAGGGCCAGAAATCCTTGCTGCTCACTTAATGTCCTATAGTATATGAAGCTCTTTCCTCTTCCTAAACTAATTCTGTCCTCAGTCACCTATCAGCCCGGGAGACAGGACAAGAATTGTTTCCCAGACTTTTACAGATGAGGAAACAAGTTCAGCAAGGTCAAACTCCAAGCAACACTTTGGGTAGGGTGGGAGAGAGAACTCTATTCCACGTTTAGCAAATTTAGCAGCTACTCTTTCCCCTTTGAGGAATGACTGCCTCTAGAGGTAAGAGGATTGCATTTGAACCAAAGCAGGGCAGGGTCAGAAGAAGTTTGCATGTAATCGAGGCTCCAGCCAGCCCTGGAAACAAGTGGCAGGAGGAGGAACAATCCTAAGAGGATCTAAAGTTCAGCAAGACTCCCAGACTGAGGGTGGGGAAACGTTGCTTTTTATTAGGGTCCACAGAGGCCCAGTTTTTATGTTTCTCTTTCTGTCCTAATGCTCGTCTTCATTGAACTTGGAGACAGAAGGGACTCTTAAGATCTCAAGCTGTCCTGAGCCTGATGGACCTCCATTTGAAAATCCCAGGGAGGAGAGGTATGGGAGCTGTGTGAGTGAATGGGGTGAGTTGTGCAGGTTGTTAGAAATCCTGTGACATGGCTACAGGACTGGCTGCTTATGTCTGTTCCCAGGGTGGAAAGGGGATATGCTAGACTACACAGCAGCTGTTTGCTTGAGGTGTACTCTGACAGGCAGCACAACAAAGTGGTTAAGAACATGGGCACTGAAGCCAGACTACCTGGTTCCCCTGCTTCCAATGTGACTGTTTCTTCAGAAACTCTCAGCCTCTATTCCTCACTTTTCTCATTTGTAATACAAACCTCAGGGTTGTTTTAAAGATGATTTTATGTAAAGCACTTAGAAATGCCCAGTGCATAGTGACTGCTCAAAAATATTAGCACTGATTTGTATTTGGGGCCCTTTTGGTTTAGAAGTAAGACTACACCACTGATCCACACTTTAGAGATGCTTTCTTGCCTATAGGTACTGGCTCTGCTCTTATCAGGTAAAGGAGATGAAAAGGGGATTTCACAGTCCTCTGAAAGCTTCTCTTGACCTTAGTTTACCCAAATCTGTAATATATTAAAACATTGGAAAAATGGGGAGGAAATTCTCTACCAAGAAGGACCCAGAAGATTAGGAGAAAACATAGCCAGCTAGCTTCCCTACTTTGTCACCCAGTAGGGATTGGGGAGAGAAATGTGTCTAAAACCAGCCCTTGGTGGTGGTGATGGTAGAATACATTGCAAACAGCTTGAGACCTTACCTCTTCCTCAATTTCTTAGAGAATTCTGGCTTCTCTCTTCAGTGCTTTCATTTCCCCCTCTGTGTCCATGGTGGGGCCCCTGCCTCCCACCCATCACTTGATTCTTGGGAAGGTCAGCACCAGGAAAACTCTAGAAAGAGCCACCATATATTGCATTCTTCCTGGAGGTCACAGCAGCTCCTTAGATTCAAGAATTGGCTAATGATAGGAAACCTTACAGAAACTCAACAGGTGCCCCAAATAAGAGGAAGCAGGAAGCCAAAATAGCATCACAATCTCTTTATTATGATTTCCACTGGGTGCCCAGCCTCTGGGAGCATCAGCTCCTTCAAGAGTGAAGGCTGCGCCATGGAGAGGAGCATGCAGCTGTACTGGTGGGAAGACAGGGCTTGGGGATGTTCCCCTCAGCTGTCAAGTTACTTTCCACAGAAAAGAACATATGAAGGGCATGAGGGACCAGAGGGCATTGGACCTTCCAGTTACTTAAGTGTTCTCAGAACTCTCTCACAAGCCTATGTTTGGCTGGCCATCTCTTAAAGGAGGGAAGCTTGAAGGCTTTTATTTCACATGGATATGGAAAGGCTTTGCTGCTTATACCTTGACGTTCTCATCTATGGTCATGCCAACCCATTCTATACAAACTGGAGTGTGATTGGACTTCTTAGTCACTAGCTCAGACCAGATGTGACACACTGTCCACAATCTGCATCATCAGGTCATGTGGCTCAGAGGGAAGGTTTTCCTTAGTGCGAGTTGGGTCTAGTGGAAATTCTACTACCTGTTTATTTTCTTTCTCTTTAAGGTTGCCAAAAGCAGTGTCAGCAGAAAGCAAGAGCAGGGGAAATGCCCAGTCCCACCACACTCCAGGGCTGAGCTATAGGAAACAGGTATGATACATTAATATTTTCTATTCTCCATCCAATTCTCTGTTGTCTGAGCTGCAGCCAGGGCCCTGGAAAGAGATCCTGGGCAAATTCAAACTAAGTGGCACAGGGAAAGTAGCAATTTTATTCCACTGTAAATTAAGGAGGGAAAAGAGGTGCTGCCAGAATGTTGTTCTGACATCCAATTGTTCTTTTAGTGCCAAGTATATACCTGCCTCTACTCTGCTAGTTTGAGGGTGTCATGCTTGTAGGATCACTAGAGCCTGCTACCAGTCCTGCCTGGAAGTTATTCTTGGCTCTGGTGTGGTCATGGCTAGCTTGAGGCCCTGCCAGCTTCTGCTCAGCTTTCCTCTTGTCTTTAGGGCTTCCTTGCACCACTCTTACTGAAGCTATGAGACCTGCAATGGTTGAGGTTGTGCTTCAGACTAAGAAGCCTAGGCACAATCCTGGGCTCACACCCCAGAGAGGTGCCCTTAGGCAGTTTGATTCTGTACTTCCAATGTTAAGTGATAGGAATGGGGGGGGGGAACTCCCAGATCTGGCCATAAGGCCAGGGTGACATCCCATAGGGAGCACCAGGGCTTAGACGGCATGTCTGCCCTTTAGCCCCAGTCGCCTGGGCTGAAGGTGGGAAGAGGCAACATGCTCATGGCTTTGGCCATTCCTGAAGAACGAAAAGCACTTGAGAGTGGGGTCAGTACCTGGGAGCAAGGGAACTGCTCCATCTCTGGGATCCAAAGGGGTCACTGCTCAAAAGCACAGAGCCTACCTCTGTTGAAGAAGGCTGGTCTCAGGAGAGTAAGCCACAGAGCAGACCTGGAGAGGTTATGTAGCCACAGCTAACTGCCTCTGCTTACCTTCTGTCCCTGCAGCTCCACTGTGTCATCCAGAGGCCCGTCTTTAAATATGAGCATAGGGAAGAGGGGTGTTGGGTGAAAAATAGGCTTAGGGCAAGGAGTCTTCAGAGGAGCAACCCTAACTCTGTTGCTAGTGGGTGGAGTGGCTGGTGTTTGTAAAAAGCATTGATTTCAATTCTGGGCCACCTAGAAGAAATGACTAGAACATTTTCTCAAACCCTTAGAGTCAGATACTGATTTTTGTACTTGGCAGAATTCAGATAGTCACAGTGATGGAAAGGCTTGGTGAAAAGGAAAGGGAATGGGCTTCACTTGGTTTATAAAAGTTTGAAATCTTCATATGCACTGCAGAGGGGCTCTATGGATTAGACACTGCAGAGGAGATCCTAGACAGGGGGGTTCAGGTGGGGGCTTCTATGACTCTGGTCTAGAGGAGCAAGGGAATCTTTTCATTGGTAAAAAGTTAGAGGCCTAATGGAGAAGTGGCTAGTTGCTCCTCCATGCTTTTCTGCTTCTTAAAACTCTTGTGGACTGGGAACTCTGCTGGGGTCCCCTGGGCCCTCTGTAGCCTGCCCCTACCAAGGAAATTTTCTGTCTTGGAATAGGGAGAGGAATAGTACTAAATGGGCTGATACTATCTTGGAAGAAATGCTGCTTTGCCAGGCCCTGAGATGTAGCTGGCCTGATCTGGCCCACGGTCTTTCGCCATTCATCCACAGAAAGCTAGAAGCTGCAGCTCCAGAGAAGGAGGCATCACCTTTCTATGAAGGATCAGGGAACAAGAAGATAATTTCCAGTCCCTATGACTGATGATGAAGCAGGAGAAAAAAGCTGTTCAGACAAAGCCTAGAGCTTGACTCTACACAGAATGCCCTGTGGGATCCAGCAGCCCAAGGTCATTGGCATACAAGGTGATTTACCAGGAGAATAAGCAAGAGCCCCTGTGCTGAATGTGCTTTAATCTTTTTCAGTGCAAAACCCCAGGTCTGGCTGCTTCAGAGGCAGTCCTTGGACCCAAGAGTCATGTGCTTTCACTTTTTTTTTCATTCTGGCTAAAATGAACAACGGCCTCTCTTACTGATGAGTCTTAGGAGTATGGCTAAGCAGTATTTACAAAAAGCTCTTTTTGGTTTTGAAATATTCAGGGCCATACACATGAACCTAGATTCACCTTCTGTCTGCTTCATTTTAGACCTGAATCTAATCCAACCCCCGAGGCTTCACAATCTGTTCTAGGTTAGGCAGTTTCTACAGAAGGGGCTGTTACCACAACCCTGGTGCAGCTCCCCACTTTCCTCGGAGCATCTCAGTACTGATCTCTATGCTACTACTGTGAGCACCCAATTCAGTACAAGTGCCTTGAGCAATGGAAATATGTTAGCTTTTACATGATTGAACCAAGCCCCTCTCTAGTATTTACACTGGAAACAGAACCTGGATTCCAGGGCCAGGGCTGACCCACAACATGCAGTGACTTGAGAACTTAATCAGAACTTAGGGAGGACAGCTGGGACTTAGAGGCCAGGCTTGGTGGGGAAAGACATGTGAGTTGCAGAGAGAAGCAACAACTCAGGCCCTATCTCGGTGAGGGGAGAAGGATGAACCTTCTGTGAGGCTTTGCTGGGACTTCCTCTGCTGAAGAGGTGAGATTAAAAAAAGAAAGAAAGAAAAAGAAAAAAGAAAGAAAGAAAGAAAGAAAGAAAGAAAGAGCAAGCTGAGATGCAAATCCTCATCTTGGCTCCAGCTTGTCAGGGTGGTTGAAAGGAGTCCTCACTGCTTTCTTGGGCTGTGGAAGAGGCTGGCTCTTGTTCTCCATATAATGGCACACTCTGCCAGGTCCACATTTGGGCTGAGGTGGAAAGATGGAAAATCATGAGCCTTCTCCTCTCATTTTCCATCCAAACCTTGTCTTCATTGGAGATCAGGCTTCAGGTCTCTGTGGTAGTTGACTTGGGTGAAGCATCTAATACAGAGGGCTGTGACTTCTGCCATCATACTTGTTCCATTCAGGCCCTTCAGGCTCTGGGCCATGTGTTCTCATCTGCAAAACAGGGGCCAGGATGGCTCATCTTGGTTTTTGACTCTTCTGCTAAACACTTTTGGACTCAAAAGACCTGGCTGAGAGGTTCCTAGAATGCTGGGTTCCTGGGAGGGGCTGCCTTCCCTTCTTCTAATTAGGACTCCATAGATTAGTTGCCTTCTCTGTCACTAGGAATTAGAATTTAAATAAACAGTGGGCTGAAGTGCAGTGGTGGTTTTCAGTAATTTTCCCACCCCAACATACCTGAGGGACATAGCATATACCTACCAGAACAGTGGCTCACCACAGAAGGGATTTTCAACTGATGAAGAGGGAGCCTATCAGCATCTCTAGGACAGCATGTGAGTCTGATATACCCTATTATTATGAATCACTTGTCTGGGTGATGGACATTGGGGAGGGTATGTGCTTTGGTGAGAAAAAAAAAAAAAAAGAATCACTTGGCCAGTGACTCATCTATTGGAAATCAGAACTGGCCAGTAGAAGTGAATAGAGACCCCTCTCATCTATACCAGGAGCTTCACAAAAGGAACTTTGGTCCTTTTTCAACCAGAAGAACCAGGTCTCTGAAGGCATGGACAGCTAGACATGTGTGTGTGTGTGTGTGTGTGTGTGTGTGTGTGTACACACACACATATGTATGCAGTGGCAGGTCCAGTCTATGATGTGAGGGCAGGAGTGGATACTGCCACAGCTCCCAGGGCATTTCCCTGCAGCAATGCATATACTGCTTCTGTTGTGAGGGGAGCAGTGATTTCAGTTCCATAAAGCTTAGTGGCAAATTGAGATGCTGGCAGTGCTCCATCCCCACAAGTCTCAGTACCAGAGGATGGTGGGGGAAAGAGGGAAAGAGAAAAAGGAGAGGAGGGAGACCACTGTCCCCGAACTGAGCTTCTCTGCTCCATGCTATCCTGGGGGTTTCAGATGAATTGCTGCACTGTTGGGGCGAGCAGCCAAGATGTAGACAACATTCTCCTGCAGGAAGGTAGGCCAGTCCACAAATCTGGAGTAAAAGGAAAGAACAGGTTTGTGAAGTTGGCTGCGGAACCTGGATATTCATGAGACCTGCTCCGAGTGGCAGTACGGCTTAAGGCTGGGCAAAGCTCAGGGAAGCCCTGGCTTTTGGCTGACATAGGTATGGCTGGCTGTGCTTCCAAGCTGACAGACCAGCCAGTTGACCCCTATCTGGGGTCAAATGGACATTTTTAGAGACTGGTTTCTGGGATAGGCACTTGCTCTTCTGGGGTAGCAGTGGGCAATGCCCACTTGTGTGTGTTGAAGGGTGAGGAGTGGGGCACCTGGGTGGCTCAGTTGGTTAAGCGTCTGCTTTCGACTCGGGTCATGGTCTCGGGGTCCTGGGATCAAGCCCCACATCGGGCTCCCTGCTCAGCAGGGAGTCTGCTGCTCCTCCCTCTGCTCCTCCGCCCACTTGTTCTCCCTCTCTCTCTCTCTAAGTAAATAATCTTTAAATATACATATATGTAATAATAATCGATAAAAACACATTAAAAAAAAAAAAGAAGGGTGGGGAGTGCAGCAGCCCGGTAAGGGAATCCTACTCACCTGGACTCCTGCTCTGTGGGCAGCAGAGCCTTGTCCTGACCCTTGCTGCTGCTGCTGGCTGGGCTGCTGTCTGCTATGGGACCCACATGGCTAATGCTGTTGGGCACAAGGATATGTGGTTAGGAGTGGGAAAGAGAAAGGTCTGTTTCCCCTCCCAAACTCTGAGGAACCCATGGCTCTAGAGATGCATGTCCACGCTTTTCTGACATGAGTGACAATTTGGAGTAGAGGATGCCCTAGGGCCCAAACAATAAGAGGCAATATCCTATGTCTAATGCATAGGAAGATCCTCTCCTGTCTGTTGACAGAAGAAACAGAGAGGTACCCTTCATACCAAGGGCCATTTGGTGTAGAAAAAGGAGGAGGGCATGTGAATGGTGGCAGGGATTGGTAGGGAACAGACCTGACACTGCAGGAAGGAGCCTCTGCAAGGCGTTTGCAGAACCAAGAGTGCTGGGCTCCACGGCACTCTGCCTCACTGATAGTACTCCCAGTGCCCCTGGCCAGGAAGGTGGCCCGGGCTCGTTCCCGCTCCTTGACTGTCAGAAGCCTTAACAGAGAATTCTGCGGAAGAATCAACAAGTTAAGATCTTGGAGGTGAAAATTTTTTGTAAAATGTCAAACCATAGAGAATCATACCTCCATTATGTCCATTACCTCCATTACCACCTCTGCAGCCTCCCTTTGAAGCCGCCCAGAGCCTTTCTGGTTGTATTAACATTTGCAGTTGGGTCCAGTGCAAATCAATCTTCCTTGGGCAGTTTCCCCAGCTTAGGCACTGGATCATGTGTTACTGGGTGGAATAGCCCTTTCTTGCTATGGTCCCTGCTAAGACAGTACCTAGTGCTCCTCCAACCTGCCCAGCATGCTTCCTAAGTCTCTGTCATCCAGTATCCCATAGACATTCACCCCAGTTGGCCCTCACCTGGGGACGCAATTGCTGCAGAAGTAGGAGGGACTCATGGGACAAGAAGTCAGACCACTCTATGTGTCCTCGATGTTCAGGGTCCAGGGCTGCAAACTGGCGGGCTGCCTGTTCCTCTTGCTCCTCGCTTAGAGCCCTGTCACTGTCCCCCCGCTTTGCTGCTTGGTGGCGGTAGCGCAGGAAGTCCTCCAGTGTCAGGGAGCAATCTGTGGGAGGCACCCCATACTAGCCAAGCCCACCCTTTCCTCAGCCTCTTTTTACTTCTAGGGTACCCTCCATTTATTTCTACGGTACCCTCCAGAACCCCTATTATCCATAGCTTTCGTGGAGTATTTGTCTCCCATAGCCAGGATAACTCAGGCTGTGGTGGGTGGGGAAGATGGGCGGGTATGTGGATGCCCCTGCTGGCCAAGAGCTTGGGAACAGGGACCTATTTACCCCTACTCTCCAAATTCCAGCATACTCCTTTTATGGTTCACCCTAGAAAGTATAGAGGAAAAATGTGCTAGCCCCTCTCCATCTGGCAGCACTGACCAGCCTTACCAGGAATGACTTTACACTGCTGAAAGGTCTCTGTGAGGCTGTACATTTCCTCCTCAGTTAGCAGCAAGTTGAGATTATCCTGAAAAAAAGAAAAATCTGAGTCAGTGGCCATACAGACCAGTAAGAAAGAAAGGCCAAGGATCAAGAAGGATGGAAACTGTATTTCAACTCGAAGGCAATTCTGGGATCATCTAATCCCAGCCTCTAATCATGATCAAAGAAACTGAAGCCCCAGAAAGGGGAAAGGATTTGCTCAGAGTTGCCCAACTCTGTATCAGAATCTTCTCCAGAAGTCAGGTATCCTGATTCTAGACCTAAGACCCTTTTATTAAACAGTTTTAAAATTATTCTCTGAGATACCCTAGGGAATCCTTGGAAGTGCCTTAGGAAGCTGTTGCAAGGGAAAAGGGGACTAATAAGTGGGCAGGGTTGTGAATCCCCAGCTCCATCAACCACAGCAGCTCCATCTTTATTCACTTTATGTATTTGGCCTCCATGTTAGACTGTGCTCAAAGAGTATTTCAGTTAAAAAAGAAGTTTAATTCTAACTCTGCTCCTAGTAGGCTGTATTACTTTAAATAATCCAGAGTGGTTTTGAAAGAGATGCCATTATGATGAAGTTCCTAAAACAAAATGAGTTTTTTGTGGTGCCATAGAAATTTTAATTCCAAAACACCACCGATTATGTTATTTTATTAATACTAATTTACAGTCGGGTGCCTGGGTGGCTCAGTTGGTTAAGCGACTGCCTTCGGCTCAGGTCATGATCCTGGAGTCCCAGGATCCAGTCCCACATCCGGCTCCCTGCTCCGCAGGGAGCCTGCTTCTCCCTCTGACCTCTCCCCTCTCATTCTCTCTCTCTCTGTCTCAAATAAATAAAAAATAAATCTTTAAAAAAATACTAATTTATAGTCTTATAGTCTTTAAGCTGTCAAAGAGTCTTTCCAGTGTAACGGTTATTTTTCTCTCTTAAAATACCAGCAAAGAAGAGAAACAGATATTTCATGAGCATTCATTTGTGGATTTCATAACTCAAACAACTTTTTCAATGAGCACTTATTGAGCACCTGGTATATGCTGGGCACAGTGGGGTGTAACATTGTGAAATGTTCAGTGGGGCTGGAATGTAGAGGGTGTGTGTATGTGTGTGGAGGGAGAGTAGAGAGGAATGACAAAGATAAGGGAAAGCTAGGCAGAAGCCTGACTATGAAGTGCCTCAAATACTCAGTATTGAGCCCTTCAAATGGGCTTTTATTCTGAGGGCAAAAGAGAGTCACCAAATGTTTGTGTTTTAAGTAGGGTCCACACCCAGCATGGAGACCAATGCGGGACTTGAACTCATGACCCTGAGATCATGACCTAAGCTGAGTTAGAGTCAGGTAGTTAGCCGACTGAGCCATCTGGGTGGCTGACTGATTGGTTTTTAAGGGTGTATGTAGTGCCATTGTCAGATTTTTGCTGCACAGAGAATGAATCGGAGGGGCAAAGTGTAGAGACATGGAGAAGAGTTAGTTAACTCTTCTGTTGCTATAACTGTTGATATAGTACAGGTTAAGAAAAGATGAGTGGCTAATCTAAGACATGAGAATGGAAAAGAGGAGATGTGAGAGACATTAATAGGTAGATCAGTAGGACCTGTTGACTTACTGGATGTGAGGGATGAAGGAGAGAAATGAATTGGTATTGGCAACTGGAGGGCCGGTATTACTATTCAGAGAGGTAAGAATTTTAGAACAGGTTTTGGGAAAAAGAGGAGTTCATTTTGGGGCATGTTGAGTGTGAAGTATCTGTGAGGCATCAAGATGAATGTAAGTCCAAGAGACAAATTTAGGTCTGGATACGCAGGTTTGGGAGTCATTTGTGTTTAGATGGTAGCTGCAGTCACTGAAGTACATGAAATAACCCAGGGAGAGAGTGTGTGCAGTGAGAAAAGAAAAGTGTTAACACCAGAACCCCAAGGAAGACCAGTGTTTAGGACTGTGACAAGAAATTAACTAAGGGCACTCAGAATGGTCAGAAAAGAAGGTAGGAGGAGAATCAGTAGAGAGTACTGGAAGCCAAGAAAAGAGAGTTGCACAACATAAAAGGTAAGGTTAATGGTGGTGATACAGCTATGATGGGACTTTACTGATTTTCTATTTTCTCTAGTTTCCTTATTTTACGTAATAATTCTCATAAATACTTAAATCCCCCACAAAAGAGGAGACAATAAGGGAGAGCTAAATACCTCATAGAGGTCAAGTAAGAAGATGCCTGAGAAAAGGTCACTAGACTTGACAGGTCTGTCAGAATGACAGCAGAATGACAGATGCAGAAGCTGAATTACAGGTGGTCGACGAGCCACAAGGAAATGATGGAGTCTTTTCAAGAAGCCTGACTGCGAAGGGAAGAAAGGGGAGGAGCCTGGAAGAAACCTTTGTAAAAAGTCTGGCAAGTGGTAGTAATGATGGTAGGACTGTGACAGAAAGCCAGGAAGCGTTAGGAAGGAGACATGTTCAACAGGTTCCCACACCAGCAGAACCCTAGAGAACAGAGTTGCTGTGAGTGAAAAGGCTGGTGTTTGGAGGGGTGGTGAGAAGAGAAAATGGTGTGTAGAGCAGGGTCTACTGTGACATACTTCAGCTGGAGAAAAGGTGTGTAAGGGGCTGGAAATAACTGTTGTATACTTGATTTTATAGACAAGCCATAGATAAGTGATATTTGTTAGAAAGTGGTACATCTTTCTTTCTTTTACACAGTAGGAAGAAGAGGGGGGATCTTCTGGGATGTTTCTCAGAAGATATCTGCAGGATAACAGACCAATAAAGCAAGACTTATATTCTATTCAGATGTACTGAGAAATGGATATGAATCTGGATTTTGTCTTTTTAAAAGTTGGAAGACGGGGTGCCAGGGTGCCTCAGTGGGTTAAGTGTCTGCCTTTGGCTCAGGTCATGATCCCAGATCCTGGGATCGAACCCTGCATCTGGCTCCTTACTCAGTAGGGACCCTGCCTCTCCTTCTCCCTCTGCTGCTCACCCTGCTTGTGCTTTCTCTCTGTCAAATAAATAAAATCTTTAAAAAAAAGTTGGAATGCATTTATATATAATTTGCAAAGTTTTGCATCAACAGACATTTGTTATTTAATTTACATAATGATCACATTAGAGATGAAGAACAAATGCTCCTAAGAGTTAGGTGGTAGGCCAAGTGATGATCTTTGGACTAAGAAGTGTTACTGTGTTAGAACCTATCCCTATAGGAAGCAAGTTGGTTAGGCTGGTTTTTCAAAGGAGTATAATGAGTGACAACTATAGACTATTAGAGAAAGCACTACTCTAAGCAGAATTACTTTTGAATAATTAGGCCTCATCCTAACCATTGATTCCACTGGCTCAGTGTTTCTCAACTGGGACGAGTTTGCTCCCCTAGGACACACTGGGTAATGTCTGGAGACATTTTTGGTTGTCACAACTGGGGTGGGTGCTACTGACATCGAATGAGGTAGAGGCCAGGGATGCTGCTAAACATACTACATTGCACACATCCTCCACAACAAAAATTACTGTGTCCAAAATGTTGTAGTACTGAGGTAGAGAAAGCCTGACCAAGTTTGAGGATACCCCTATCTACATTGGAAAAGTCTTTTAGGTCACTGCCTAGAAACCAGCGTTCTAAGAATGCGTCTCCAGAAAAGTGCCAAATTCCCTGCAGTGTGGCAGCCCACAGTCGCTGCTGTCCAGGCTTACACAGTAGTGGCAGCTCCAGCCAGTTTCTGTGTGGGCTGTCTCGGTCACCTCTGCTGCACTATCTCCTTGGACGTAGCCCATGCGGCGCAGACAGCCATCATGGAAAACCCTGGTGCAGATCCTGCATGGGAAGAGGCTCTCAGCTGTCCAGACCTCACAGACATCACACATCTCATCGTTGACAACCTGGCGAAAAGAATAAATAAGGAGTGTATTCATTCCAGTGTAGGCAGCAAGATCCTATGGCCACTAAACACAGAGTTACCCACATGGGGCTAAATATCCTTGGAGCAGCCCAGAGGAACAATTCCAACTGAAGCCAGTGCTAAGGTGATAGAGCTTTCTCTGGAAGACAAGAACCTGCAAACTCTTCCAACTGCTCGGGTCTCTATGACCATTTTTCTGAACAGGGATGCTACTAACATTTTTGGAAAAAATAATCTGTTCTGAAAGACTGTCCCGACATTGCAGGACACTTAGCATCCCTGGTTTTCTTGGCATCAAAACCCAGTAGCAACTCCCAGTGATGATGACCTTCTTGAATGCCCACAAATTTCCAAATGCCTCCTACAGGGAATACTACTATTCCTTAGTGAGATGGATGGCAAAAGACCTGCCATGGTGTCATTCCTTATCACCCCTGTCTCCAGTCTTCCACTAAGACCAATCCAGGATATAACATTTTTATTCTTGTAGAAGAAATTCAAAGATTGTTCCAGACTCAACTGCAAACTCCTTTCTGGAGTTTTTCCTTTTTGAGTCTCACTTTTGAGACTCCTTTTGAGTCTCACCTGGAGTCCCAGGCCTCCCTGTCTTGCTCCCTGATCCTCAGAAGGTCTAAGACTTGAGGACTGTGCCCTAACTGGATACTCACAGTTTCTCTGGGCTCCAAGCAGATATCAGGAGGCTTGTCATCATCCAGCTTCCGGGTGGGGCGGATGAAAGCTGGGGGTGTGAAACGATTAGTCCTGTCAAACTCCTCTGGTTCCACTCCACGCCCATCTCGGAGCCTTTCCCAGGCTGCACGGTTGACACTGCTCTCTTCTTGGAGCACTGGAGTACTTGCCTCTGTTTCTTTCTCCTCCTGTACCTCCTGGACAGAGCCCTCTACAGTGCCACGGCGGGACCCTGGAAGCTCACCGGTGCGCCGGATGGAAGGTCTGTCCCGTAGTCCATCCTTGAAAGCAGACACAGCTAGGCTCACCTTCTGCACCTGCTCCACTGTTTGCCGCTTGGACATCAACACCCCCATGGCTCTGTGGACAAAAAGCAGAGGAGCCCAGATTCAGCCAATGGCTGACTATGTCAAGCCAATCAATTTCAACCATTCACCTAAGTGGCAAGTGCTATTAAATAGTTTTTCCCTCCTCTGGAACTCAGTGGCATGGTGGGATGGAAAAAGCACATGTTAAAGAGTCAGTCAGAAGACCCTAGTTCTATTTCTGACTGGCCTTGTGATTTTGGTTTTCTTACTTGTAAAATGAGGGCTATCTGCTCAGTGCACTTCACAGGGCTGTCATGAAGATTACATTAAAAAATGTGCTTATTCTTCCTGTTTGGGAGGAGGGTGTTCTCCATCCCTGGTAGAGGGAAGACTGAATGGGATAATGAATGAAAAAGGCTATGTGAACCCTGTGATGCTCTACAACCCCAGGAGCTTATTATTATTTGGGAAATTGAGATTAAATATTTAAAAATGGTTTTCTTCTGCAAAGGCAGTATACAGGAACGGATTACACCTGGGGCTTTAGAAACAGACAGACATACACTCTGTCTTGAGTGAACCACTTACTTACTAGCTATACTTTAATGAGATAAATGGAATAAAATATATAGCCAGGCCAAAAAAAAAAAAGTGCTTATTAAGTGCTTAGCAGACTGGAAAGTATTCTACAAATGTGAAATGGTATCTCTTTATTTCTTGCTGTCCCAATGCCAATTAGGTCCAGGGTCCCAGGCCTCTGGAGATGGTTGGAGACATTAGAGCTTAAGTCTCTCCTATGCCCCATGAGATGACCCAAAGCTTAAAGCAAGACTATAGCAATACATTTCAGACTTCTGATTGAAGAAAAGAAAAGCTCCTCCAATAAGTGCTGTGCTCACTGCATCCAGGGATAATCCACATCAAATTCTCACTTTTTCAGAGTGAATGCACTCCTATTTTTAGGGGACTCCTGAATTAGATAAGAAGCTCTACCAACCTAGCCACATGGTCAAGATCACAAAGACTCCTTTGCACCCTCTAATTAGCTATGGTGGTTTGTGGGTCTGTTTGTCTTTTACAGACGACCTGCCCATTATAAGTGCTAAAGTGCTTCTCAGACTTTTAGGGCTTCACTAATGTTGCTCCCATATTGTCTCTTTTGATTTTCTGAGCTGTTCACTAAAACCTTTACAGGTTAAGAAGTAAAATTAGCCCTGCTCTTCTGCAGTACCAGGGTACTACACTGGAAAGCGAGGGCATGACATGGGCATATTGCAAAGCTGGTTTGCTCTTTCCTAGTCTGAAGGGTCTTCTGAAGTAGAATTCAGTTGGAGAATACGTGTTCTAAGTAAAGTGAAATGGAGAGTCCATTTTAGCTTCATTCTCAATCCATTATAATCAAGGCCTTATTGAACAGTACTATGTATAAGGTACTAACTACTCATCATAGGAAATAAAAGGACATAACAGTCTCACCACTTAAGCTACTTAATATCAGAACTCAAAAGAAGAGGGCATCTAGGTGGCTCATTTGGTTAAGTGTCTGCCTTTGGCTCCGGTCATGATCCAGAGTCCCAGGCTCTAGACTGGTATTGGGCTCCCTGCTCAGTGGGGAGTTTGCCCCTCCTTCTCCATCTGTCTCTCCCTTACCGACCGCCCCCCCCCTCCCCCCGCTCATGCTGTCTCTCTCAAATAAATAAAATATTTAAAAATCCTCAAAGAGTGAGACAAAGTATTGGAAATGTGTAAAGGAAGGTTAAGACCACACTACTGGGAATCAAAGTGGACTGTGAAGAATGGGTAGGAAGTTACTCTCTGTTTGTTTGGATGAAAAGGGGGCAGAGGGTAGGAGGAAAGGTTAGGGCCACTTAGAAGGCTACTATAATAGTCCAGGCAAGATGTAGAGGGTTTATTATTATTATTATTTTAAATATTTTATTTATTTATTTATTTATTTATTTATTTATTTATTTATTTATTTGTCAGAGAGAGAGAGAGAGAGAGCACACAAGCAAGCAGAGCTGCAGGCAGAGGCAGAGAGAGAAGCAGGTTCCCCGCTGAGCAAGAAGCCTGATGTGGGACTTGATCCCAGGACCCTGGGATCACGACCTGAGCCGAAGGCAGTCACTTAACCGACTGAGCCATCCAGGTGTCCCAAGATGTAGAGGGTTTAAACTGAAATGATGGTAGCAGGAATAATGCTGACTGAGTCTACCTGATACCATGGAAATAGAATTAGAGAAATTTGGGAATAAATTGGTAACTGGATGAAGGTTAAAGGTAAAGAGGGCAGTTTTATATTTATTTCCCAGCTTTACTGAGATATAATTGACATATAATACCATATAAGTTTAAGATCTACAATTTGATGTTTTGATACACATATATTGCAAAATGCTTACCATAATAAGTCTAGGTTGCACATCCTTACCTCACATAATTACCATTTTGTCATTGTTATGTTAAGAACATTAAAGCTCTACTCTCATAGCATCTTTCAAGTATACAATGTAGTTTTATTAATTATAGTCACCCTGCTGTACCTGAGATTCCTGGAACTTATTCATTTTATATCTGAAGGTCTATACCTGTTGACCAGTGTCTCCCCATTTCTTCCTCTCCTCAGCCTTTGGCAACCGTAATTCTATTCTGTTTTTAATGAGTCCAGTGTTTTTAGATTCCATGTATAAGTAAAGTCATACAGTATTTCATTCAGCCTTTCTCTGCCTTACTTACAGATAGGGCAGTTTTAAATCAACTAACTAGTGGAATTTAAGAAACAAAACAATCATAGGGGAAAAAAAGAGAGAGGCAAACCAAGAAACAAACTCTTAACTATAGAGAACAAACTGATGGTTACCAGAGGGGAGGTGGGTGGGGGACTGGGTGAAATAGGTGATGGGGATTAGAGAGGGCACTTGTGATGAGCACCAGGTGATGTATGGAAATGCTGAATCACTACATTGTGCACCTAAAACTAATATTACACTGTATATTAACTAACTGGAATTTAAATAAAAACTAGCAGAATGGCACTGCCATTTACAGAAATTGGGAAATGAAACTGGATTTTCTACATGTTGAATTAAAGATGTCTGGGACATTCAGGTCTTATGTTATCCCCTGCTTATAACTTTTAAATGGCTTTCTACAGCTTTCAGGATAAAGTCCTTCAAATTATGCTTTCTATTTTTTAAACCATTGCCTGTGAGGCCCTGCTTGGTCTGGACTCCTTTCTTTACACTGTGTTCTTTTTTTTTTTTCCTATAAACTTTTATTTTATTTTTTCAGTGTTCCAAGATTCATTGGTCATGCACCACACCCAGTGCGCCATGCAATATGTGCCCTCCTCAATACCCACCACCAGGCTCACCCAACCCCCCCAACTCCCTCCCCTTCAAAACCCTCAGTTTATCATAGAGTCCATAGACTCTCATGTTTTGTCTTCCCCTCCAATTTCTCCCCATTCACCCTTCCTTTCCTTCTCCCAATGTCCTCCATCTTTTTCCTTATGCTCCACACGTAAGTGAAACCATATGATAATTGACTCTCTGTGTTCTAACCATATGTCTTCCTTTCAGTCATTGTTTGCCATGCTTCCTATATTTTTGGGACTTTTGAACATTCCTTCTCTCCATTAATACCAATTCACCTGTCAGAGCTCAACTCAAGTATCACATTCTCATGGAAGTCCCAACTGGAGTGTGCACATAGCACTATGATCTTCTGCTCTGGAGCAATTATCTTTGTCATGTAATGATTATTGATGATGATTATCCAATCAATGTCAGTTTCCTCTATTAGATTGTTTTTACCCTGGTTAGTATCTATCTCTACTGCCTAACAATGTGTATGAAAAAGAATGACAATAAACATTTCCCAGTGTGCCTGGCTGGCTCAGTCAGAAGAACATAGGACTCTTAGTCTTGTGGTAGTGAGTTTGAGACCCACATTGAGTGTAGAGATTACTAAAAACATTAAACTTAAAAAAAATAAACATTTCCCAATTAATTGTGGAGAAGCTTTTTTGATATTTTAAATAAAGTCTTTTAAAAATTATTTATTTATTTATTTGAGACACAGAGAGAGTGAGCGAGAGAGCATGAGCCGGGGAGGAGCAGAGGGAGAGGGACAAGCAGACCCTGGGATTCCAGAACCACGACCTGAGCCTAAGGCAGATGTTTAACTGACTGAACCATCCAGGCGCCCCTTAGATAAAATCTTTTTTTAAAAATAAAGATTTTATTTATCTATTTGACAGAGAGAGAGGGAGAGAGAGAGAGATCACAAGTAGGCAGAGAGGCAGGCAGAGAGAGAGGAAGAAGCAGACTCTCCACAGAGCAGAGAGCCCGATGCGGGGCTCAATCCCAGGACCCTGAGATCATGCCCTGAGCCAAAGGCAGGGGCTTTAACCCACTGAGCCACCCAGGTGCCCCTTAGATAAAGTCTTAATACACATAATACCTTTTAAAAAAATTTACTTATTTGAGAGAGAGAGAGCATGAGCAAGAGAGAGAGCATGAGCAGGGGGAGGGGCAGAAGGAGAAGCAGACTCCCTGCTGAGTCTGACCTGGGGTTCAATCCTAGCACCCTGGGATCATGACCGGAGCCTAAGGCAGACAGACGCTTAACCGACTGAGACACCCAGGAGCCCCTACACGTAATATCTGATGACAAGTATATCCTCTTTCCAGAAACAACAATCATGTATCATAGTGGTGCAAATTTCTACCTTGCCCGGAATTATCCTGCTATCAATTGCTTACCCAAGAAACATAACCCATATTTTTGAATTTAGAGAATGATAAGAAGTATCCCCTCTCCCCATTTGTAAAATTTGTTATAAAATTAAGGTACATGACTAAGGAATATTTACTTTGGTGTTTTTTGTTTTTAAAGATTTTAAGTAAACTCTATACCCAATGTGGGGCTCAAACCCATACCTTGAGATCAGGAGTTGCACACTCTACTGACTGAGCCAGCCAGGTGCTCCAGGAATATTTACTTTGAATAAATAACTATTGGGATACCTGGGTGGCTCAGTGGGTTAAAGCCTCTGCCTTCAGCTCAGGGCATGATCTCAGGGTCCTGGGATGGAGCCCCACATCGGGCTCTCTGCTCAGCGGGGAGCCTGCTGCCCCCTCTCTCTGCCTGCCTCTCTGCCTACTTGTAATCTCTCTCTCTCTGTCAAATAAATGGATAAAATCTTTGAATAAATAACTATCTTTTACAGATTGTGACAAAGAAGACTGAATAAAGATTTATTGGTCAGATTCAGGAAATTGGATTCATGTTAAGGTGTTCATACCCAAGTGGACATTTTTTTAAAAAATATTTTATTTATTTAAGAGAGAGAATGAAAGAGAGCCCAAACAAGAGAGGGAGCATGAACATAAGGGGCAGAGGGAGGGAGTGAGAGAGAATCTCAAGCAGACTCCCTGCTGAGTGTGGAGACTGACCCCAAGGTGCTCTATCTCACAACCCTGAGATCATGACCTGAGCTGAAATCAAGAGCCTGACTTAACCAACTGAGCCACCGAGGCAGACAATTGTCCCCAGTGGAAAATTAATAAATTGTGATTTAAAAATCCTCTTTTGGGGGTTCCTGGGTAGCTCAGTCAGTTAAGCAGCCAACTCTTGCACCCTAATGTTTATAGCAGCAATGGCCACAATAGCCAAAATATGGAAAGAGCCCAGATGTCCATCAACAGATGAATGGATAAAGAAGATAAATAAGATGTAGAATATATATAAAATGGCATATTACTCAGGGGGAAATCTTGCCATTTGCAACGACGTGGATAGAACTAGAGAGTATTATGCTAAGTGAAATAAGTTAGTCAGAGAAAGACAAATACCAGATGATTTCACTCATGTGGAATTTAAGAAAAAAAACCAGATGAACATAGGGGGATGGGAAGGAAAAATAAGATGAAAACAGAGAGGGAGGCAAACCATAAGAGACTCTTAACTACAGGAAACAAACTGAGGGTTTCTGGAGAGCAGGTGGGGGGATGGGGTAATCGGGTGATGAGCACTAAGGAGGGCACTAGATATAATGAACCCTGGGTATTGGGGTGCCTGGGTGGCTCAGTGGGTTAAAGCCTCTGCCTTCGGCTCAGGTCATGATCTCAGGGTCCTGGGATCGAGCCCTGCATTGGGATCTTTGCTCTGCAGGGAGCCTGTTTCCCTCTCTCTCTGCTTGCCTCTCTGCCTACTTGTAATCTCTCTCTCTCTGTCAAATAAATAAATAAATAAAATCTTTAAAAAAAAAAAGAGCCCTGGGTATTATATGTAACTGATAAATCACTAAATTCTACCTCTGAAACTAATAATACACTCTATGTTAACAAAATTGAATGTAAATTAAAAAGAAAAAAAAAGTTCATGTGACCTAGCCTGGTGGGGGTAGGCCTAGGGGTAGAGAGGAGAGTGCATATATGTTAGAGCTTTTGCTGAGGCTATGGATCCAGATAATTCTTTACCTTTTCTCTTTTTTAAAAGATTTTATTTATTTATTTGAGAAAGAGAGCAAGCATAAGCGGGAGGGTGGAGAGAGGCAGAAGGAGAGGAAGAAGTTGACTCCCTGCTGAGCAGGAAGCCCAGTGCTGGGCTGCATCCCAGGATACCAGGATGAAGACCGAGCCAAAAGCAGACATTTAACCAACTGAACCCCCCAGGTGCCCCAAAGGATCCAGAGGATTCTTGAAGAGGCTGGATCTATAATCTCCAGAAACTGCCCACATGCCTCTTGAGGTTGTGCTTTATGGTTAGGTGGGAAAGCAAGCCCCCCACTTAGAGCAAGAGGAACAGGCATACCACACCAGGAGGGAGAATGTAAAACTGATACACAGCCCTTCACTATGGACCCTCTTCATGATCAATTATTTCCAAGTTTATCAGCACAAAAGTATGGGTTGAAAAAAAAGTTGTGAAATGCTTATTTGGAGACCTAGAATAACCATATGAAATTCACTTTTCCAAGAATGATCCACTGAAGGAAAATCAGTGGTATGCATTTGGCTTTTACTGGCTTTTTCAGATAATGTAGTTAAGAGTTCTCAACAAAGGCCAAAGAGGGAGGTTACTCTGTAAGTGGCCTGAGTCGTTAATAGTGTATCAGCAAATTAACCACAGGCATCTCCCAATATATTGTAGTCCTGCTACAACCCATTATTCTCTGTAAGGATAACAAGAATCACTATTAAGCTATGTCAATTGTTAATGATGTCACTGCAGTGGTTTGGGGAGTTGATCTTTAAAGGAATTTCAATGAAGACTGAAGATGACATCCACCAGCAAAATAAACAAACATAAAAATAAATTAAAAACCACCTTCCATTCCTGACCACAGGATCCTGGAACACTGCTATTACTTTTACCTGAGATGGTTCCATTTTCTAGGCCATTTTATGCTCATAAGGGCAGAAAATGTAGAGCAGAACCAACAAAAAGAAACCATCAGGGGCGCCTGGGTGGCTCAATGGGTTAAAGCCTCTGCCTTCGGTTCAGGGCATGATCTCAGGGTCCTGGGATCGAGCCCTAGATCAGGCTCTCTGCTCAGCGGGGACCTGCTTCCCCCTCTCCCTCTGCCTGCCTCTTTGCCTACTTGTGATCTCTCTGTCAAATAAATACATAAAATCTTAAAAAAAAAAAGAAACCATCAAATCTAAACAAGATCCCAAGTCATTGGGAATCAATATAGCTTTAATTTTGAGGACACAATAGCAGTAGGCTTCAAAGAATGAGGTTGAAACCCTTAGTGCCTAAAGGAGGATCAAACCTGTATACAAGACACCTTGATTAAATGCAAGTGTGCTGAAATATCCATATGTACACGTGGGTGTTTGAGAAATTAACAAAATGAGCTCTAATTTCTAGAGAAACAAGTGGTAGTGATTAGTAATAGGTAAAAACAAATGCCTGTGAGAAAAACCTGGCTTTTCCTGTGCTGGAAGAAGTCCTAGGAAGAAGAGTGAGTTAAAAGGAAATCAAGTTGTAAAGATTCCACAAATGATAGCTAATGATTACTTCTTTGGCTGGTGGGTGGAACTGGGTTTTCTGCCTCCCTAAAAAGAATGAAAGAAGGATAAAAAGACATTGTCTCAAGAATGTGACTGCCAGAGAATTTGTAGTATCTAAGTTAGGCTTGGAAAAAACCTCAGGAGGGCAGGAGCAGGTGGTGGTGAATATCAGAGGGACAAGAAGGTAGATTAGGGCTGTGTAGCTATATGATCTGAAGAAAATGAAAACAGATGACAAAAACGAATTTTTTCTTTGGGTAAGAGAAGTGTCTAAATGTATTTGCCAGGCAGTAAGACATATGTGGGCAGCTTGGAATGTGTGTGTGAAAGACACACCCATTCTCTGCAGAGCACATGCTTAGAACACAGTGAGAATATTTATAAGGGTAGAGTGGTGGGAGTAAGAGGAGGAAGGGTTGCTCTACAGCAGGAGCTGGTGGAAAGACAAGGAAGGAGAAGGTAGCTAGGGAATCTCTTCCCAAGCTCTCTACAAAGATTTGTACCTGAGAGGCACCTGGCTGGCTCTGTTGGTGGATCATGTGACTCGATCTCAGGGTTGTGAGTTCAAGCACCATTTTGGATGTACAGAGTAAAGAAAAAAAAAGAATTGTAACTGTGAGAAGCCTGGGGAGCAGCCCTGCTAATAGGCAGGAGTCTCCTTATTTGATATGCTAAATATAAAGAATGTTTACTATACTTGCTTTTATCTGATTTCTTTTTTAAAAATTTATTAATTTTGCATTCTGAAATTTACTGAATTCATTTATCAGTTCTAATAGTTTTTTGGTGGAATTTCAGGGTTTTCTATATAGTAACATGTCATCTGCAAATAGTGAAAGTTTTAATTTTATTTTTAAAGATTTTATTTATTTATTTGACAGAGAGAGAGAGAGAGATCACAAGTAGGCAGAGAGGCAGGCAGAGAGAGAGGGAAGCAGGATCCCCGCTAAGCAGAGAGGCTAACGCAGGGCTCGATTCCAGGACCCTGAGATCCTGACCTGAGCTGAAGGCAGAGGCTTTAACCCACTAAGCCACCCAGGCGCCCCGAAAGTTTTACTTCTTTACCAATCTGGATGTCTTTTTCTTTCTTTCTTTTTTTCTTTTTAAGATCTTATTTGTCAGAGAGAGAGAGACAGAAAGAAAGCGCACAAGCAGGGGGAGCAGTAGGCAGAGGGAGCAGCAGGCTCCCTGCTGAGCAAGGAGCCCGATGTGGGACTCAAACCCAGAACTCCATGACCTGAGCTCAAGGCAGAAAAACATCTAAAAGTGATTTCTTGGAGGTTATGAAGGCTTTCCTAGGTGGGAACAAGGCAAAGAAAATCTGAGCAGAGGGACAAGGGAAAAACCAGAGTCAGTTGAGCAGGTAGAGAATGGAATCTCAGGTTTTTAGTGATATCTAGAGGGAGAAAAATTTAGATGGTTCCCAATATCTTCCATAGAGCATGGGTTCTATAAATCTTTGTTGAATGAATGTTGCAGAGATGACTGGACAATGTAAGAAGTTTGAGATCATGGTGTCAGTATCCTTTCTTTTCCTCAAAGTTGGCCAGAGAGACTGATCAAATTACATCTTCAGAGCTCAGGTCTAGAAACTACAGAGTCACCACCTCATCTCATCATATCCACTCTACTTCCCCAGAGGTGGACCCTGAATGGTAGTTCGAGGCTAGTAGGGATGAGAACAGGTAACCATATAGTAGTTACAGGTGATTACTTTGACCACAGGGGAGAGCTACAGAATTTTGGAATTTAGGTAGTTTGTACAAACACAAAAAGAAAAGAGATAATATTACCAAGGTCAATGGTCCCCTGCATTTATGCTGTGTCCTGTGGCATTGTGGCCTGGCCCACAGGAGGGCTACTGCTCTAAGGGCATGTGTAGGAAGCTTGAAAATGTACCTCCTCACTCCTGGGTTTGGGCTGGAGAAATTTTTTTTTTTTTAAGATTTTTTTTATTTATTTATTTGAGAGACAGAGAAAGTGAGAGAGCATGAGAGGAGATAGGTTAGAGGAAGAAGCAGACTCCCCATGGAGCTGGGAGCCCGATGTGGGACTCGGTCCCGGAACTCAAAGATCATGACCTGAGCCGAAGGCAGTCACTCAACCAACTGAGCCACCCAGGCTCCCTGGGCTGGAGAAATTTAGCATGAGAAGCATCTGCACATTAGAGTGAAAAATTTCAAGGTTGTTGACAGCTGATTCCTGGAAGCATGTGCCAAAAAAGACAGAGAGCCTCTGGGAAAGGTATGTACTTAACATAGAAGGTAAATAGCCACAAAGGTATAGAAAACCAGCAGAACCAGATTCTAAGAAATGCTAAATGCATAGCATAGACCCTAAGCTCACTCTGGACATCAACATCAATCTCAAGATCTTAAATAAAAGCCATCGAAAAGAGTTTTGGCTTAGGAATGCAGTGTCTCACAACAGTGTTCTGGGGGCCCTGTTCACAGTCAGCCATTCTGTAGCCTAACAGTAGCTTTTAGTTTTCATGTCTGCAGACCCTGATAGGGTCTACCTAGTACCTCCCTGTCTTCCTCCATTAACCCTATTTATTCAGCACAGTAGCACTGGCTTCAGTTAGTCCAGGGAGACAGTCACCCCCAACTGCACAGGGCTCTTTTGGGGTTTCCAAGCAGCAGAAGGGCTAAAGACTGAATAAAACTGTCTTCCTGAACTCTGCTCAAGAGAATAAGTTGTGATGGAGGTCCTGTTTTTAATATTTACTGAAAGCCAACAAAGCTCTAATATACAGGAGAACAAAATTATGGCATGATCTTTAGCCTCTGGGGGTTTGGGATGAGTCTTCAAAAGCTACAGTGCTGGCTTCCCACAGAAGCAGAGCAACAGTTAAGAAATAGCACACTATCAGTGATTGGCTGGTGTGACTGCTGCACTTAGCAAGCAGAGCTTTTCAGCAAGATGGAGAGGCACTCCCTGTTCTCTGCTGTGGGCCCCTGAAACAGAGATTCAACTCCATTTAATAAACTTATTACACATTAATTATTTTTGTCTATTGATTCTACGAGTATTTGCTGAGTGCAGCCTACTATGTGTCAGGCAGAAATCAGGCACTTAATAACTGTTGGTAGAATGAACAAACGGAATCTCACTCAGCCTGTGAGAATGCAGTGTATATGCATGTGTAGAGGGCATGAGTGTAGGATTTTTTTAAAAAGGTGTTGCTTGAGCTAAATTTTGAAATATGAGTGGGAGCTACCCGAGTGGCTAAGAAAAAAAAAAAAAGCATTCCAGGAAGAGGTAAAAGCACATGCCAAGGCATGGACTGCTATATGGGGACTCCATTATAGCTTAGATGGTATGAAGCCAGCCGGTTGCTGGATAGAAATAGGCAAGGAAAACTGCCTTCACATTATGAATCAGCCCAAAAAACTGGTTTGAGACAGTATGCTTAAAATATTTGTTTAGAAGGGAATATGTATTTGGATTTCAGAAGGTTAAAAAAAAAAAAACCCAGAGAATTGAATTTTCCAAGGCCAGTTAGTAGGATAGCTCTGATAAGTACCAGGGCTGACCAGTGAGCACATTGTTTGGCCTTTGGACCAAACAAGAAACTCCTCTCCATAGCCCAAGAGCTGATAGGTGGTGACTGTAGTGAATCACTCGGGCTTTCCCTCTGGGAGACCCATAAACTTGATTAAGATACTCCAAAAAGGAAAAAAAAAAAATGGAGAGAGAGAAAGTGATCTAGGCAGCCCACACACTGTTGTTTTAGTGAGAAGACGCCAGTAAGATGAACCATTCCTCACAAGCAAATGGAAATGATGTATGTAAAAGGGCTTTAACTACCTGTTATCCAAATATAAGGTACTGTTATTATCATAAGAAGCTAAGAGTGTGGCTAGTTCACTCAAAGCATATGGGCAAAAGTAATTTTGACAGGGCAATGGCAGGGGGCTAACAATGGAGCTGCCAGAGGAGGCAGAGAACAGCAGCTGCATTTCATTGATGCCTGGGAAAAGGCATACTTACTCTACATTGATTCTTATACTCTGTAAAACTTTAATTTCCCCTTACTTTTCTTACTCTATAGTAAATGATTAGAGAAATGCAGATTGATTCTATGTGAACTTCTCAAGGGCAAGCAACTGTCATATTTATCTAGCATAATGCCTGGCAAGTACGTAGCACTTAGTAAATACTATCTATGAGTCTCTAAGGGGATTGCTGGAAGGGGAGGAAGTTTGGAGAGGGATGTTATAATGGAAAAAATAATGTATCTAGCTACAATTTGATGGTCTTGGTTTCTTGGTCCAAAGCTGGTAAGCAATTCCTGTCAAAACTTGGTCATTAAGATTGAGGGGTGGAGTGGATGATAATATTCCCACCAGAAATGAATAAATCAACTTGAGAAATGAAGATAGCAGAAATCAAAAAGAGTATTACTGGAGAAAAGCAGGTGGGACTAGAAGATAATAGATTCTGTAAATAAAGAGAAAGGAAACTATTTGCATAAATATGATCCACTTAGGAACAGGTGTACTGGAAAAAATAAAGGGAGTGTGGGACATGGGCTGGAGAAAGTCCTATTATTCATATTTGAGGAAAAGGAAGCACTGTCAAAAATACGGCAAATGTAGGAGGAAGAAAACTGTAAGAATGTGATCAGAGATGTGGAAGATTAAAGGCTAAAAAATCCTTAAGTAAAATACAGATATATCTGTGTACATGCAAGTGAAATTCTTTCCCCTTTTATTTTCCTTTGGAGAAAGCAATTTTTTTTTTTTTTAGTAGATTAAGGCAACTACGTAACATCCTTCACATCAATTCTGGAATGATTTGACTTATATTGTGATTAGGGGAGAGTTAGACAGTATTCTTGGGATTTTTATAATCTTTATGTTTATCCAAACTTGGACATCAAGGAGATGATATTCAAGGTCTAGTATGTGGGGAGCAACTGAAGCCATCTAGCAATTTTTCCAGGGACATGAGATGGTGTGATACTTAGAGCCCTCAATGAAAAGACCAGTGTAGAAAAAAACCCCAAGGAATTGGTTTCTGATTTGGAGCAAAGATCATATTTGCAGGCTTGCTCCTTCTGATTTTCTTAAAAAGCTATATATGGATATAAAAAACTGTATATGTATGTATATATATTATCCATATCCCTATTTATTTTGGTGTGTTAAGCTGATGAAAGGGGTTTGAACTGAAAGGGAATTATAAACAATTATAAATAACTCTGTCATGGGGAGGTGATTAACCAATATAAACCTCTGTCAGAATTTACTTCACTGAGGGAGCTGTGCCTGAGGTGCCACACCCATGCTTTAGGCAGCCATTGACTTAAATAGAAAAGCCAACCTAATTGGTAAATTAGGTTGTTTTGTTTTCTCACAAGCCTGATCTTTCCTAAGTAACCCCAGGAGCCCAGGGAAGCCACTTCTGTTATAGGAGGATGTCACTAGGTTTGGCTATGTGGAAGGATAAAAGGGGGACAGGAAAACTCAGAATGGTTCTCTGGTGAATTACATTGCTTACTTCCCTTACCACTCCATTTTTGGACAAGAAACCAGAATCTCTCCTTGGTCCCAAATTTGCATCTTGGAATTCAGGTGGAATGAAACCACTACCACAGCCAAGGGGGTGAGATAAGGGTGCATCACTATATTAGGCGAAGAACCCTTTTCCCTCCCTAGACAGTGGACTTCCAATAAGCCTTCCTTGGTTCTGCTCCTGTTCAGTCCTCCTCCTCATCATGCAGAAGCACTTTTTGGAAAAAGTGTCCTGCGTGTTATCTGTGGACCAATGTCTATGGTGCAGTATTCAAATGGCCACAAAGATACTATGAATCACGCTTCCTAAAAGTGACCCTGTCTCTCCCTCTGCTCCCTCAAGGATTCTGCAAGTTGGGAGGGTGGTCTTAGAAGACCATCATCTGGAGGGTTCCTCTTGTTCCCCAGAGCAAGTCCTATCAAGGCCTCTTCCAGACCCAATTAAGTCCGGAGACACCCAGAGGCATCATTACAGAGGTTGCCAGGAAAGGAAGCCACACCCTGAAATCTGGAGATTCAGTGGATATCAGATCCTGCAGCAGTCTCATCCCCAATTAAACTGTCCTCATTCACTTACTTAATCAACACATTTACTAACCATATACAAAGCCCTATGCTTGTTATCTTAATGCAACTTAACAAATATACATTCTTGATTCTACCTCTCCTTGATACTTTTTTTCCCAAATAAACTTCAAAAAGCAGATTTCATGATTCCAAGCTTTGTGACCTTGGACAAATTGGTAAACTTCTCTGAGTCTAAAGTGCCTAATGTTTAAAAGGGGATAATTGCATAATGCTGTTGTAAGGATTATATGAGATGTTCAATATCCCTGGCATGGTACTTGGCACATGGGGGCTCAATAATTCTCCATATCCTTTCTTCCTTCCTTCAAAGGACTTTTTCTTCCGGGACCTGCC
>CM052813.1:48280846-48336799 GCA_028533885.1 Nasua narica | reverse complement strand
GTTATGGCACTCACCCCACTGCGTAGCATCCAAATGAGCCTTCACATAGTGCTCTGCTGGCCCAGCTGTTCCTGTGCGCTGTTTTCTGAGGTTATTGGTCCTCCATCTCCAGCAGCAGGCAGTACCGTAATGTAACCCACTTTTGGCTGCCGCAGCTTCATCCCTCAGAGTATCTGAATAGCCAGCATATGAGGAGGCCAGCAGCCCTGACGGCTGTAACGTGCGTTAC
Organism: Nasua narica; assembly: GCA_028533885.1. Classification (NCBI taxonomy): domain Eukaryota; kingdom Metazoa; phylum Chordata; class Mammalia; order Carnivora; family Procyonidae; genus Nasua; species Nasua narica. The sequence goes on along the minus strand of CM052813.1, from coordinate 48,336,570 downwards.
ACCGAACTGCATCCTCCGAAGAGGGCAAGAAAATGATCAAGTCATAAAACACCTAACAACTAATTATAAGGAAATAGCTGAAGATACGCAAATGAAATGCCAAAAACCCTTTGTAATTTCGTTTACATTTTTAACGTATCTTCATTATCTTTATTCAAATACATATCTCAAATACAATTCACATCATTTTTTGAGCCTCTAGTATTTGTTACACACTGTACTAGGCAGGTAGTAGGGGATAAGAAAAAAAAAGGAAACTTATTTTATCCTTAACATCATGGGACTGCCAATAGGGAATATAAGATCAATATAGTACTATATGTTCCTATCCCTTTTTTAAAAATTCAATTTATTTTTATTTTTTTAAAAAGCTACCTCCTGTTGTCTCTATTTATCTATTTATTTATTTGACACAGAGAGAGAGATCACAAGTAGGCAGAGAGGCAGGCAGAGCAAGGGTGAAGCAGGCTCCCTGCTGAGCAGAGAGCGGAATGGGGGGATTGATCCCAGGGCCCGGAGATCATGACCTGAGCCTAAGGCAGAGGCCTTAACCCGCTGAGCCTCCCAGGCACCCTTTAAATTCAATTTAGTTAACAGATACTGTATTCATTTCAGAGGTAGAATTTAGTGATTTATCAATTGAAGTAATGAGTACTACGTGTTGTATGCTATTACGTCTAAACAAAGTGCCAGGTACTGTTCTAAAAACTTATATTTTAAAAAAATATATTAAGTCATGAATTTCTATGCTATTCTTTTGAGGGACTACATTTTGCTGGTGATGAAAATGAAGTGCAGATAAGTTAAACAATTTGCGTAAGGTCATGTAGCTAATATGTGGTGGAGGTGAGATTGAAATCCTTAAATTCTGACTTCACACCCCCAGTTCCTACTTTACTGTACTGCCATTGAGAAAGAAAAGTATACCCACACTTATATATGGAATTTTTAAAGTAGTACTTTTTGTTCAGGATTCACTATCCGCCCCCGCTTGTGAAAGTAACACAAGGGAGCAGACAGCTTTCTATTAGCTTGGAAGCCCCTAACCTTCTTTAGAATTACATCATATCAACAATTTCACAGATACAATTCTCTGAACTGTTTTCAGTAAGTGTTTTATTTCCAGGCTGTTTGACAGGATATATGGAAGAAAAGTCTGTAATAATATCACTGTAGAAATCTCCGGTGGTTAATTCCTTCATTCAAAAAAAAATGTATGTGCACCTATATTTGTCAGACACAGTGCTGAGAACTAGAAGGGATGCAAATAAGATTAAGACACAGTACTTTCCCTCAAGGAGTTGTAATCTCACAGAGGAAGGAAGCACTGGCAGAGAATCATAATATAAAACAGAAAATAAGTTGTCCTTAATAAAGGAATGAAATACAATGGGAATTCCAAGGAGAGAAACAGATTACCTCACAAAAGGAGGAGCTTGGGTTAAGGGAAACATGTAATTGTCATTTAACTTATTGTTGATATTTAAGTATTTTAAACAGTATGAGAATTTTTCAAAATCCTATATTTCTGAAAAATTACACACAAAGTTCTCATGTTCAGGAAAGACAACTTTTTACTGTAAGGATTGTTTCAGTTATGGAGAGGTTAGTACAAACTTTTCAAGATGGTTTACCTTATCTCTCCTAGTGAGGGGTACAGAATAGATGATGCACAAGATAAGATTTCAAGGTCAAAGAAATAGCAAAAGTATGGTGGTTTGCATTTCTCTGATGATTAGTGATGTTAAACATCTTTTCATGTGTCTGTTGGCCTTCTGTCTTATTTGGAAAAATGTCTATTCAGGTCCTCTGCCCATTGTAAATCAGATTATTATTATTATTGGGGTGTTCTAGAAGTTCTTCATATGTTTTGGATATTAAGCCTTCAGATATATCATTTGCAAATATCTTTTCCCATTCAGTAGTTGCCTTTTTATGTTGTTGATGGCTACCTTTGCTGTGCAAAAGCTTTTATTTTGGTGCAGTCCCAATAGTTTGTTTTTGCTTTTGTTTCTCTTGCCTGGGAAGACATACCCATAAATATGTTGCTAAGACTAATGTCCATGAGATTACTGCCTATGTTTTCTTTTAGAACTTTGATGGTTTCAGGTTTCACACTTAGATCTTTAATACATTTTGAGTTTATTTTTGTGTGTGGTGTAAGAAAGTGGTCCAGTTTCCTTCTGTGAGCTATCACCTCATACCAGTCAAACTGACTAGTGTCCAAAAGACAAGAAATAACAAATGTTGGCAAGGATGTGGAGAATAGGGAACCCTCAAACCGTTGGTGGGAATGTGTACTGGTACAACCACTGTGGAAAACAGTACAGAGGTTCCTCAAAAAATTAAAAATAGAAATACCATATGATTCAGTAATTCTGCTGCTGGATATTTTCCCAAAGAAAACAAAAACACTAATTTAAAAGGATATATATGCACCCCTATATGTATTGCAGCATTATTTACAATAGCCAAAAATGGAAGCAATCCAAGTGCCCATTGGTAGATGAATGGATAAAGAAGATGTACACACATGCACTAGAATATTATTCAGCTATAAAAAAGAATGAATGAATGTCATTTCTGACAACATGGATGTACCTAGAGGGTATTATGTTAAGTGAAATAAGTCAGACGGAGAAAGACAAATACATTATGATTTCACTCATACATGGAATCTAAAAAACAGAAGGGGCAAAGAAACAATAAACAAAACAAAAACAGACTTGTAAATATAGAGAACAAACTGGTGGTTGCCAGAGGGGAGGTAGATGGGCAGATGAGTAAAATAGATGAAAGGGATTAAGAGGTACATATTTCCAGGGGCACCTGGGTGGCTCAGTGGGTTAAACCCTCTGCCTTCGGTTTGGGTCATGGTCTCGGGATCCTGGGATCGAGCCCCGCATCAGGCTCTCTGTTTGGCAGGGAGCCTGCTTCCCCCTCTCTCTGCCTGCCTCTCTGCCTGCTTGTGATCTCTCTCTCTCTGTCAAATAAATAAATAAAATATTTAAAAAAAAAAGAGGCACATATTTCCAGTAATAAATAAATCATGGAGATTAAAAAGTACAGCATGGGGAATATAGTCACTAATATTATAATAACATTGTATGGTGACTATACTTATTGTGGCAAGCACTCAGTAATGTATAGAATTGTCAAATCACTATGTGGTACATCTGAAACTAACATGTCAACAGTACTTCAATAATAAGTATATATTAAAAAAAAAAAAGAAAAAGCAAGGTGCGAAGAAACAATGTATATCTGGGGGCAGCCAGGACTCTGACAGACCTGGTCAAAGATTGCTGGAGAGTAGTCTGTACCACACAGAACTGCTCTTGCAAGATAGAGATTGTGTTTTCAGCTATTTTTTCCCCCTTGTCTTTTAATTATGACAAATGTATGCCACAAATCTTCTGGGACAGTCTGAATTCAGAAATTTGATGCCATTATGCCCAGAAGTTCTTGTCATTAAGATCGACAGATATGGTCAGCATATCCATGTTAGTGTCTGGAAAGTAGAGATCATTGTATATTCAATGAATTTTTTTTTAAGATTTTATTTATTTATTTATTTGAGAGAGAGTGAGTACGAGGAGGGAGAGAGGCAGAGGGACAAGCAGACTCCCAGCCAAATACAGAACTTGACACAGGGTTTGATCCCAGGATCCTGAGATCATGACCTGAGTCAAAGTCAGATGCTTAACAGACTGAGCCACCCTGGTGCCCTTCAACAAATGTTTAATAAATAAGGAATTTGGAAAGGCAGAGAGAGGCTATTTGATAAAGAACAGTAAATAGTTAAATGTTTTAATATGTTTTAATCCCTAGGTAATAGAGGCCCATACAAGTTTTTGAGGAGGTAGTTGCATATTAAAGACCACCCTAAGCATTTAGAAGTGTTTTAATTGATTAATTAATTAATTTAAAAGATTTATTTACTAGAGAGAGAGAGTATAAGCAGGGGGAGCAGTAGGGAGAGGGAGAAGCAGGCTCCCTACTGAGCAGGGAGCCTGATGTGGAGCTTGATCCCAGGACTCTAGGATTATGACCTGAGCCAAAGGCAGATACTTAATGATTGAGCCACTCTCGTGCCTCTAGAAGTGTTATCTTTTACGTAAAGGACTGAACAGAGGTGTATATGATCTTCTGTCAGTAGTTCAAACGAAATGTTACTTTTTTTTTAAAGATTTATTTCTTTATCTGAGAGAGAGAGCACAAGCAAGAGGGGCAGGAAGAGGGAGAAAGAATCTCAAGTAGACTCCTCGAATAGGGTGGAGCCTTAAGGGGGGCTCAATCTGGCAACCCTGAGATCACCACCTGAGTGGAAACCAAGAATCAGACGCTTAACTCACTGCACCACCCAGGCACCCCAGTTCAAACAAAATTTTAAAATTTAAATGTGAGAATGAGTGTATTTTCTCTTAGGACTTAGACAAAAATCTGTTGGGTTATTGAGAAGACTGTGAGGGGAAAAAGTAATCAGAATGCTACTGAATCCTGTTTTGTACTTTTCATATTCTGATGGTGACCTCCAGTGGAAGGTAGTCAGTGTACCCTTTTTGCTTATAATACACATCTCGGGGGCAACTATCTAGCACACAATTCCCCTTTGCTGTGAGTGGCTCTAGAGTACAAGGATAAGGATAAGCACCCCCTGGTTGCTGTGAGTTGATCCGGAGGTAAACACAAAACTTAAATTGGTGCTGTCATTGTCTCTCCCAAATTTGAAACTCAGAACCAAGCAGCACACGGTAATTCTATGTTTAACTTTTTGAGGAACTGGCAAACTGTTTTCCATAGTGACTGAACCATTTTACATTCCCACCAGAATTGTATGAGAGTTCCCATTTTTCTATACCTTCACAAACACCTGTTAAATTTTCTCTTTTTTTTTCCTTGTTTTAGACATTGTAGTGGATATAAGTGATATCTCATGGTGTTTTGTTTTTTTTTTTTAAAGATTTTATTTACTTACTTGATAGAGAGAGTACAAGTGGCAGAGCGGCAGGCAGAGGGACAGGGAGAAGCAGGCTCTCCGCTGAGCAGGGAACTTGATGTGGGTCTGGATCCCAGCACCCTGGGATCATGACCTGAGCCGAAGGCAGTCGCTTAACCAACTGAGCCACCCAGGTGCCCTTCTTTTGTTAAATTTTTTTAAAAAAGATTTTATTTATTTATTTGACAGAGAGATCACAAGTAGGCAGAGAGGCAGGCAGAGAGAGAGGGGGAAGCAGGATCCCCACCAAGCAGAGAACAGATTGATGCGGGGCTTGATCCCAGGACCCTGAGATCATGACCTGAGCTGAAGGCAGAGGCTTTAATCCACTGAGCCACCCAGGCACCCCTCTTTTGTTAAATTCTTAAGAGTTGTTTTCTTAATTTGATTTTTGGATGACTCGGTGGTATTTAGAAATGCAAATTCTTTTTTGTGTATTGATCTTGAATCTCAGGAGCTTAATGAACTCATTCGTTTTATTAATTTTTTGTTTGTTTTTTGATTCCTTAAGGATTTTTTACTCACAAGATCATGTTATCTATGAATATAGTTTTACTTCTTCCTTTCCAACATGGATGCCTCATATCTTTTTCTTGCCCTGTTGTACTGGCTTGAATCTCCAATAGAATGTTACATAGCAATGGTGAGCAGGGAAATCATTGCCATGCCTTGATTTTAGGGGGAAATCACTCAGTATTTCATAATCTTCATAAGTATGATGTTAGCTATGGGTTTTTAATAAATGTTATTTATTAGGTTGAGGAAATTTTCCTGTATTCCTAGTTTGTTGAAATTTTTTTTTCACAACAGTACTTGAACCTTGATGAAAAGGGCTCTATGAGGTTCTCTTTTTTCACACAGCAGTTAAATTACTTGAGTCATGTCTCTCAATTAAAGAGAATCCTCCTTGGTCCTCAACTATTGGACTTGTAAACCTATGACAAACTTGAAATTAAGGATTTTCCAGGAAAAAAAAATTCCCTTGAAGCAGACAATAAGGCAAAGGAGATAGGTTACACCCGGGACCACTGAACAAGATTCTACTAGATCCCCTATCTTTTTCCCAGAACTAATTTTTTATAACAATTATTGTGGTATTACTATTTTGCAAACTAATACAAAGCATTCATATTCATGTTCCTTTTTCTGTTAGAGATTTTCTCAACCCAAGGCTTATCACTCAGTGCATACCCTCCTTTATTAATCAAAATGATTGTTGGTTATGTAGCCACTTAAATGCTTAGGAAGATTCTCATTTGATATTAGAACCAGCTCCTCTACATGGTTGGATGACAGGAAAATGGCTTTACAAAAGGGAATGGTATCCACCCCTTGGTCACTCAACTAATACTTAGGACCCATTAATCTGGGACTAGGAGGAAGCTTGGAAGCCAAAGGATGACCCATAACCACTCAGACTTCATTGCTAGCAATCTGTCCCTGTGCATAGAAAACCTTAAAGGTATTGGACCTAATTTAGGGCATGTTCTAGACTCACTGTAATCACACAGTTTGGTTTGACTCATATGATGGAGATTGGACTTCTATATATAGTAATACAGATTTTAGAAAAATGACAATAGATAATTTTGATTATGCTATTAGGAAAATTACTATATCCAACCTTAGCTTATTCTGCAAAACAAGGGAGAATTACCTTGGGCTACTTCTTGTATATGTCTCTGAAAATCATAGATAAAATTCACGCTGTTCCCCCAAATTGGCATGAGGTGGTCACTTTTAACCAATCCTCAATCATTAGGAAAACTAATTATTTAATAAATCATTGAAAATAATAAACAACCTCTCCATTCTCACTATTTAAGGTGTCTTATAACAGTATACCTTTGAGTATCATTCCCTGTTAGTTTGAGAGCTCCCAATTGCAAACTATTTTTATGTGACAATAAACTCTAATTAAAATTTTTTTTTCTCACAAATTGCTGCTGGAACTTGGATGTTTTTTCTGCACTGATCATACAGTTTTTGTCCTTTTTTATATTACCATGATATATTACATTAGTTGGTTTTTATATGTTAAATCAGACTTGTATTCCTGGGATAAATTCCATTTGATCATATTATTTAATCTATTTTATATTTTGCTAGATTCAATTTCCTTTTATTTTGCTGAGGATTTTTGTGTCTGTATTCACGAAGGAATTTGGTTTATGATTTTTTTCTTTTGATGTTTTTGTCCAGCATTTGTATTTGGTAGTATTAACCTAAAAGAATAAATTAAGAAGTGATTCTTCATCTGCTATTTTCCGAAGAGTTTGTGAAAGATTGGTATTACACATTCTTGAAATTTTGATAGAATTCATCACTGAAATTATCTGGGCCTGGGATTTTATTTGTGGAGAGATTTTAAATTATTGATTCACTTTATTTGTTATGGGTCTAGTTGGATTTTCCATTTCTTCTCAAGTTAGTTTTGGTAATTTGTGTCTTTTTAGGACTATATCTGTTTTATATAACTTGTCCAAATTATTGGCATAGAGTTGTTTATATCATTCCTTTTATAACCTTTTAATTTCTCTAAGATTTAAATCTTTAAAAAGAGCCAACTTTTGTTTTTATTGATTTCCTTCATTGTTTTTGTTTTCTATTTCATCGATTTTTATTGTGTTCTTTATTTTCTTTTTTCCTGGTAGCTTAGCATTTATTTATTTTGTTTTTAAAAGATTTTATTTATTTTTTTGTCAGAGAGAGGGAGAGTGGGAGATCACAAGCAGGGGAGTGGCAGGCAGAGCAGGCAGAGGGAGAAACAGGCTCCCTGCTGAACAAGGAGCCTAATGAGGGACTCAGATCCCAGGACCCTGGGATCATGACCTGAATGGAAGGCAGCTGCTTAACCCATTGAGCCACCCAGGTGTCCCACTGGTAGCTTAGCATTTAGTTTATTCATCTTTTCCTATTTTCTAAATATTAAAGCCTCAAGTTATTGATATATGATTATTCTTTTCTAATACAGGCTTTAAAAAAATTTAGCTATGTATTTTCTCTTGCTTTCTCATCTCCTTAGAATGCTGCTATAGTGCCTCTTTTTTTTTTTTTAAGATTTTATTTTTTAGTAATCTCTGCATTCAATGTGGGTCTTGAACTATAACCCTGAGATCAAGAGTCAGTCCTTTACCACCTGAGTCATCCAGTTGCCCCATGCCTCTTTTTAACTGTCAGTATTGGAATTTCCTTGGTATGGTTTAGGAATCACCAATTTTATGAGTTTTGAAGATTGCAGAGGGACAACCAGTGTCTTGCACTTGACATCGATTATCCAGTATCAGCATCCACTATTCAGTGCCAGCATCCAGTACAGCAACATTGGCAGTCTTTAAATTTTTATTTATTTATTTATTTATATTTCATTATTTTTTTAAATTTAATTTTATTTTTTCAGTGTTTCAAGATTCATTGTTTATGCACCACATCCAGTGCTCCATGCAATACATGCTCTCCTTAATACCCACCACCAGGCTCACCCATCCCCCTACCCCCTCCCCTCCAAAACCCTATTTGTTTCTCAGAATCCACAGTCTTTCATGGTTCGTCTCCCCCTCCGACTTCCCCCAATTCACTTTTCCTTTCCTTCTCCGAATGTCCTCCGTGTTATTACTTATGCTCCACAAGTAAGTGAAACCATATGATAATTGACTCTCTCTGCTTGACTTATTTCACTCAGCATAATCTCGAGTCCAGTCCATGTTGATAACAAAAATTGGTTATTCATCCTTTCTGATGGAGACATAATATTCCATTGTATATATGGACCATATCTTCTTTATCCTTTCGTCTGTTGAAGGGCATCTGGGCTCTTTCCACAATTTGGCGATTGTGGCCATTGCTGCTATGAACATTGGGGTACATATGGCCCTTCTTTTCACCACATCTGAATCTTTGGGGTAAATACCCAGTAATACAATTGCAGGGTCATAGGGTAGCTCTATTTTTAATTTTTTGAGGAAAATACTGTTTTCCAAAGTGGCTGCACCAACTTGCATTCCCACCAACAGTGTAAGAGGGTTCCCCTTTCTCCACATCCTCTCCGACACTGGCATTGTAAGCTAAAGAATCCGGAGTTCAATGATGGCAGCAGGAGTACTTTCATTGGACTCATTCTCTGGTAGGATTTTGACTGTGTTTACTCTGAGCATCATCTTTTTGTTCCTGTCTATTTTTAAATCTTGCATCATCAGTCTTTCTAGGGGTTCTCTGAGCTACACAGCACCTTTTTTTTTTTTTTAAAAATAAACTCATTTTCTAATTAAATCAGCCAAAATTGTTTTCTGTTGATTTATTGGTAACATGACAGGTCTATGCACCTTGCCTTACTTTGCCTCTCAGTTTTGCTGTCTAAAACTTATCTTTTTAAAAAGTCAGGTCAACTATTATTTCCTCCATACCAGCTAGGTTAGTGCTCATCTTCTGGATTTATATGGTACCCTATGCTTATCTCTTATCATCATCTGGCCATTTTGTACTATTATCTGCAGGATTTCTGTCTGTATTACTAGCCTATGGGTTTCTTAAGGGCAGGGATCATGTTTGATTTTTAATGTCTGAGATGTGGTGGGTCCTCAAAGGCACAAACATAAATGTTTGGTGGATGTTATTTTTAATATCCTTAAATTCTTTTTTTTCAAAGATATTATTGATTTATTTGACAGAGATATAGAGAGCACAAGTAGGCACAGTGGCAGGCAGAGGGAGAGGAAGAAGCAGGCTCCCCACTGAGTGGGGAGCCCGATGTGGGGCTCGATCCCAGGCCCCTTGGATTATGACCTGAGCCAAAGGCAGACACTTAACCGACTGAGCCACCCAGGCGCCCCCTTAAATTCTTTATTTTCCTCAAAACTGAATTATATTCAGTATGGGACTAATCAGGGATGTGGATCTATGAGGCCACTGAAGCTCGTGGAAGCCCTTAGTCATTCCTTAGGGCTCAGTTGGTTAGTTTCCAGCAAATAAAATTTAGCTAATTTCTAGGATACGCTGCCTTGTTCTAAGGTATTAAAAAGGCAATTTTCTTTGATTAAGTATGTCTACCACATTTAGGAGAGTAGTTGATAAGTATGCTCTTTTTTCTGCAGTTATTTGTAATTTGTGCCAGTAGCGTGTGACTTGATTAATTAGGAATGTGATCATTGAACTCTGGATTCTTTAGCTTAAAATGCCAGTGTTGGAGAGGATGTGGAGAAAGTTCAGTAAAATCCTAGAAAAACAAAATGTTCAGAGACAGAGAAAGGAGGGAAAAATAGGGGTTCCTGGGTGGCTCAGGGGGTTAAGCCTCTGCCTTCGGCTCAGGTCATGATCTCAGGGTTTGGGGATGGAGCCCCATATCAGGCTCTCTGCTCAGCAGGGAGCCTGCTTCCCCCCCGCCCCCCGACTCTCTGCCTACTTGTGATCTCTCTCTCTCTCTGTCAAATAAATAAATAAAATCTTAAAAAAAAAAGGAGGGAAAAATAACACCACAGGTAGAAAAATCTAGGCATGAAAAGACTTTTTTATATGCTCCTTGAGAACTAGGATATGTTACTCTTCTTTGGTTTCCTCACAATGGCTCTCACATAATAGATATACTAATATATGATTTTTTTTTTTAAAGATTTTATTTATTTATTTATTAGGAAAGAGAGAGAGTGAGAGAGAGCATGAGAAGGGAGAAGGTCAGAGAGAGAAGCAGACTCCCCATGGAGCTGGGAGCCCGATGTGGGACTCGATCCCGGGACTCCGATCCCGGGACTCCGGGATCATGACCCGAGCCGAAGGCAGTCGCTCAACCAACTGCGCCACCCAGGGGCCCCTAATATATGATTTTTTAAATTCTCAGTTCCTTCTTACTCTAAAATCTCTTGATTCTCTGATTTGGGGCAGCTCAGGAAATGTTTGGATCAATAGAGTATATATATCCGGAGGAAAAAGCCAAAGTAATTTTGGGCCAAGAAAATTGCAGATTTAGGTAGTCTTTTTTTTTTTTTCCACCATTTGCCATTGTACTTTATTTCCATCTCATTAGTACTACTTCATATATCTTTTTTTTCCCTGAAGAATGTTACTTTATTTTTTTCTCCCCAAATTTGTTTATTTTAATTTTTCAGTGTTACAAGATTGATTGTTCATACACCACACCCAGTGCTCCATGCAGTACGTGCCCTTCTCGATACCCACCACCAGGCTCACCCCCCCCCTCCCCTCCAAAACCCTCAGTTTGTTGCTCAGAGCCCACAGTCTCTCCTGGTTCATCACCTCCTCCCATTTCTCCCCATTCACCCTTCCCTTCCTTCTCACGATGCCCCCCATGATTTTCTTTATACTCCACACGTAAGTGAGACCATAAGATAATTGCCTCTCTCCGCTTGACTTATTTCACTCCGCATAATCTCTTCTAGTCCTGTCCATGTTGATACAAAAGTTGGATATTCATCCTTTCTGATGGAGGCATAATATTCCATCGTATAGATGTACCACATCTTCCTTATCCATTCGTCTGTTGAAGGGCATTTTGGTTCTTTCCACAGTTTGGCTATTGTGGCCATTGCGGCTATGAACATTGGGGTACATGTGGCCCTTCTTTGTACTACAGATTTAGGTAGTCTTAAAGTCTTAAATGTAGTGAGGAGGTGAGAAAGAATTTTTCTAAATCTGGACTCTGGGTCTGCTCTTTGTATGTGTGACAGCTCCTATTGTAAACAGTTTTGAAATCCTTTGGTGATTGTTAGGAACACCCTTGTACAAGTTATTAATCTGCTTTAAGGGGTTCTGTGCCTTATGGAAATAAACTTCACTAATTGAAGTGTCTGGAAGCTCCTGGAGAGCCAGTGAGTAGTCTTCTAAGAGGATTGCTACTTTCAGTAAAGCATGCAGAATTGAAATGAAGTGTTAGAATTAGTGATTCACTAGCTCAAGAGGAAGTTCTGCAAGAAAAGACAGGTAGATAGAGGTCCTAGGCAAGATTCTTTTTTTTATATGTAAGATTTTATTTATTTATTTGAAAGAGAGAGAGAGAGATCACAAGTAGGCAGAGAGGCAGGCAGAGAGAGAGGGGGAAGCAGGCTCCTTGCTGAGCAGAGAGCCCGATGTGGGGCTCAATCCCAGGACCCTGAGATCATGCCCTGAGCTGAAGGCAGAGACTTAACCCACTGAGCCACCCAGGTGCCCCTCCTAGGCAAGATTCTTATATGTAGTACCCTTTGTGGGCAAGCAGTAAACAAAGTTTTTTGAGAAAGAACTCTCTGAGATGGCACAGAATAGAGGTACAGAAACAAAAAGTTCAATCTTTTGGAAAAGATGGGTAAATAGGAGTGGATTTACCATAAAATGATTTGCCTAGGCTCTTTCCAAGGCTCTGCCTGGAAAGGGCTTAGCAATATTATATCAGTAATATTTTTTCTTAAAGATGCCCCCTCAGATGCACAAAACCAAACTGCATAAGCTTTAGGGCTCATAAAACCTAGATCTACTCCAGCATTCAAGTATATCAACAATGATGGCATGTTGTGATACAGTATCATAAAGATATTCTGATAGTTCTGTAGAAGCACCGAAGAAAGGCATCCAGTTCATGGTAGCATTTGAAGAGAGAGAGAATTCACCAGGAGGGCAGATATTTTTGTCTTCGTATTCATCATATAGTCTCCAGTACCTAGAATATTGCCTGGCACATATCAAGTGGTCAATAAACATTTTATGGAAGAATAGGAGTGAGTCAGGGTAGACAGTTGGAGATTGTGTATGTGTGGAGGGACTAGCAGCCTAATTTAGTAGGTGCCTGTGGGGGTGATATGGCTGGAGAATAGGTAGGCAGGAACCAAAGCATGGAGGTTTCAGTTATACCTCACTTAGGTTTTGGACTATACTAAACTCACTGAAGTCATTAAGCTCAGGAGTGGTATGGTCTAATTTGATTTTAGAAAGATCATTCTGAAAGCTGTGTGGAGAATAGAGCAGAAGGGATTGAGGTTTGAGTTAAGAAACTGCTTAATTAGCCTGGTCAAGAAATTATTGAAATCTTAGTTAAGACAATGGCATTATATCTATCTATCTATCTATCTATCTATCTATCTATCTATCTATCTATATCTTTATCTTTATTATGTTATGTTAGTCACCATACAGTACATCATTAGTTTTTGATGTAGTGTTCTCTGATTCCTTGTGTGCCTGTAACACCCAGTACTCCATGCAATCCGTGACCTCCTTAATACACATCACCGGTCATCAGGGTAGTTCTTGGAGCCATGGATATAGTTGAGAATATCCACAGAGAGTGAATAGAGAGAACACAGAAGGAGACCAAAGACAAGTTCTTTTAAGGGGCCAGAAAAAGAAGAAAAGCCTTTGAAAGAGACTGAAGGAAGGACAGGACAAAAAGAAAAACTGAGAAGGAATGTGACCAGAAGATGGAGCAAGGAGCCAGAGGAAGGCAGGAGAACAGAGCAAGAGATGACAAACTTAGTAACTGTTGCTGAGTTCCAGAACAATAAGCTTAAAAAAAATAGTTACTGGATTTGGCAATGTGGGTGTTGCTGGGGACTGGGAAAAAGCAATTTTATCGGAAGGACTGTTGGCAGGTGCCAGACTGGAAGTAATGGAATTCTGAGATATGTTCTTCCAATATCTAGCAAAATGATGGATGTCCACTTTAGAGGGAACTGGTGAGCACATTACACTTAGCCAAGATTTTCACTTGCCTGCTGGATTCTCATACAGAAAATGTCTTTCACTGAGGTTATAAGTGACAAGGAGGACTTAACACTAGGTATCCTGGAGACAGAGAAGAAAATGAAGAGTCTTTTCATTACTATACTCTATATGGAGGACCCTCTTGTGTTTCTGTTTTCTCCTTTATTTGATGTGAATTTCTTTTAAATACCTTGAACAAAATGATTGCAAAGAGCAGGGAAAGAGTGACTGTATATTTTCCAGTCTGCTGGGGTTTCTGATGAAAAGAGGATAAATCCCTCAGAAAGTAACTACAAACCTTTGTGTTCCTGGTGCCTTTACACAAGATTTACCATTTTTATCAAATCAGATTCCACTGTCTGTGTGAAACTGTCAGTGTTAGACTTCAGGTGGAGTAGAAGCTCCATATTCTAGCTCTAAGATATTAGATATAGGCAGAAATTTTATTATCTGAAAAACAGATATTCATGATTATTCCACAGTTTTTAAGAACTCCAGTGAGTAGAGAGATTATGAATGTTAGTGAAATCTTATTTGTGAATTTTAAACATTTTTAGCCTCAGGTAATAGACACAAATTGACTTCAAGAGAGACCATATAAATATGCTGGTAAAGGGCATAGGTTCTGGAGTCAGAGAGATCTGTATTCAGATCCTAAAACTGCATTTAGTAGATATGTGCCCTTGAGGGTGGTTCCTTTTTTTTTAAGTTTATTTATTTTTAAGTAATCTCCATGCTCAATGTGGGGCTCAAACTCATGACACCAAGATCAAGAGTCACACACTCTTCCAATTGATTCAACCAGGCACCCCAGAGGTGGTTTCTTAACATCTCTGAGTCACAGTCTTCTCCTCATCTGTGAAATAGTGGTTAAATAAAGTAATGCATATAAAGCTCTTAGGGTCATGCTTGGCATAAAGTATGCACTTCATAAATATCGGTTATTATATTGCTCAAGATTATAAAATTGTTCAGTGCTGGAAACCAGATTTCACAAACGATATTATGTTCTGTAGACATCTGGACATAATAGGGATGGTATATACTTTTATGTACTGTATGTGCTTGTCTGTTAGTTTGGAAATATAGGCTTTCTTATTCTGACATTAACTCCTTTTAATCTTCCTTTTGTTACCTCAAACTTATTTATCAAATTAATTCACTCCTTAGGTATCTGAGTTCTCTTTCACTTAAAAATGACAGAAGCCCAATTCAAACAAATTAGAACAAAGGAAAACAAATTCAAGCAAAGGTTCAAGTAATTGGGATGTCAGGGGTGGAGCTGACTCTAGGTTCTTAAAAATGTCATCTAATAGGTCTGGTTTTTCTCTCCGCTTAGCTCCTTCCACTCACATGCTGCTGCACTGTGAACCTACCACTGCATTTGCACGAAGGCTGTATTTCCACTGACTGTTCTTAGCCAGTGACTGAGTACATCAGCTTTACTAAGGCAGGCCAGTCCTGCAAGATAGAGCACTTCTTTGGCAGGTTCCTTTGGCTTAATGATCTCCCATTGGCCTTGCCAAAATTTTCTTCGGACTGAAGAAAAAAAAAATTTCGGACTGACTAAGATTCTTCCTACCCAACCTTTCTTTTTTCTGCCTGTCCCACACAAAGGGACAGACCTTGTTCATGTTCTGATAGCTCTCTCACCCTTCTCTGGTTCCCTCCCCATTTTCCCTCACAGGAGTTCTTGCTTCTACCACAGATCTCTTGTGTATCTAATTTTATCTCCTTAGATGGTTCAACCAATACACATGGCCCAAGAAAACAGGTGGTAAGATGAGATTCTGGGTATGGTTCACCTGTTTCCCAGTGGGTAAATATTATTCCCTCCTGGGCGATATGTGAAGTATGAATAGTCCCTGGTACACAGAGGTGGGCCAGTGAAAAATTCACTGTGAAAGATTCCTGGTTGAGAGGATTGACTGTGCTTTTTTTTGCTTTGATTCAGTTATTTGGAAGGTATGGGAGAACAATGCATACAAAGACAGTCGAATTGGTTGGCTACTGCTGAGCTGAATGAACACTCACTTGGCAGAGGGATGAGAATTAGAAGGCTATTAAATAGTTAAAGTCTAAGTATGAGAGCCCTTATACATTGCAGTGGAAGAGAAGACATAGCTGAGCAGCAAACATGTGATCTGATTAGAATGGCAGAGCTCCGGAAACATTTTTTTAAAAGATTTATATATTTATTTTAGAGAGAGAGTGCTTGAGTGTGCATGTGAGTGGAGGGGAAATGAGAGGGGTGGTGTGAGGGAGAGAATCTCAAGCAGATTCCCTGTTGAGTGTGGAGCCCAATATGGGGCTTGATTCCACAACCTTAAGATCGTGAACTGAGCCCAAACCAAGAATGGATGCTTAACCAACTGAGCCACCCAGGTGCCCCAAGCTCCAGAGACATTTAAATTATCAGTCAAGACAGTTCTGTTATGCTAAGGTAAGGGTCCTGGCTCAGAAAACTGGGGACCCTAATTTATGGCATAGAGACATCTGAATGGATGCTTCTAAGGATTTTGGCTCTTTATAAAGACTCCCCCAAGCCCTAAGAATTTGCAGAGGTGGCCTACTCTTCTATAGTAAGCACTTTTGCATTGATAGACATTGTATTATAATATAAGTTCTATAGTTCCTTCTCCCATAAGGCAGCTGGTGCCCCCCTCAGCATCCCTACCTCCTCTCCTGGCCGGTAGGTCAATAACTTAGGGTTAAATACTAGCCCAACCTGGCTAGGGAAATGCTGGACCTGGTAAGGAAGGAAAGATGTTATACACTGAAGGAACTGTAAGAATTAGCTACTAGAAGCAAGGTGGTATGCCTGGGATTGTATTTTGAGGGTACTTTATCAGGGGATTAGACTATAAGACTGGATAATTAGATATTTGTAGACTTATAGACAATTTTGGAAGGTCACAGGATTTAACACACTGGCAAAAACCCTAGAGGATGGAGGTGGTTCTTAGAGTCTTTAAGAAAGGAATGGCCAATGTTGAGTGAAATAGAAATGCTTGAGCTAAGGAAAGTGGGAAAGCAGGAATGGCTGTGTTATGTGAGGCCACAAAATATACTGGTTGACTTTGTTCTATGGCAGGGCTTAGAAGACACACCATTCATGAGGCCATCAGGAAAGCACTGGTGAGATTAGCATCAGCATCATAGTGGTGGCTCTCCTCTGCAGGTCAGGCCTGATAGTAGAAGAGGTAGTTACAGAGTGAGCCTCATTAATATCTGTAGGGATGATGATTTTCAATGTAATAGAGGCTGCAGTAATTATAATGACCTTCAAATCCAAGGATACAGCCAAGGGACTTGAGCTACACAGAATTGTAGAGATGGTAATAGAGCATGATGTCTTTGGCAGAAAAAGAAATAGCGCCACCATGACAAGTACATACTATTCCCCTAATTCTTTTTTAGAAGGTACCTCTGACAGTTTACTTGGGTGATTGTGTACTGGGGAAGAGAAAATGCTCAGACATTTGGGAACTATTAGACACTCAGTCTGAGTTGTCATTGATACCTGGAGACCCAAAGCATCATTATAGTTCTAATGAAGAGAAGGGCCTACAGGGACGGGGTAATAAATTAAGTCCTCACTAAAGTCTGCTCAGAATGGGCCTGCTAGGTTAATGGATGCACCCAGTGATCATTTTGTCTGTTCTTTTTTTTTTTTTTTAAAGATTTTATTTATTCATTTAACAGAGAGAGAACACAAGCAGGCAGAGAGGCAGGCAGAGGCAGAGAGAGGAGCAGGCTCCCTGCGGAGCAAGGAACCCGATGTGGGACTCGATCCCAAGATGCGGGGATCATGACCTGAGCCAAAGGCAGTTGCTCAACCAACTGAGCAACCCAGTCATCCCATTTTGTCTGTTCTTGATCACACTCATACACTTGAATGTTAGGATAACCTTCACATTGGGTTCTGTAGGGTAAAAGAGTGAGGAAAGCCAAGTAGAAATCTTTGAAACTGTTCCTTCACCTTCCTTCCTTTCCTAGCCAAGATAATAAATCAGAAACAATATCCCATCCCTAGAGAATGACTGAAGACTATTGCTGGCTTAAACAAGCAGTAGCCTTCATCATAGCTACTGTGCCAGATATGGCCTAATTGCTAGAGCAGATCAGTAAGTCTTCAGATACGTGATATATGGTCATTGATCTGACAAAAGCAGTTCTTTTCAATTTCAATCAGGAAAGAGGATCAGAAACAGTTTGTATTTGTATGAGGTGGCCAGCATTATTCATTTATACTTTGGCCTCAGGGCCATGTCAACTTTCCTGCCCACTGTCATAATATAGTTTGATGAGATTGAGCCTGCCTAGGTATCCCACAGAACCATCACACTGATCCATTTCATCGATGGCATGCTGATGTGCTCCAGATGGTGGGAGATAAATCCTACAAAGATTAAGGAACCTGCCAGTTCAGTGAAGGTTTTAGGAATATAATGGTCAGGAGTATGTTTGGATAGCTCTCCAAAGTAAAAAAAATTGCAGCATCTTTTATTCCCTACCACAAAAATGGAAGCACAATGCCAATACTCCTGTTTGGGTTCTGGAAGCAATATATTCTATACCTAGGATCATTGCTTTGATTCATACACCAGATAACATGGAAGGCTGCCATCTCTGAGTGAGATCTGGAAAAGAAGAGGGCTCTGCCAATAAGATCTGGAGAACCTTCTGGGGTTGGAAGTGTCAATGATGGGAAAAGATGCAGTATGGAGTTTTTGTTAAGGTCCAATGGGGGAATCACAGTGCAGGCCTTTAGAATTCCGACTATTGCTGCTTCTGAATGTTTAACTTGTCAGCAATAGAGATCAATCCTGAGCCTTTGATAGGGCACTATTCTTTGAGGAAGCCAATCAGCTACTTGGTGGCAAGTCAACTACATTGGGCCTTACCTATAATGGAAGGGCCAGTGGTTAGGGATGGGTGGATAGGGACAGATGGGATAGGTGACTTATTTTGGATGAGTTTGCATTTCCTACCTGTAGTGCCTTGGCTACCATCACTAGGGGCTTATGGAATGCCTAATCTACAAGCAGGATTCTCACACAGCTTAGTATCCAAACATGGAACCCCCTTAACAGTAGAGGATTTGTGAAGTGGGTATGGGCCCACTTGTCATATATTGCACCATCCAGAGGCACCTGGCCTTAGAAAATGTTGGAACAGTCTTTTAAAGGCACAGCTGAAGTACCAGCTTTGTGATAACACTCTAAAATGATGGGAAATATATAGAGAAAACTTTTGGTGGTAGGTCCCCAATGGGAAGAATAGATAGGTCTGGGAACCAAGGGGTGTAAGCAGGAGTAACTCCAATTTACCAATTACTCACAATGATCTGATGGGAATTTTGTATTTTCTGTTCCTGCAGCTCTAAGCTTTGCAAAGTTGGAGGTCCTGAATCACCAAGAAGGAGTACTCTTGCTAGGGGACACTGCAAGGCTCCTGCGGAACTGTAAGCTATGGCTGCCATGAGGGCAATTTTGGATTCCTTGTGTCCGGGGGCCACCTGAGAAAAGAGGAGTCACCAATATTGGCAGAGGTAGTTGAATCTGATGAGCAGGAAAAGGTAAGGCTGCTTTTATACAATAGGGACAGGGAGGGAATATGTGTGGAATCTATGTGATGCAGTTGGGTGTGTCCTGGTATTCTCTTGTCTCATTGAATGGACACATGCAGCAACTCCAACCTGAGAAGAGTGATTACCAATTATATGATTACCAGACCCTTTAGGAATGAAAGTTAGGTCACACCACTGGGTAGGCCACTAAGACCAGCCAAGGTGACAGATGACAGTGAGGAGAATTTAAAATGGAGAAGGCAGAGTATGAGTATCAGTTGCAGGCCTGAAATCAACAGAAGTGACGAGGGCTGCAGTTCATTCCACTAACCCTGCCCTTCCTCAAGAAGAACCAAAGGAACCAAGGAGGATCTGCTCCACAATCCCCTGTAAAGAGGGAGACATGGTGCAACTATGAGAATGTGCCTCTCAGATCTCCCACTGTGGGGAGCATTATTGACTGATGCCCCAAATGCTGTATTCTAAATACACCACTGCATTTGCTCCGAGGCTATGTTTCCTGTGATATCCTTTAGCCAGTAAGGTGCACAGCAGGGATATTGTAGCAAGTCCAGCCCATTCCATGAGACAGAGGACTCCTCTGACTCATGGTTTTGGCCCGAGGATTCTGTATCAGCTTTGCAGAAACTTTCTGAAAGCTTCATGGCAGTCTAAGGCTTTTCCTATCCTACCTTCTTTCCTGTTCTCTTTCCTATGGGTAAGATGTGTGTCATTCTTTGACAGATGTCATCCTTCTCCAGCTCCCTCTCCGTTTTCTTTCACAAGCATTCCCACCAATTTCTTGCAATTCTGATCTGATCTTGGTGTTTACTTCTTGGAGGACCTGAATGAACACAGGTAGAAATAAGCTTACCCATTATACAGTTGAAAAAATTATGCTTCAGAGAGGTTAGGTAACCTGCACAAGGTTATACAGCCGCTTAGTGGCAGAGCAATGATTTTAATCCAGGATTATCTGGCTTCAAAGCCTGTGTGCCTAGATTTCGTATTCTTGTTTTCCTGCCTCTGCTCTTTCTGTTTGCTTCATTCTCCCTTAGTATCCTGGAAAGGTTTTTGAATATTCCAGCCTGTCTCTACCTTGCAAAGGTAGGAGGAGTTTTTGACTACACTTGTACCAGAATGTGAAACGAAGAACATTTGTATTCCTGGAGTCCGTGACAGTTCTTCAAGTTAGAGTCTCCCTGGGGAAGGAGAAACTCAGAGAACACAGTTGGGGCAGCTTTGCTGAGCTTTCCCTTTCCTGCCTGGAAATTCTCCTTGGAGAGTTAAATTATCAAAGTTCAGTTAAAGAAAAAAAAAGCTCGGGCCCCTGGGTGGCGCAGTTGGTTGAGCGACTGCCTTCGGCTCAGGTCATGATCCCGGAGTCCCAGGATCGAGTCCCACATCGGACCCCAGCTCCATGGGGAGTCCGCTTCTCACTCTGACCTGCTCTCTCTCACTCTCTCTCTTTCCTAATAAATAAATAAATAAAATCTTTAAAAAAAAAAAAAAGCTCAATTTTATTTTATAAGAGAAACCATATGCCTTTATACTCATTATCTTATTAGAACATGTCTCTCCACATAAAATCTTCTATGATTTTGGAAGGTTTCTTCTATTTTATTAGATAAAATACAAAATTTTAATGGTTAACACAGAAATGAAAACCAAGGGCTATTGGATTTTGTGGCCCAGGTGCTATGCCTATGGAATTCATTCATCTTTTCCTGATCAGTTTCTTTGTTCTCCTTTCTAGCAAAACTCTTAATCTGTCTCGTGCCTCTCTTCCCATTCTTTGTTGAACTCCCATATCATTTCCTACCGTTCCAAAGATAATGTTCTTGTGAAGGTTCCAGTGGCCTTTAGGTTATGAAATTCAACATTCATTTTCTCAGTTCCCATTTTGCTTGTCCCCTAGGCAATATTAATGTGCTTGATCACTTTCTCTTACCTTAAAAATGGTCTTTGTCAGGAGTGCCTGGGTGGCTTAGTCATTAGGCATCTGCCTTCTGCTCAGGTCCTGGTCCCAGGGTCCTGGGACTGCCTTGGCCCTGCATTGGGCTCCTCACTCAGCGGGAAGCCTGCTTCTTCCTGTCCCACTCCCCCTGCTTGTATTCTCTCTCTCACTGTCTCTTTCTGTCAAATAAATAAAATCTTTTAAAAAAATGGTCTTTGAGCAGATGCAGTACAAAGAAGGGCTAGATGTACCCCAATGTTCATAGCAGCAATGGCCACAATCGCCAAACTGTGGAAAGAACCAAAATGCCCTTCAACAGATGAGTGGATAAGGAAGATGTGGTACATCTATACAGTGGAATATTATGCCTCCATCAGAAAGGATGAATATCCAACTTTTGTTTCAACATGGACAGGACTAGAAGAGATTATGCGGAGTGAAATAAGTCAAGCGGAGAGAGGCAATTATCTTATGGTCTCACTTACGTGTGGAGTATAAAGAAAATCATGGGGGGCATCGTGAGAAGGAAGGGAAGGGTGAATGGGGAGAAATGGGAGGAGGTGATGAACCAGGAGAGACTGTGGACTCTGAGCAACAAACTGAGTGGTTTGGAGGGGGGGGGTGGAGGGTTGGGCGAGCCTGGTGGTGGGTGTTGAGAAGGGCACGTATTGCATGGAGCACTGGGTGTGGTGCATGAACAATCAATCTTGTAACACTGAAAAAATAAATATATTTGGGGGGAAAAATAAAATTATTCCACTTGGTTGTAAAAAAAAAAGGTCTTTGTCTTCACCTATCTTTGGAGACACCATGTTTCCCTGATTTTCTGCCATTTCATGAACTGCTCCTTCTCAAAAAATATATATATATATTTTTTAGAGAGGGGAATTGAGGGCAAGAGGAGCAGAAGGAGAGGCAAAGAGAATTTTTTTTTAAGTTCAATTTAATTAACATATAGTGTATTATTAGTTCCAGAGGTAATTTAGTGATTCATCAGTTGCATATAACACTCAGTGCTCATTACATCAAGTGCCCTCCTTAATGGCCATCACTCAGTTACCCCACCCCCCTACCCATCTCCCCTCCAGCAACCCTGAGTTTGTTTCCTATAGTTAAGAATCTCTTATGAAAAAAAAAAAGAAAAGAAAAAAAAAAAGAAAAAAAAATCTCTTATGGTTTGTATCCCTCTCTGTTTTTGTCTTATTTTCCCTTCCCTTCCCCATGTTCATTTGTTTGGTTTCTTAAATCCCATATATGAGTGAAATTATATATTTGTCTTCCTCTGACTTCCTCTGACTGACTGATTTCACTTAGCATAATACCATCTAGTTCCACCCACGTCGTTGCAGATGGCAAGATTTCACTCTTTTTTAATGGTTGAGTAATATTCCATATATATACAATGGAATATTGTATGTATGTATATATATAACATTGTTTGTTCTAACTCTGTGAAAAATGCCGATGGCATTTTGATAGAGATTGTATTAAAAGTATAGATCGCTTTGGGTAGCACATGTGCCCCGATGTTTCTACCAGTATTATCAACAATAGCCAAACTATGGAGAAAGCCCAAATATCCATTGGCTCTAAATGGAAAACGAAGATGTGGTATACACAATATTACTCAGCCATCAAAAAGAACGAAATCTTGTCATTCGCAACGACATGTATGGAGCTAGAGTGTATTATGCTAAGCGATATAAGTCAGTCAGCAGAAGACAAATACCATATGATTTCACTAATATGTGGAATTTAAGAAGCAAAACAGATGAACATAAGGGAACGTGAGGGGGGAAGGGAGAGAGGAAAGCAAACCATAAGAGACTCTTTTTTTTTTTTAAAGATTTTATTTATTTATTTGACAGAGAGAGATACAGTGAGAGAGGGTACACAAGCAAGAGGAGGGAGAGAGGGAGAAGCAGGCTTCCTGCGGAGCAGGGAGCCCGACGTGGGGCTCGATCCCAGCAACCCGGGATCATGACCTGAGCCAAAGGCAGACGCCCAAAGACTGAGCCACCCAGGCGCTCCACCATAAGAGACTCTTTTTTTTTTTTTTTTTTTTTTTAAGATTTTATTGATTTATTTGACACAGAGAGAAATCACAAGTAGGCAGAGAGGCGGGCAGAGAGAGAGGAGGAAGCAGGCTCCCCGCTGAGCAGAGAGCCCGATGCGGGGCTCGATCCCAGGACCCTGAGATCATGACCTGAGCCGAAGGCAGAGGCTTTAACCCACTGAGCCACCCAGGCGCCCCAAGAGACTCTTAATGATAGAGAACAAACTGAGGGTTGATGGAGGGAGGTGGGTGGGGGATGGGCTGAATGGGTGATGGGTATGAAGGAGGGCACTTGTGATGAGCACTGGGTGGTATATGTAAGTGATGAATCACTAATTCTACACCTGAAACCAATTTTAGTCTGTATGTTAACTAGCTAGAATTTAAATAAAAACTCAAAATTTAAAAAAAGTGAAATTCAGGGATTTTGAAAGGCTCAAATCTCAGTCTGAAATCTTTTTCTGATTAATGTCAGCATTCAGCCTTTTGCTAATCACCTGGGAGTAGGAAGTGTAGGGGTGGGGAAGAGAAGAACTTAAGCAGCTGGTGGGAATGTGGGGCAGCTTCTTCGTAGGGTCTGAGAGAGAGGGAGTTTATTTGTTGAGATGTGATTAAACCCCCAAAGTGAATTTTGAGAGACAGCTGCACATAGAAAAGAGATGATGATTAAAATTAATTACTGTTGTTGTAAATGTTTTGCATTTCTACAGCAGTTTGTATTTACTAAGAATTTTGTAATCATTAATTAACTCTCCCTTGCCAGAGCCTTGTGACATAGGCAACATTACTGCAAATGTTTGTTTTTGTCTTCTGGGAAGAAATATGAGCTGCTTTGGCCACATACTAGGATTAAAGAATCAAAATCCTTACTGCAGCTCTTTCACTCATTGTGTGATTTTGAGAATCCAAATGAGAACTTGAACATTATTTTACTCTGTAATTTTATTTTATTTTTTTTTAAAGATTTTATTTATTTATTTGACAGACAGAGAGAGATCACAAGTAGGCAGAGAGGCAAGCAGAGAGAGAGAGGGAAGCAGGCTCCCTGCTGAGCAGAGAGCCCAATGTGGGGGTCGATCCCAGGACCCTGAGATCATGACCTGAGCTGAAGGCAGAGGCTTTAACCCACTGAGCCACTCAGGCGCCCCGCAAGTATTATTTTATTTATGATTATGTAAATAATGCCACTATGTTGAAAATTTTTTTAAAGATTTTATTTATTTATTTGACAGACAGAGAGAGATCACAAGTAGGCAGAGAGGCAGGCAGAGTGAGAGGGGGAAGTAGGCTTACCGCTGAGCAGAGCCCGATGCGGGGCCCAATCCCAGGACCCTGAGATCATGACCCGAGCCGAAGGCAGAGGCTTTAACCCACTGAGGCACCCAGGTGCCCCTATGTTGAAATTTTTTTTAAAAAAGATTTTATTTATTCATTTGGCAGAGAGAGAG
This sequence comes from Nasua narica, assembly GCA_028533885.1. Taxonomy (NCBI): domain Eukaryota; kingdom Metazoa; phylum Chordata; class Mammalia; order Carnivora; family Procyonidae; genus Nasua; species Nasua narica. Next base: position 48,311,856 of record CM052813.1, on the reverse strand, counting down.
ATCACATGTAGGCAGAGAGTAGAGGGGGAAGCAGGGGGGGGGGGGGAAGCAGGCTCCTCGCTGAGCAGAGAGCCTGATGGGGGGCTCGATCCCGGGACCCTGAGATCATGACATGAGCCAAAGGCAGAGTCTTTAACCCACTGAACCACCCAGGTGCCCCTGGAAATTTTAAAAATAGAAAAATTATCCATAATTTGATTATATTATTCTTTTTAAATTGCCTTAGGATGTATTTGTATATAGTTTATTCAACATACATTTCCTAAGCATTTTCCCATGCTGCTTCAGGGTGGAAAAAAATGGGCTATTTCCTGACATTTGGTCATGGCTTGGGGCTGCAGACAATGCAGTGGGATGGCAGCAGGGGGAGGGAATATCACATAAAGGCATTCTGAACTTAGCCCAGAGCCTGCTTTGAACGGATGAGATAAAAAAAAAGAGGTATATTGGCTATGCTGAAAAGATGAGTAGACAGAAGCAGGATTCAATCCCTGGGATATGTCAGCTGCGTCAAGACCAGCAGGAAGGTTCTGGAAGTAGAGAGGAGCCTCAGATTCGCACTGTTGCCTTCTCAACCTTAATTGATTTCTAGAGAAATCCTGCTCCTACCCCTACAACATAGACTTGCACTTTTTTTTTTTTTCTGTTAGGATATTGGAGCTATGGATTGAGATGCAAGCCATAGCCCCTTCTGAGATAATTTTGAATCAAGTTAATTTTGAGTTCTATAGGCCATAGATTTGACCTCTTGCTTTCTTTTCTAGCTACCACCAGTGTCGTCTTAGGCTGAGTTCTTGCCTAGATACATCTAAATTGTGATGCAGTTTCCTAATTTATTCCTCACTCTTTAGATACTGAAATGAGTTTATGAACAATTTTTAGATTTTTAGAGTTAGATTAAAGTTATAAAATTGAAAAAGATGTCAAAAAGATCATTTGGGAAGTTCCTCTCAGTATCCCTGACCCTCTCTGAAAAGTTTATTGGTTTCTTTGTTCTGCTAAAAATGTTAGTTCCCTGATGGCGAAATTATATAAAATAAGAACAACAGTCATACAATTATTAGAAATCTTCATAAGTACTAGGGTTAAATGTCCCTGATCTTTATGGAAATGTGTTTAGGGCTCTTCTGGTTCCTTCTAGCCACTTTCCTGAGACACTACCTTGATTCTGCTCTGGACGTGAGCGCTAGCTGCAAAACCTTCAGGTTTGTTTCTTTTTTAGTTTTTATTTATGTATTTAGTTCCAATATAATTAATGTACAGTGTTATATTAATTTAAGATTTACAGTATAGTGATTCAACAATTCTATACATTATTCAGTGCTCATCAAGATATGTGTACTCTTGGCGCACCTGGCCGGCTCAGTCAGTAGAGCATGTGAGTGTTGATCTCGGGGTTGTGAGTTTGAGCCCCATGTTGTGTTGTGTTGAGATTACATAAAAATAAAAAATAAAAAAAGATATGTGTATGCTTAACCCCCTTCATCTCTTTCACCCATCCCCTAATCCACTCCCCCCGCTCCCCCCCTAATCACAAGTTTGCTTTGTATATTTAAGAGTCTGGTTCTTTGCTTGTATTTTTTCTTTGTTTTGTTTTTTGAATTCCATATATGAGTAAAATCATATGGTATGTGTCTTTATCTGTTGGACTTCTTTCACTTAGCACTATACCTTCTAGATCCATCCATGTTGCAGCAAGTGGCAAGATTTCATTCTTTTTTAAAGCCGAGTAACATTCCATTGTATATATAAACCATATCTTCTTTATCCATTCATCTATTGATGGACACTTGGGTTGCTTCCATAATTTGGGTATTGTGAATAATGCTGCAATAAACATAAGGGTGCATATATCTTTTTGAATTAGCATTTTTATATTCTTTGAGTAAATACCCAACAGTGGGATTATTGAATCATATAGTGATTTTATTTTTAATTTTTTGAGGAACCTCCATAGTGTTTTCCATAGTGGCTGTAGCAGTTTGCATTCCTACTACCAGTGGATGAGGCTTCCTTTTCTCCACATCTTCATAAAACTTGTTATTTCTTGGGCGCCTGGATGGCACAGTTGATTAAGCATCTGACTGTTGGTTTTGGCTCAGGTTTTGATCTCAGGGTCATGAGATCAAGCTCCAAGTAGGGCTCTGCACTGAGTGTGGAACCTGCTTAAGATTCTCTCTCCCTCTGCCCCTCCCCCTGCTCCCTCCCTCTCTGTCTCTACCCCCTCTCTCAAACAAACAAATAAATAAATCTTTAAAAAACTTGTTATTTAATGTTTTTGATTTTAACCATTCCAACAGGTGTGAGGTGATAGCTCATTGAGGTTTTGATTTACATTTCCCTGATGATGAGTAATGTTCAGTTTTTTCATGTTTGTTGGTCATTTGTATGTCTTCTTTGGAGAAATGTCTGTTCATGTCTTCTACCCATTTTTTAAATTGGGTTATTTATTTTTTGGGTGTTGAGTTGTAGAAGTTCTTTATGTATTTTGAATACTAACTCCTCAGATGTATCATTTGCAAATATTTTCTCCCATTCAGTAGGTTGTCTTTTTGTTTTGTTGTTTCCATCCCTGTGCAGAAGCTTTTTACTTTGATGTAGTCCCAGTAGTTTATTTTTGCTTTTATTTCCCTTGCCTTAGGACACATATCTGGAAAAAACCTTCAGGCTTTTTTATTCTAGGCATGAGGCCCACAGGATTTCTGGTGCCTCCTTTAATGGAGAGGCATCCATGCTCTGGAAAATCCTACAAGGGTAAGGAACAATAGAACATTTCAGGAGAATACGCTCAGACAATGTCTCTGATCTCAGGTTCCTTCCAATTTACCAAAGAAAAAGTCAACCTGGTCATCCTCTGATATAAAGAGACCCAGATGTAAGTCCCCAGTAGCACTTAAGAATGCAGAGAAGCCTGCACAAAACATACATTATCATAGGCCCTGAGAACTTAAACTTCAGGCTTGGATTAAGCCCAAGACACATTAGGGAGACAACCAACAATTTTTCTATTTTACATGTAAATGCTAATTTCACTTGCAAAAGAGAAGTACTAAAATAGTATCCTGATTTTAACAGTAGAAATGTAGGAGTGTGAAATTTGTAATGTTATAGACAAATTAAGCATGAAAGGCAAATACCACATCAGAGTGGGCTGGGTATCCAGATTTCAGCTGAAATTCTCTGAAAGGGTTACAATGACTAGCTAGTTCCACTGACTAAAGGGCCCTGGTGTTAGGAGAAGGAGGAGGTAAAAAGAGGATATAGAGGGACATCTCGGTGGCTCAGTGGGTTAAGCCTCTGCCTTCAGCTCAGGTTATGATCTCAGGGTCCTGGGATCAAGCCCCGCATTGGGCTCTCTGCTCGACAAGGAGCCTGCTTCCCTCTCTTTGCCTGCCTCTCTGCCTACTTGTGATCTCTCTCTCTCTGTCAAATAAATAAATAAAATCTTTAAAAAAAAGAGGATATAGAGAGAAGGTGAGGCAGTTTTAATGTTTGTGACATCTTGTTCTTCTCAGGAGACTGTTCTTGGATTTGAATATTTATAGTAGTGTATATTCTTTCACTGCAGTATGGGTACTTGAGATTTAATTTAATAACTATTACTTGGGATAATACAGACTGCTGCTTGTGATGACTATGATAGCTTGAGGACTAAGTATGTTTGAGCTTCTATATCAAAATACAATAGACTGGGTGGCTTATAAACAACAGAAATTAATCCCCACTTCTGGGGCTGGGACGTCCAAAATTAAGGTGCTCGTAGATTCAGTGTCTTGTGAGGGCCTGCTTCCTGGAAGTCTTCTTGTTGTAATCTCAAATGGCAGAAAGCTGAGAGGGAAAGCAAGTCATTTCCTGACTTGCATTTTATTTTATTTTTTTTAAAGATTTTATTTATTTGGCAGAGAGAGAGAGAGAGATCACAAGTAGGCAGAGAGGCAGGCAGAGAGAGAGGGGGAAGCAGGCTCCCTGCTAAGCAGAGAGCCCAATGTGGGGCTCGATCCCAGGACCCTGAGATCATGACCTGAGCCGAAGGCAAAGGCTTTAACCCACTGAGCCACCCAGGTGGCCCCATTTCCTGACTTTTATAAGGAAACTAATCCCATTTGTGAAGCCTCCACACTCATGACCTTATCTAATCCTACTTATCTTCCAAAGGCCCCACTTCCTAATATCAGCACATTGAGGTTAGGGTTTGAACATATGAATTTGGAAGGGGGGAACACAACAATATAGTTCATAACAAAAATGTTTGATAATCGCACATCTGATTGCTTCAATTCTCTGCTCAAAATTCTCCAATGGATCCCAGTGCCAACAACACAAAATCACTCATTATCTCTTGGTTTCCTCATATTATTTCTTCATTCTTTCCACAAATATCTATTGAGTAACAGGTACTAGAGATATACCAGTTAAGAAAACAGACAAAGGAGACCCATTCCTCTTGGAGCTTGTATCTTGTGGTTGAACCGATTTATTTTTATTTTTTTTAAAGATTTTTTTTTTTAATTTACTTGACAGACAGAGAGATCACAAGAGATCATGACCTGAGCTGAAGGCAGAGGCTTTAACCCACTGAGCCACCCAGGCGCCCTGAGCCAAACAATTTAATTGGAGATAATATTTTGACAATAAACTAATGTGGCTTTTTTTCATGGACATGCTAATCCCAATCATGTTTCTCAAATCCAATCATATTCACCTGCAGCCATTCCAGCAGTACAGTCCCTAACTAAAGAAGGAACATATTGTAAAGGGAAAATTCCCTCCAGAGAAGAAGATGAAGTAAAAAGAAGCGTGTTTATTGAGAGTAGGGATGTGAATGTGGGAAAAGGCAGTCGAAGTATTGACATTGGGAGAAGAGTGACCTTAGATCCTTTGAGCTTGGTGGCAGGTACAAGCCTAGGAAAAGCTCTGTGTTTGACATGGAGATAGAGAGGGGAGAGTGGGCAGCGGGGGAGCATCTGTGAAGGCAAGTGTCTAGGTAGACCTTCCCAAATAATGCTGCTGATTCCCAGTGGTCTGTATCTAAAATAGAAGAGATTCCAAAGTTCCTTCATGGCCCCAGAATATTGTGAACACAGCAAGAAGCCGGGACTCCTGGGTTACTGAAATGATGTCAATAATGGAGGTTGGTGCCCCCAGAGTTCTGGTGGTGGTGTTTTTTTCATCTCAAATGGATTCTAGAAGGATAGAAACTGACAGGGATGGATTAGATAGAGATAAACAGGATGAAATAGCTCAACTGCAGACCAGCAGAAAAAGAGCATGGAGACCAGCTGTACCTCCATGTTACCAAGGAAGAGTAATAAGCATTCCCTTACAGCAGCACGGTGTGGTTGAGAAGGAGGAAAGGGAGGGGAAGAACACTCCTATGAGGACTGAACTTTGAGGTGACTTAAAACTTACCAGAGAACAACTATCACACGTGAAAAGATCAAGGGGCAAAGGAGAGAATGAAAAGAAGGCTGAAACTGATAGGAAAAGTTTAGCTCATGAGAGTCTTTTTTGCCACAAAACAGAAGTATAATATTTTTTTATTAATGTTTTAAAACACAAGTTTTAGGATGTTACACCTCTGCTTAAAATTCTCCAGTGGCTTCCCACTGCATTTAAAATGAATCCTAAATTCTCTTTTTTTTTTTTAAAGATTTATTTATTTATTTATTAGGAAAGAGAGAGCGGGTCAGAGTGAGAAGCGGACTCCCCATGGAGCTGGGAGCCCGATGTGGGACTCGATCCTGGGACTCGATCCTGGGACTCGATCCTGGGACTCGATCCTGGGACTCGATCCTGGGACTCGATCCTGGGACTCGATCCTGGGACTCCAGGACCATGACCTGAGCCGAAGGCAGTCGCTCAACCAACTGCGCCACCCAGGGGCCCGAATCCTAAATTCTTAATAGAGCCTAGAAGCCTCCATGATATTATGGCCCTGCCTACCTTTCTAACACCTATAGCACCATACTAGTTTAACTAGTTATTATAATAACAAAATAATATTTATTGAACAATTAATAACTCACCTCACAAACACCCTATGTGGTAGGTATAAATGAAGAAACCAAGGTCCAGACAAGTTAGGTAAATTATCCAAGGTCACACAGCAAGTGGAGGGGATTCAAATCCAGGCCATTTGACTTTGGAACCGGGACTCTTCACCACCATACTGGACTGCTTGTTTTACTTCCTCATGTGCAGGCTCCTTCCACTTCAACATCTTTTTTTTTTTTTTTTTGAGAGAGAGAGAGAGAGAACAGGGGGGATGGCAGACGGAGAGGGAGAGAGAATCTTAAACAGACTCCATACTGAGCGCGGTTCTCAGTCTAACAACCCTGAGATCATGATCTGAGCCAGACCTAAGAGTCAGATGCTTAACCAACTGTGCCACCCAGGTGCCCGTTTTCAACACCTTTGTATACATTATTACCTCTGTATAGAGTGCTTTTCTTCAATTTAACTCACTCTTTTGGTCTCAATCTAAATATCACTTCCTCCGCAAAGCTTTCTCTGACAGCCACATTCCCAAGGTGTAGGCTATGTTCCAGTGCTATACACAGTCAGAATACCCTACTTTTTTCCAAAGTAGCCCTTTTTTGTGTGTGGTTTTATATTTATTTGTGTGATAATGTAGTGCTGGTGGGAGGTTGGTTGAAAATTTTAAAATTCAAACACATACGCCAAAGAAAAGTAACCTTAAAAAAAAAAAAAACTAATCTAATCTTACTTTGCAGCCCCTTGTTTGTATTTCTGACTTTTGTTTTGAACAGCATTCGGAAAGTTCTTTTTTTTTTTTTTAAGATTTTATTTATTTATTTGACAGAGAACACACACACAAGCAGTGGGAGTGGCAGGCAGGGAGAAAGGGAGAAGCAGGCTCCCTGCTGAGCAGAGAGCCTGACATGGGGCTTGATCCCAGAGCTGAAGGCAGATGCTTAACCGACTGAGCCACCCAGGCACCCAGTTGTTATACATATTGCTAAGAGGTTGTAAATGGTAACAATTTATATTTATCTACTGTCTTGCAATCGCAGGATTTTCTTGAAACAGGGATATTAAAGGAGAAGCTTTGTTCTAATTATTAAAAAAATCTTCATAGTTTGGTAGTTTCCGGTTTGTTAAAAAAAAATTAGTAGAGGCCTGTTAGAGTGTGTGTGCTATTGTGTATGTATTTAAAAAAATTTTTTAGGGGCGCCTGGGTGGCTCAGTTGGTTGAGCGACTGCCTTCGGTTCAGGTCATGATCCCGGAGTCCCAGGATCGAGTCCCATATCGGACTCCCCGCTCTGCGGGAAGTCTGCTTCTCCCTCTGACCTTCTCTCCTCTCATTCTCAGTCTCTCTCTAATAAATAAATAAATAAATAATCTTAAAAAAAATTAAAAAAAATTTTTTTTAGTATAGTTGGCAGAGTATTACATTAGTTTCAGATGTACAACAGTGATTCAACAAGTTTATATGTTATACTATGCTTTATGCTATGTTTATAAGTGTAACTACTGTTACTATACCACACCATTATAATATCATTGACTGTATTTCTAATGCTTTGCCTTTTATTACTGTGATTTACTCATTCCATAACTGGAAGCCTATATCTCCCACTCTCCTTCACATATTTTTTTTTTTAAAGATTTTATTTATTTATTTATTAGGAAAGAGAGAGAGTGAGAGAGAGAAGGTCAGAGTGAGAAGCGGACTCCCCATGGAGCTGGGAGCCCGATGTGGGACTCGATCCCGGGACTCCGGGATCATGACCTGAGCCGAAGGCAGTCGCTCAACCAACTGCGCCACCCAGGGGCCCCACATATTTTTTTTAAAGATTTTTTTTAAAATTTATTTATTAGGAAAGAGAGAGAGTGAGAGAGAGCATGAGAAGGGAGAAGGTCAGAGTGAGAAGCGGACTCCCCATGGAGCTGGGAGCCCGACGTGGGACTCGATCTCGGGACTCCGGGATCATGACCTGAGCGGAAGGCAACCGCTCAACCAACTGCGCCACCCAGGCGCCCCTCCTTCACATATTTTGCCCATCTCCCCCACCCCTATGCCTTGACAACCATCAGTTCATTCTTTGTAAGGTCTTTATAGGTCTGATTTTGCTTTTTGTTTGTTCATTAATTTTTTTCTTCTTATTTATTTATGTATATATAGAACCTATGCTTCCATCTTATCTTAAAATTTTATTATTTTTACAATTTTATTTATTATTTATTTTTATTTCATTTTAATTCTAGTGTAGTTAACATACAGTGTTGTGTTATTTCAGGTATAAAGTATAGTGATTCAACAATTTCATACATCACCCAGGCTCATCATCAAAAGTACACTCCTAAAAAAAAAAAAAAAAGGTACACTCCTTAATCCCCATCACCTATTTCACCCATCCCCCACCAACCTCCCCTCTGGTAACCATCAGTTTGTTCTCTATAGTTAAAAGTCTGTTTCTTTGTTTCTCTCTTCCCCTTTGCTCATTTGTTTTGTTTCTTAAATTCACATATGAGTCAAATCATATGGTATGTCTTTCTCTGATTTATTTCACTTAACATTATATTTTCTAGCTCCATCAGTGCAAATGGCAAGCTTTTAATATTACATTATGGAGGTATATGTACACACAACACACACACACACACACGTACATACCACATTTTCTTTATCCATTTATCTATGGGTGGACACTCACGCTGCTTCCATGATTTGGCTATTGTAGATAAGGTTCCTATAAACATGGAGTGCCTGAGTGGCTCAGTGGGTTAAAGCCTCTGCCTTTGGCTCAGGTCATGATCTCAGGGTTCTGGTATTGAGCCCCGCATTGGGCTCTCTGCTTAGCAGGGAGCCTGCTTCCCCCCCTCTCTCTGCCTGTCTCTCTGCCTACTTATGATCTCTCTCTCTCTCTCTCTGTCAAATAAATAAATAAATCTTTTTTTTTAAAGATTTTATTTATTTATTTGACAGACAGAGAGAGATCACAAGTAGAGGGGCAGGCAGAGAGAAGGGGGAAGCAGGCTCCCTGCTGAGCAGAGAGCCTGATGCGGGGCTTGATCCCAGGACCCTGAGATCATGACCTGAGCCGAAAGCAGAGGCTTTAACCCACTTAGCCACCCAGGCGCCCAAATAAATCTTAATTTAAGAAAAGGCTTTTATGGGCGCCTGGGTGGCTCAGTTGGTTGGGCGACTGCCTTCGGCTCGGGTCATGATCCCGGAGTCCCGGGATCGAGTCCCATATCGGACTCCCGGCTCTGCGGGAAGTCTGCTTCTCCCTCTGACTTTCTCCCCTCTCATTCTCAGTCTCTCGCTCTCTAATAAATAAATAAAAATCTTTAAAAAAAAAAAAGAAAAGGCTCTTATAAACATAGGGGTGCAAGTATCCTTTGGAGTAGTGGTTTTAAAGTTTTCTTTGAGGTAAATACCAAGTAATGCTATTATTAACTTTTTTAGGAAAGTCCATATTGTCTGCCATGTAGTTTGCATTCCCATTACAGTGCAAGAGGATTCCTTTTTCTCCAATTCCTTGCCAACACTTGTTTCTTGTGTTTTGATTTTAACCATGCTGACAGGTGTGAAGTGATATCTCATTGTGGTTTTGATTTGCAGTTCCCTGATGATGAGTGATATTGAGCATCCTTTCATGTGTCTCTTGGCCATCTGGATGTCTTCTTTGGAGAACTGTCTATTCATGTCTTCTGCACATTTAAAAAATTTGATTATTTGTATTTTGGGTGTTGAGTTGTAGAAGTTCTTTATATATTTTGGATACTAACCCTTTATCGGACATGTCATTTGAAAATATCTTCTCCCATTTAGTAGGTTGCCTTTTAGTTTTGTTGATTGTTTCCTTTGCTGTGCAGAAGCTTTTTATTTTGATGTAGTCCCAATAGTTTATTTTTGCTTTTATTTCCCTTGTCCCAGGAGACATATCTAGAAAAATATTGCTATGGCTGATGTCAAAGACATTACCACCAGTGTTCTCGTCTAGGATTTTTATGACTTCAGGTCTTACATTTAGGTCTTCAATCTATTTTGAATTTATTTTTGTATGGTATAAGAAAGTGGTCCAGTTTCATTCTTTTGCATATAGCTAACCAGTCTTCTCAGCACCATTTGTTAAAGAAATCATCTTTTTCTCATTGGGTATTCTTTCCTTCTTTGTCAAAGATTAATTGACTGTATAATTGTGGGTTTATTTTTGAGTTTTCTATTCTATCCCATTGATCTATATGTCTGTATTTGTGCCAGTACAATACTGTTTTGATTACTACAGCTTTGTAATATAACTTGAAGTCTGGAACTGTGATTCCTCCAGCTTTGCTTTTCTTTTTTCAAAATTGCTTTGGCTATTTAGGGTCTTTTTTTTTTTCAGTTTTTTTTTTAATTTAATTTTATTCTTTCAGTGTTCCAAGATTCATCGTTCATGCACCACACCCAGTGCTCCATGCAATACGTGCCCTCCTCAATACTCACCACCAGGCTCACCCAACCCCCCACCTCCTCCCCTCCCAAACCCTCAGTTTGTTTCTCAGAGTCCACAGTCTCTCATGTTTTGTCTCCCCCTCCGATTTCTCTCAGTTCACCCTTCCTTTCCTTCTCCCAATGTCCTCCATATTTTTCCTTATGCTCCACACATAAGTGAAACCATATGATAATTGACTCTCTCTGCTTGCCTTATTTCACTCAGCATAATCTCTTCCAGTCCCGTCCATGTTGATACAAAAGTTGGGTATTCATCCTTTCTGATGCAGGCATAATATATTTAGGGTCTTTTGTGGTTTCATATAAATTTAAAGATTTTTTTGTTCTAATTCTGTGAAAAATGCTGTTGGTATTTTGATAGGGGTTACATTAAATCTGTAGATTGCTTTGAGCAGTATAGACGTTTTTCCCTTCTCTTCAAAAAATATTTTTTTAAAGATTTTATTTATTTATTTGAGATAGAGAGAGAGAGCATGAGAGGGGAGAGAGTCAGAGGGAGAAGCAGAGTCCCTGCTCATCAGTGAGCCTGATGTGGGACTCGATCCTGGGACTTCAGGATCATGTTACTTAACCAACTGAGCCACCGAGGTGCCCCCCCCCTTTTTTTTCAAAATTTTTATTTAAATTCTTATTAGTTAATATATATTGTATTATTAGTTTCAGGAGTAGGCTTTAGTGATTCATCATGGGTGGTATAGACATTTTAACAATATTCTTCCAGTCCATGAGCATGGAATGTCTTTCAATTTCTTTGTGTTGTCTTCAATTTCTTTCATCATTGTTGTATAGTTTTCAGAGTATAGATCTTTAACCTCTTTGGTTAGGTTTATTCGTAGGTATCTTACTATTTTTGGCGCGTTTGTAAATGGAATTATTTTTCTTAATTTTTCTTTCTGCTGCTTCATTATTAGTTTTCTGTGCGGCTGGTTTCTGTGCATTTATTTTTAATTTTTTTTTTTAATTTTTTGAAAAAGATTTTTATTTATTTATTTGACACAGAGAGAGAGATCACAAGTAGGCAGAGAGGCAGGCAGAGGGAGAGGAGGAAGCTGGCTCCCTGCTGAGCAGAGAGCCTGATGTGGGGCTCGATCCCAGGATCCTGAGATTATGACCTGAGCCGAAGGCAGAGGCTTTAACCCACTGAGCCACCCAGGCACCCCTGCACATTTATTTTGAATCCTGTGACTTTACTGAATTCATTTATCAGTTCTAGTAGTTTTTGGGGGAGTCTTTAGGGTTTTCTATATATAGTATCATATCATCTGCAAATAGTGAAAGTTCGACTTCTTCTTTACTAATTTGGATGTCTTTTATTATTTCTTTTTGTTGTCTAATCGCTGTGGCTAGGACTTCTAGTACCATGTTGAATAAATTGGTGAGACTGGACATCCTTGTTTTATTACTGACCTTAAGAAGAAAGATCTCAGTTTTTCCCCATTGACTATGATGCTTGTTGTGAGTTTTTCACATATAGCCTTTATTATGTTGAGGTATGCTCCCTGTAAACCTACTATGTTGAGGGATTTTCTCATGAATGGGTGTTGTACTTTGCCCAAAATCCTTTTTCTGTGTCTATTGAAATGATCATATGGTTTTTATCCTTTCTTTTATTGATGTGATGTATCACATTGATTGATTTGCAAATATTGAACCAGCCTTGCATCCCAGGAATAAATCCCACTTGATCATGGTGAATGATTTATTTAATGTATTGTTGGATTTGGTTTGCTAGTATTTTGCTGAGGGTTTTTGCATTTATGTTCATCAAAGATATTGGCTTGTAGTACTCTTTTTTTTTTTCTTCCCTTGCCTTTGGTGATGTTTCTAGGAAGAAGTTGCTGAGGCTGAAGTCACAGAGGTTGCTGCCTATGTTCTCTTCAAGGATTTTGATGGATTCTTGTCTTACATTTAGGTCTTTCATCCATTTTGAGTCTATTTTTGTGTGTGGTGTAAGGAAATGGTCCAGTTTCATTCTTCTGCATGTGGCTTGTCCAATTTTCCCAACAACATTTGTTGAAGATACAGTCTTTTTTCCATTGAGTATTCTTTCCTGCTTTGTCAAAGATTAGTTGACCATAGAGTCGTGGGTCCATTTCTTGGTTTTCTATTCTGTACCATTGATCTATGTGTCTGTTTCTGTGCCTATACTTTATTGTACTGCACTGTATTGACTGATTATTGTACTGTACTGATGATTACAGCTTTGTAATAGAGCCTGAAGTCTGGAATTGTGATGCCACCAGCTTTGGTTTTCTTTTTCAACATTCCTTTGGCTCTTCAGAGTGTTTTCTGGGTTCCATACAACTTTTAGGATTATTTGTTCAGCTGTGTGAAGAAAGTTCTTGGTATTTTGATAGGGATTGCATGGAATGCGTAGATTGCTCTGGTAGCATAGACATTTTAACAATATTTGTTCTTTCAATCCATGAGCATAGAACGTTTTTCTATTTGTTTGTGTCTCCCTCAATTTCTTTCATGAGTAACGTGTAGTTTTCTGAGTACAGATCCTTTGCCTCTTTGGTTAGGTTTATTCCTAAGTATCTTATGGTTTTGGGTGCAATTGTAAATAAGATTGGTTCCTTAATTTCTGTTTCTTCTGTCTCATTGTTAATGTATAGAAATGTAACTGGTTTCTGTGCGTTAATTTTATATCCTGCCACTTTGCTGAATTCCTGTATGAGTTCTAGCACTTTTGAGGCGGAGTCTTTTGGGTTTCCCACATAGAGCATTATGTCACCTGCAAAGAGTGAGAGTTTGACTTCTTCTTTGCTAATTCAGTTGCCTTTTATTTCTTTTTGTTGTTTGATTGTTGAGTCCAGGACTTCTAGTACTATGTTGAACAGTGTGGTGAGAGTGGACATCCCTGCTATGTTCCTGACCTTCGGGGAAAAGCTCTCAATTTTTCTCCATTGAGAATGATATTCATTGTGGGCTTTTCATAGATGACTTTTATAATATTGAGGTATGTTCCCTCTATCCCTACACTGTGAAGAGTTTTAACCAAGAAAGGATGCTGTAAAACAAAACAAAACAAAAGGATGCTGTACTTTGTCAAATGCTTTTTCTGCATCTATTGAGAGGATCTTATGGTTCTTGTCCTTTCTTTTATTAATGTGATGTATCACATTGATTGATTTGCAGATGTTGAACCACCCTTGCAGCCCAGGACTAAATCCCACTTGGTCATGGTGAGTAATCCTTCTAATGTACTGTTGGATCCTATTGGCTAGTATTTTGGTGAGAATTTTTACATCCATGTTCGTCAGGGATATTGGTCTGTAATTCTCCTTTTTGGTGGGGTCTTTGTATGGTTTGGGGATCAAGATAATGCTGGCCTCATAGAAAGAGTTAGGAAGTTTTCCTTCTATTTTTTGAGCACGTGTTGTGATGAGCACTGGATGTTATATGCAACTAATGAATCATTGAAACTACATGAAAAACTAATGATGTACTATACAGTGGCTAACTGAACATAATAACAAAAAAATGAAACAGCTTCAGAAGAATAGATATTAATTCTTCTTTAAATGTTTGGTAGAATTCCCCTGGGAAGCCATCTGGCCCTCGGCTCTTGTTTGTTGGGAGATTTTTGATTACTGCTTCAATTTCTTTGCTGTTTTTGAGTCTATTCAGGTTTCTATTTCTTCCTGTTTCAGTTTTGGTAGTTTATATGTCTCTAGGAATGTATTTATTTTTTTCCAGATTGCCTAATTTGTTGGCATATATGTTCTAACATGTTTTTATAATATGTTCTTGTAATTGTTTGTATTTCTTCAGTGTCGGTTGTGATCTTTCCTCTTTCATTCATGATTTTCTATATCTGGATCCTTTCTCTTTTCTTTTTGATAAGTCTGGTTTATCAGTCTTATTAATTCTTTCAAAGAACCAGCTCCTAGTTTAGTCAATCTGTTCTTTTGGTTTCTATTTCATTGGTTTCTGCTCTAATCTTTATTTTTTCTCTTCTCCTGCCCAGTTAAGGCTTTATTTGCTGTTCTTTCTCCAGGTTCTTTAGGTGCAAGGTTAGGTTGTATATCTGAGACCTTTCTTGTTTCTTGAGAAGGGCTTGTATTGTTATATACTTTCCTCTTAGGATCACCTTTGCTGCATCCCAAATATTTTGAACAGTTGTGTTTTCATTTTCATTTGTTTCCATGAATTTTTAAAATTCTTCTTTAATTCCCTAGTTGATCCATTCATTCTTTTTTCCCCCCCAAATATGTTTATTTTATTTTTTCAGTGTTACAAGATTAGTTGTTCATGCACTACACCCAGTGCTCCATGCAGTATGTGCCCTCCTCATACCCACCACCAGGCTCACCCAACGCCCCCAGATCCATTCATTCTTTAGTAGGATGCTCTTTAGTCTCCATGTATTTGAATTCTTTCTAAATTTCCTCTTGTGATTGAGTTCCAGTTTCAAAGCACTGTGGTCCAAAAATACTCAGGGAGTGATTCTAGTCTTTTGGTACTGCTTGAGACCTGATTTGTGACCCAGTATGTGATTTATTCTGGAGAATGTGCCACGTGCACTTGAGAAGAGTGTGTATTCTGTTGCTTTAGGGTGGAATGTTCTGAATACATCTGTGAAGTCCACCTGGTCCAGTGTGTCATTCAAAGCCCTTATTTCCTTTTTGATCTTCTGCTTAGATGATCTGTCCATTGCAGTGAGGGGTGGGTGTTAAAGTTCCCTACTATTATTGTATTATTATTGATGTGTTTCTTTAATTTTGTTATTAATTGGCTTATATAATTGGCTGCTCCCACATTAGGGGCATAAATTTTTATAATTGTTAGATCTTCTTATTGGATAGACCCTTTAATTATGATATAGTGTCCTTCCTCATCTCTTATTACAGTCTTTGGTTTAAAATCTAATTTTTCTTATACAAGGATTGCCACCTCAGCTTTCTTTTGATGTCCATTAGCATGTTAAATGGTTTTCTACCCCCCTCACTTTAAATCTGGGTGTGTCTTTGGGTCTAAAATGAGTCTCTTGCAGACAGCATATCAATGGGTCTTGCTTTTTTATCCAGTATGATACCCTGTGTCTTTTGATTAGGGCATTTAGCCCATTTACAATTTACATTCAGAGTAACTATTGAAAGATATGAATTTAGTGCTATTGTATTACCTGTAAAGTGACTGTTACTGTATATTGTCTCTGTTCCTTTCTGGTTTTTGTTACTTTGGGGCTCTCTCTTTGCTTAGAGGATCCATCTTAATATTTCTTGCAGAGCTGGTTTCATGATCACAAATTCTTTTAGTTTCTGTGTGTCCTGGCAGCTTTTTATCACTCCGTCTATTTTGAATGACATTTCAGCTGGATAAAGTATTCTTGGCTGCTTTTCTCATTAACACCCTAATTATATCATACCAGTCCTTTTTGGCATGCCAGGTCTCTGTGACTAGATCTGCTGCCAGTCTAATGTCTGTAGGTTACTGACCTCTTGTCCTGAGTGCTTTCAGGATTTTTTCTTTGTCTCTGATATTTGTAAATTTCACTATTATATATTGGGGTATTGACCTATTTTTATTGATTTTGAGGGGGGTTCTCTGTGTCTCCTGGATTTTGATGCCTGTTTCCTTCCCCAGATTAGGGAAGTTCTCCGTTATAATTTGCTTCAGTATACCTTTTGCTCCCTCTCTCTTTCCTCTTCTTCTGGGATTCCATTTATTCTAATATGTTTTGCTTTATGGTATTACTTATCTCTCAATTTCTCCCCTCCCGATCCAGTAGTTGTTTATCTCTCATTTTCTCAGCTTCTTTATTCTCTGTCATTTGGTCTTCTGTATCACTAATTCTCTCTTCTGCCTCATTTATCCTAGCAGTTAGAGCATCCATTTTTTTTTTATTGCATTTCATTAATAGCCTTTTTGATTTTGACTTGGTTAGATTTTAGTTCTTTTATTCTCCAGAAAGGGAATCTCTAGTGTCTTCTATGTTTTTCAGTCCCAGCTAGTATCTTCATAATCATTGTTCTGAACACTAGTTCCAACAACTTACTTATGTCCCTACTGATTAGGTCTCTGGCAGTCAGTACTGCGTCTTGTTCTCTCTCTCTCTCTTTTTTAAGATTTTATTTATTTATTTATTTGACAGAGAGAGAAATCACAAGTAGGCAGAGAGGCAGGCAGAGAGGGGGAAGCAGGCTCCCCGCCGAGCAGAGAGCCCAATGTGGGGCTCAATCCCAGGACCCTGAGATCATGACCTGAGCTGAAGGCAGAGGCTTTAACCCACTGAACTACTCAGGTGCCCCTCTTTCTCTTTTTTGAGGTGAGTTTTACCATCATGTCATTCTTGCAGAAAGTGATCACTTTTCTTTTTTTTTTTTCTTTTTTTTCTTTCTTTCTTTTTTTTAATTAACATATAATGTTATTATTTGACTCAGGATACATGTCTGTGAATCACCAGGCTTACACATTTCACAGCACTTACCATAGCACATACCCTCCCCAGTGTCCATAACCCAGCCACCCTATCCCTACCCCCCCCCCACCTCCCAGCCACCCTCAGTTTGTTTTGTGAGTTTAGGAGTCTCTTATGGTTTGTCTCCTTCTCAGTCCCATCTTGTTTCATTTCCCTCCCTCACCCCCCACGAGCCCCCGTCCTGCCTCTCAAATTCTTCATATCAGAGAGATCATGTGATAATTGTCTTTCTCTGACTGACTTATTTCACTTAGCATAATACCCTCTAGTTCCATCCATGTCATTGCAAATGGCAAGATTTCGTTTCTCTTGATGGCTGCATAGTATTTCATTGTATATATATATAGTGGTCGTTTTTCTATTTGTAGAGTTGCAGCTATTCTTTTCTTAGATCTCCACTTGAGTTCACAAGTGTTCAGAGTGATTTGATTGCTATCTAGCTGAAATCCTGGAACCAGATGAAATTAAGGTTCCCTTTCCTCTGCCATCTTGGACTCCTCCCTGGAACCTGTACTTTTAAATGTGTCAGTTTTCTCCTGGGGCACTGCCACCTCTTGATCTTGCTCCCCAGCAGCCAGCAGAGCCTGACTGGAGTGTAGAGGCTGTGGTGCCACCAAGAGGCAGTTACTATATATTCATTAAAGAAATAGCTAATATGCGATAAAAATGGCACTTTACCTGTGTCATCTTCCTCTCCAAACCCCATAACCCTAGTCTATTCATGAGAACAACAACAGACAAATTTCAATAGAGGGACATCTTAGAAGTGAACCTGACCAGTACTCCTCAAAACTGTCAAGGCCATCGGGACACTGGGGTGGCTCGGTTGGTTAAGCGTCTGCCTTTAGCTCAGGTTATGATCCCAGGGTCCTGGGACTGAGCCCCACATTGGGCTCCCTGCTCAGCAGGGAGCTGGCTTCTTCCTCTGCCTGCCGCTCCCCCTGCTTGTACTTTCTCTCTCTCTCTGACAAATAAATAAAATCTTAAAAGAACCAAAACCTGTCAAGGCCACCAAAAACAGGGGAAGTCTAAGGAACTGCCACAGCCAAGAGAAGCCTAAAAGAGACATGCCACCTAAATGTAATGTGATATCCTGGATAGCATCCAGAAACAGGAAAGGAGCATGAGTTAGAAATTATGGAAATTTGACTAAAATGTGGACCTTAATTAATAATAATGTATTAATATTGGTTCATTAATTATAACAAGTGTACCATTCTAATATAATAATAATAATAATAAGTGACAAGGAAAAATGTGTGAGGGGATGAGGAAGGGAGGGGACTTTTAGCACTGTCACTTTAATTTTTCTATATATCCAAAATTCTAAAATATAGTTTAAGAAAAATGGTTAAACTACATTTTTTTCTCCCCAAATATGTTTATTTTAATTTTTCAGTGTTACAAGATTGATTGTTCATGCACCACACCCAGTGCTCCATGCAATACGTGCCCTTCTCAATACCCACCACCAGGCTCGCCCACCACCCCACCCCCTCCCCTCCAAAACCCTCAGTTTGTTGCTCAGAGTCCACAGTCTCTCCTGGTTCATCTACATTTTTAAAATGAAATTAAAACCAACACTTGTGAAATGTTTGAAAGCCCTGGAACACTTTGCTAGAACCCAGGATTTTTCAGAGCACAATATGAAAACTACTAGTCTAATCAATATAAATGATTCTTAAGGTAATTCAGTTTCCAGCATAGGCAGTTCTTACTTTACATAGTAGTGTGAGACCATAAGAAGGACCGTGCAAGCTGAAACCATGTAAAGTGATCTTAAATAATCAAAGAGGAAAATTACAATTGTTTAGTGTATAATTGTTTAGTGAAATGTACAATTTAGTGAAAATGTACAATTGTTTAGTGACCTTTAAAATTATTCTATCAAAATATTAAAAATCCTTGTATTGCCATTAATAATGAAATACTGAGATTTCAAGTGTTTTATTTTTTTTATTTTTTATAAGGAAACAACAAGTTTTTCATCTTGTTAAGTTTCAACTTAACTTTGTTAAGTTTCAACTTAACAAGTTTATAAAACAAGTTTTATAAGGAAACTTAACAAGATACTACTGCTAAGGATTTCCCTACATCTGTCTCTAAATTCAGAATGGATATCTTAAGGCTTTCGGGTTGGTTTTTCCTACTTACAGAGATATGTTTTTTGTCTTTTTTTCAACAATGAAGAATTTTGTAGGTGTGAACACTTCAGTAACTTTGTAAACAAAAAATCCCCCATGATATTTGTTCATCTGTACTCTAGTATTCAAAAGCTTGTAAGCTTTTTTAAAGCTTATTTTTTTCCCCAAATACTTTTATTTTTTAGTGTTACAAGATTTATTGTTCATGTACCACACCCAGTGCTCTATGCAATACATGCCCTCCTCAGTACCCACCACCAGGCTCGCCCCTCCTTAAAGATTTGTTTATTTGAGAGAGAGAAAGCGCTAGCATGAGCATATAAAGAGGAGGTGGGGTAGAGGGAGAGGGAGAGGGAAAGAATCCACACTCCCTGATGAGTGTGGAGCCTGATGTGGAGCTTGATCTCACAACCCTGAGACCATGACCTGAGCCGAAATCAAGAATCAGATGCTCCGCCGACCAGGTGCCCAACCTTGTGAGTTTTCAAACTATTCAGTGATATTGTAAATTTTTCAAAGATACAGAATAATTTAGTAGGAAAAAGGATTTTTCTTTTTACTATATTGTTAATCTACATGGAAAGTATGTATTTCTCTTTGAAAACCTATCCTTTCTTTTAACAAGGTTGCACAGTGTAACTGTGTGATAATGGTTTCTGAACTGTCTTCCTAAGATTTAATAAATACTTTCTACCAAAAAAATTTATCAAGAATGATTTGAGGGCACCTAGGTGGCTCAGTTGGTTGAGCGACTGCCTTCGACTCAGGTCATGATCCTTGAGTTCCGGGATTGAGTCCCGCATCGGGCTCCTGGCTCCACGGGGAGTCTGCTTCTTCCTCTGACCTTCTCTCCTCTCATGCTCTCTCTCTCACTTTCTCTGTCTCTCAAATAAATAAATAAAATCTTAAAAAAAAGAGAATGATTTGAATCATGCTTGCCTTCTTATAATGTAACTTAGGGTATGAAATGAGTATCTTTTCTATGCCTTTGCAGATTATCATATGCCTAAGTCTGAATCAGCTTCCAACAATTTATCCTTTGTACTTTCAGTGTTATGAAATACCTCTAAGAGTTACTTTAATGTGAGGTATTTTGCTGTCATCACTTTTTCTGGGACCTGATCATCTTTTCCCCATTTATGTTAGGTTCACCCTCACTACATTCCTCTTTGCTACATATCTAGGGTCTCTTGAATGATGGCTGTGTCATCCATGGTCATTGGTTTCTTTTATAACTCCATTTACTTTACATTTGATGCAGATTTCACCCCTAATATTATTTTGTTTCTTTCCTGTACTCTCATCTTTGTTGACTAATTCTGTCAAGTATCTATTTTTAGTAAAGTGTGTGTGGTTTATCACCGAGAGATAAGGAGCAACACAACTGTACTCCCTTTGTTATCTCTCTGTAAACTGATTAATCACACAGTTATCAATCACCGACAGACTTTCAAAGAAGTAATGCATTAGCCACTGACCCATGCTTATCTTTTATTTATATAGGGATTTGTGGACTAAAAGTTTAGTATGAAGTTTGTGCTTCATGCAATTACTCACAGTTAATATACTGTGGTAACTGAAGTCTCAACTATGTTGTTTGGAAACTGGTGTTATTTAACTGAACTGTGGTAACTGAAATTTGTGCATTGGGAACTGAACTATGCCAGATGAGTTCTGTGTATAACCTACATGTCTACAAAATTTGCCCTAATCCTTTTACTGTCTTAAAATTTGATTAGCTGTTATGAAAAGACTTATTGAGTCTTTCATAAGTCTCTATGACTTATTGAGACAATTTATACTCATTTTATAGGGATACTGAAAAATGATTTGGTCTCATCCCTGTATTCATAGCTAACACTTAAAAATTCAGAGCACAAGTATAGGAAGGTGAAACTCATCATCAAATAAATTTATTTTAAGAGCTGGAACTACATGGTACTAAGGAAGACATGGAATATTAAAAGTCAAAAGATAGAAACCTTCAGATCATAAGAACTTGAACTGTGTGTGGACCAAGGTATTTCACTGCATCTACCACACCATCTTCTGGTTCTTATAAAGGCCAAACCTTGCTCAAAAGAGGAACTTGGGCTAATGATGTTTTGGAATTCTCTCAAATCCCTGTAACTCCAAAGTAGGGGGGGAAAAACCCCAAATTGATTATTTCAACAATTAGGTTTAGTATGTTTAAAAATATTCCCCTCCCCAGTATACTCTGTAAGTTCCAAACTAGTAGCAACCACTTCCCCATTTTCTTCTCTCTGAAGGATGAACTACTAGCTAAGATTGTCACTGATAAGTTGGTTCCATGCCTACCCACCTACCTATGTTGTAAGTACTTTCACTCAAGCACATACAAAATCATACAACTAATTGTTCTCTGCCAGGAAAATCTAATCACAGGGCAAGATATCTCACCCAGGGACGCCTGGGTGGCTCAGTTGGTTAAGTATCTTCTTGGGCCTCGGTCATAATCCCAGGGTCCTGGGATCGAGTCCTTCATGGGGCTCCTTGCTCAGGAGGGGAGTCTGCTTCTCCCTCCACCTGCTGCTCCCCCTGCTTGTTTGTTCCCTCTCTCTCTCTGACAAATAAATAAATCTTTAAAAAAAAATACCTCACTAGCTGCAGAGCCAGGTTCATTTATAAATACTCTTCCTTAGGGCATTTTTTTAGGTCAAAAGGTTTTTGCCACCTATGCAGCAAGATTACCCACAGAGAAAAAGGGGAACCCTCCTACACTGTTGGTGGGAATGCAAGCTGGTACAGCCACTCTGGAAAACAGTATGGAGGTTCCTCAAAAAGTTGAAAATGGAGCTACCCTATGACCCAGCAATCGCACTACTGGGTATTTACCCTCAAGATACAAATGTAGTGATCCGAAGAGGCACATGCACCCGAATGTTTATAGCAGCAATGTCCACAATAGCCAAACTTTGGAAAGAACCTAGATGTCCATCAATAGATGAATGGCTAAAGAAGATGTGGTACATATATACAATGGAATACTACACAGCCATCAAGAGAAATGAAATCTTGCCATTTGCAACGATGTGGATGGAACTAGAGGATATTATGCTAAGCGAAATAAGTCAGTCAGAGAAAGACAATTATCACATGATCTCTCTGATATGAAGAATTGGAGAGGCGGGGGGGGGGTTGTGGGGGGGTGGGGGAGAGAAATGAAACAAGATGGGATGGGGAAGGACACAAACCATAAGAGACTCCTAAACTCACGAAACAAACTAATGGGGGCTGGGGGCTACCAGGGGTAGGGATAGGGTGGCTGGGTTATGGACACTGGGGAGAGTATGTGCTATGTAAGTGCTGTGAAATGTGTAAGCCTGGTGATTCACAGACATGTACCCTGGGGCAAATAATACATTATATGTTAATAAAAAAAAAGAGTACCCACAGAGGCTGACTGTGGTGCCAACTTATACGCAGAATAAACAGTTGTCAAATCTACCCATTGCTAGCTTCTTGGAGACAGTGTTCAAAAGCTATCTGAAAGGATGGTGTACTCAAGGTACAGACTTAAAAATAGAGAGTATTGGGGCGCCTGGGTGACTCAGTGGTTTAAGCCTCTGCCTTCGGCTCAGGTCATGATCTCAGGGTCCTGGGATCGAGCCCCGCATCGGGCTCTCTGCTCAGCAGGGAGCCTGCTTCAGCCTTCTCCCTCTGCCTGCCTCTCTGCCTACTTGTGATCTCTCTCTCTCTCTCTCTGTCAAAGAAATAAATAAAATCTTTAAAAAAAATAGAGAGTATTATGCTAAGCAAATAAGTCAGTCAGAGAAAGAGAATTATCATATGATCTCACTGATATGAGGAATTTGAGAGGTAGGGTGGGGGATCATGGGGGAAGGGAAGGAAAAATGAAACAAGATGGGACCAGGGAGGGAGACAAACAATAAGAGACTCTTAATCTCCAGAAACAAATTGAGGGTTGCTGGAGTGGAGGGAGGGTGGGAGGGATGGGGTGGCTGGGTGATAGACACTGGGGAGGGTACGCACTATAATGAGTGCTATGAATTGTGTAAGACTGATGGTTCACAGACCTGTACCCCTGACACAAATAATACTTTATATTTTAATAAAAAAAATTCAGTGAGTGGGTGAAGTTTGACTAATCTCAAAGAAAAGTTTTAATGGTGCCTGAGGATAACAAGTAGATTAGAAAAAGAAAAGCAATAATTGGAGGGGAAGATGAGAGACTGTGGACTCTGAGAAACAGACTGAAGGTTTCGGAGGGGAGGGGAGTGGGGGCTTGGGTGAGCCTTGTGGTGGGTATTGAGGAGGGCACATATTGCATGGAGCACTGGGTGTGGTGCATGAACAATGAATCTTGGAACACTGAAAAAATAAAATTAAATTAAAAAATAATATACAATTAGAAGCTAAACTTGAGTTCAGATTTTATTTCAGACTCCACTATTTATTTTATTTGATATTTTTTTAAAGATTTTTATTTATTTGACAGAGAGAGAGATCACAAGTAGGCAGAAAGGCAGTCAGAGATTGGGGGAAGCAGGCTCCCTGCTGAGCAGAGAGCCCGATGCGGGGCTTGATCTCAGGACCCTGAGATTATGACCTGAGCCGAAGGCAGAGGCTTTAACCCACTGAGCCACCCAGGTGCCCCTTTATTTGATATTTTTAATAAGGGAACCTAGTTGGTCATTAATCCCAATGTAGGACTCCATTTTCTGGAGTCTTAAATAACTGTGGGGATCTGATAAATATTAAGAGCCAAAAAAGTGATATAGAGAAGGAAAGCTAGAGTCCAGTGAACTATGGGCTCTAATAAAATTCTTATAGGTAAAACAGCAGTGGACTTACATGATATACCTATAATTGAACTGATAGTCCTGGGTAGATCATTTGCCAGTGTTAGTTTCCAGGGGCTGATGCTAAGAAGGTGTAACTTTGTAAAGCACCTCCTGAAGCAAGCAGCAGGATGATTAGAGGGAAAGTTATAAAGACACTTTGTAAGCAAAGCTGAGATTCAGGCTAATAAGTCAAAAGCAGTTGAGCTGTCTGGAAGTAGGATCAGGGCTGAGGATGAGAGAAAAATGAGAAAAATTCACATATAGGTTTTTGTGTGAACAGAGGTTTTCACCTCACTTTAGTAATAAGTAAGACTGGGATTACTAGGTGGTATGGTAAATATTTTACATTTGTAAGAAACTGGAAAAATGTTTTACAAAATAGCTGTACCATTTGGCATCTCTACCAGCGACGTATGAGAGTTCCAGTTGTTCCACATCCTCACTTGGTAGTCTCAGTTTTCATTGTTGTTTTAGTTTGTTTCTTAGGCATTCTGTTAGGTTTATATTAGTAGCTCATTGTAGTTTTAATTTGCATTTCCTTAGTAATAATATTGAGCATCTTTTTATGTGCTTATTTGTCATCTGTACATCTTTTAAAATTTATCTTAAATTCAACTTATCGTATAGTATATCATTAGTCTCAGATGTAGAGTTCAGTTATTCATCAATTGCATATTGCTCACTACATTCATGTGCTCACTACATTCATGTGCCATCCTTAATGCCCATCACCAAGTTACCCCATCCCCCCACTCACCTCCCCGCCAGCAACCCTCAGTTTGTTTCCTATAGTTAAGAGTTCCTTATGGTTTGTCTTCCTCTCTGATTTCATCTTATTTTATTTTTCCCTCTTTTCCCCTATGATCCTCTGTTTTGTTTCTTAAATTCCACATATGAGTGAAACCGTATGCTAATTGTCTGTACATCTTCCTTGGTAAAGTGTCTATACAAGTCTTTTGCCCATTAAAAAAATTACAGATTATTTCAAGTTACTAAATTTGGTGTCAAGAGTTTGCATTGATTTTTTTACACTTAAAAAATTAAAGACTACCTTTTTAGAGCAGTTTAGGTTCACAGCAAAATTCAGAGGGAGATACAGAGAGTTCCCATATATTCCTGCCCCCACACATGCATAACCTCTTCCATTATCAACATCCCCCACCAGAGTGGTAAATTTGTTACAGCTGATGAACCTACATTGACACATCATAATCACCCAAAGTTCATAGTTACAATAGGGTTCACTCTTGTGTTGCAGTCTTTGGGTTTGGACAAATGTATAATGACATGTGTCCATCATTATAGTATCATACAGAGTATTTTCATTGCCCTAAAAATCCTCTGTACTCTGCCTATTCATCCTTCCCCAGACTCCCAACTTCTGGTAACCACTGATTCTTGTACTGTCACCATAGTTCAGCCTTTTCTAGAATGTCAAATAGTTGGAATCAAATGTATGAGGCCTTTTCAGATTGGCTTCTTTCACTTAGTAATATGCATTAAAGTTTCCTCATGTCTTTTCAGGGCTTGACAGTTCATTTCTTTTTTTTCAATTAATTTTATTTTTTTTTCAGTGTTCCATGATTCATTGTTCATGTACAACACCCAGTAGTTAATTTCTTTTTTGTGCTGAATAATATTCCATTGTCTGGATGTACCAGGGTTTGTTTGTTTGTTTAAGATTTTTACCTATTTATTTGAGAGAGAGACACAGTGAGAGAGGGAATACAAGCAGGGGGAGTGGGAGAGGGAGAAGCAGACTTCCCACTGAGCAGGGAACGCAACGCAGGGCTCGATCCCAGGATCCTGGGATCATGACCAGAGCCGAAGGCAGATGCATAATGACTGAGCCACCCAGGCGCCCCTGGATGTACCAGTTTATTTATCTATTGACCTATTGAGGGACATCTGGGTTGCTTCCCAGTTTTGGCAATTATGAATAAAGCTGTAGGTTTTTGTGTGGAGTAAGTTTTCAGCTCCTTTGAATGAATACCAAAGAGCATGATTGCTGGACTATATAGTAAGAGTATGTTCTATTTTGTAAGAAACCACCAATCTGTCTTCCAAAGTAGCTGTATCATTTCATATTCCTGCCAACAATGTATGAGGGTTCCTGTTGCCTCACTCCTCACCAGGTGTTGTCAGTGTTCCAGATTTTGGTGTTTCTTATAGCTGTACAGTGGTATCTCATTGTTTTAATTTGCATTTCCCTGATGACATATGATATGGAACATCTTTTCGTATGCTTATTTGCCATCTGTATATCGTCTTTGATGAGGTGGTGAGGTGTCTATTAAGGTCTTTGAACCTTTTTTTTTTTGGTTTTCAGAGGTAGAATTTAGTGATTCCTCAGTTGCATATAACACCCAGTACTCATTACATCAATCAAATGCCTTCCTTCATGCCTATCACCCAGTTATCCCTTTCCCTCACCCACCTGCCCTCCAGCAACCCTATTTATTTTGTAGAGTTCAGTATCTCTTATGGTTTGCCTCCCTCTCAGTTTTCATCTTATTTTATTTTTATTTCTCTTCCCCTATGTTCATCTGTTCTATTTCTTTTTTTTTTTTTAAAGATTTCATTTATTTATTTGACACACAGAGAGAGATCACAAGTAGGCAGAGAAGCAGGCAGAGAGAGAGAGGAGGAAGCAGGCCTCCTGCTGAGCAGAGAGCCCAACGCGGGGCTCGAACGCAGGACCCCGAGATCACGACCCAAGCCGAAGGCAGAGGCCCCAAACCACGGAGCTATCCAGGCGCCCCCATCTGTTCTATTTCTTAAATTCCACATGAATGTAATCATATGGTATTTGTCTTTCTCTGACTGACTTATTTTGCTTAACATAATACCCTCTAGTTCCATCCACGTTGTTGCAAATGGCAAGATTTCATTGTTTTTGAAAGGGCTGAATAATATTCCATTGTATATATATACCACATCTTCTTTATCCATTCATCTGTAGATAGACATCTGGCCTCTTTCCACATTTTGGCTATTGTGGACATTGCTGCTGTAAACATTTTTTCATTGGGCCCTTTGTTTTAATACTGTTGAATTTCAAGAGTTCTTTATATATTCTGGATACAAGTCTTTTGTCACATATCTGATTTGCAAACATTATCTTCTAGTCTGTAGCTTGTCTTTTCATTCTCTTGACAGTGTCTTTCAAAAAGCAGAAGTTTAGAATATTGATGAAGTCCAGTTTATCAATGTGTTCTTTTATGGTTCTTGCTTGGATGGTGTATCCAAAAACTCCTTGCCTAGCTTAAAGTCACAAAGGTCTTTCATGTTTTCTTCTAACAGTTTTATAGTTTTATATTTTGCATTTAAGTCTATGATCAAGTTTGTCTTAATTTGGAATGTATGAGGTATAGGTCAAGATTCAGTTGGGTTTTTTATGGTGGTGGGGTGCAAATGTATGCCCAATTATTCTGGCATCACTTGTTGAAAGACTATCATTTTTCTATGTTTTGGCTTTTCATTTAGGTCAAAAATCATTTGACCATTTATGTGTTGGGTCTACTTCTGGACTCTTTAGTTCAGGAACTGACTTTTTTCCCCTTAAAGGGATAGGTAGCAAATATTTAAGGCTACTAGATAGTAAATATTCAGGCCATGTGGTCTCTGTAGCAACTACTCAACTTGACTATTTTAGCATGAAAGCAGCCATATGTACAATATGTAAAATGGGCATGACTGTGTTCCATAAAACTTTATTTTCAATAATAGGCAGTGGATTTGGACAACAAGCTGCAGTTTACCAACTGCTCTACTCTATTTAATTGATTTTGGTTCTCTCTTTTCTCTAGTACCACAATGTCCTGGTTACCATAGCTTTACAGTAGGTCTTGAAATCAGGTAATGTGAGCCCCCCACATTTTTCTTCTTTTACTCAGTTGTTTTGGGTATTCTACTTTCTTTGCCTTCCCATATAAATCTACAAAAAAATCCTGCTAGGAATAGCTGATCAATTTGGGTAAAATTAAAACGTTAACAATATTAACTTTTTCCATTCTTTGAACTTAATATGTCACTTTGTTTACTTAGGTCTTCTCTGATTTCTTTCATCAACATTTTGTAATAACCAAATATTTGGGGATTTTCCAGATATATTTCTAGTCCTTAAACTATCACATCTAGTTTAATTCTATTATGATGAGATAATATACTTTGTACAATTTCAATTTTTTAAAAATTTAAGTTTTGTTTTATGGCCCATCATATGTTCTATCTTGATGAATTACTTTGTGTGCACTTGCAATGAATGGACATTTTGCTTTTGTTGAGTGGAGTGCTCTGTAAATGCCAATGTGAGACTTGAAACCATAAAAATCCTAGAAAAGAGCATGGGCAGTAGCCTCTTTGACATCAGCCATAGCAACTTCTTTCTAGATATGTCTCCTGAGGTAAGGGAAACAAAAGCAAAAATAAACTATTGGGACTTCATCAAAATAAAAAACTTCTGCACAGTGAAGGAAACAATCAACAAAACTAAAAGGCAAGCCATGGAATGGGAGAAGATATTTGCAAGTGACACATCTGATAAAGGGTTAATATGCAGAATATATAAAGAACTTATAAAATACAACACTCGAAAATGAATAATCCAATTAAGAAATAATCAGAAGACACGAATAGACATTTTTACAAGGAAGACATACACATGGCCAACAGACACATGAAAAGATGAAAAGATGCTCATCATTAGGGAAATACAAATCAAGACCACAATGAGAAATCACATCACACCTGACACACCTGACACAATGGCTAAAACCAACAAACGGAATGACAACTGTTGGCGAGGATGTGGAGAAAGAGGAACTGAACCCTCTTGCACTGTTGTTAGCAATTAACTCTGTAGTCACTCTGGAAAAAAGTATAGATGTTCCTCAAAAAGTTAAAAATAGAACTACCTTATGATCCACCAGTTGCACTATTATTTACCCAAAGAATACAAAAATACTAATTCAAAGGATACATGCACCCTGATGTTTATAGCAGGATTATCTACAATAGTTAAATTATGGAAACAGCCCACGTGCCCAAGGATTCATGAATGGATAAAGAAGATGTGGTATATATACATATAACATACAATGGACTATTACTCAGCCATTAAAAAATACTGAAATCTTAAAAAAAAATACTGAAATCTTGCCATTTACAATGACATGAATGGAGCTAGAAGTATTTTGCTAAGAAAAATAAGTCGGTCAGAGAAAGACAAATACCATATGATTTCCCTCATGTGTGGAATTTAAGAAACCAAACAAATGGGCAAAGGAGGAAAAGTGGGGGGACAAACCAAGAAATAGACTTTTTTTTCAAAGATTTTATTTATTAATTTGACAGAGAGATCACAAGTAGGCAGAGAGGCAGGCAGAGAGAGGAGGGAAGCAGGCTCCCTGCTGAGCAGGAAGCCCAATGTGGGGCTCGATCCCAGGACCCTGAGATCATGACCCAAGCCAAAGGCAGAGGCTTTAATCCACTGAGCCACCCAGGTGCCCCAAGAAATAGACTTTTTTTTTTTTTTTAAGATTTTATTTCTTTATTTATTAGGAAAGAGAGAGAGTGAGAGAGAGCATGAGAAGGGAGAAGGTCAGAGTGAGAAGCAGACTCCCCATGGAGATGGGAGCCCGATGTGGGACTCGATCCCGGGACTCCGGGATCATGACCTGAGCCGCAGGCAGTCGCTCAACCAACTGCGCCATCCAGGCGCCCAAGAAATAGACTTTTAACTATAGAGAACAAACTCATGGTTACCAGTGGGAAGGTGGATGGGAGGATGGGTTAAATATGTGATGGGGATTAAGGAGTGTACTTGTGATGAGTATTGAGTGTCATATGGAATGAATCATTATATTGTACACCTAAAACCAATATTATAAAACTGAGGCTTTTGGACAGGCGTGGGGTGCGGGGTTGGGTGAGCCTGGTGGCGGGTATTGAGGAGGGCACGTGTTGCATGGAGCACTGGGTGTGGTGCATGAACAGTGAATCTTGGAACACTGAAAAAATAAAATAGAATTTAAAAAATAATAAAACTTAAAAAATGTCAACATGGTGACCTTGTTACCATTATTTAGGTTTTCTTTATCCTTGTTAATTTTCCATCTACCTATTAAAGAGAAAGAAGTGTTTGATGTCTCCAGCTAAACATGTGTATTTATCTCTTTTTTCAGTTCTGTCAGGTTTTGCTTCATGTATTCCGGATCTCTGCCTTAGGTGCATATACATTAAAATTTGTTCCATCTTCTTTGGTAGTTGGCCCATTCATTGCTATATAATTTTCTTCTTTATTGCTGGTAATTTTCCTTGTTCTGAAGACTATTTTTCTGATATTAAAGAGCTAATCTAGCTTCTTTCTGATTAATGTTTGTATAGTCTATGTTTTTCAACTCATATGTGTGTGTGTGTGTGTGTGTGTGTGTATAATTCCATATATGTATAATTATATTTAAAATAGGTTTCTTGAAAGTACTGTATAGTTATACAGCTGGATCTTTTTAAAATAAAATCTAAGAATCTCTATATTTTAATTTGTATGTAGAGACCATTCACATTTACTATGATAATTGAAGTGATTGGGTTTAGGTGTACTACTATGTTATTTTTCTGTTTGTCTTCTCTATTTTCTGCTCCTTTTTCCCTATGCCTGGCCACTTTTGGAATCTTCGCTATTTATTAGTATTCTATTTTATCCCTTTAATCTCCCAATTGGCTTTTTGGCTTTTACATTATTTTTTAGTGGTTGCTCCAGTAATTATAAAATACATACCTAACACTCACAGTCTATTTAGATTTAATATTTTATCACTTCAAGTGAAACACAGAAGCCTTATAACCACAAAGTTTCCTTAT
This sequence comes from Nasua narica, assembly GCA_028533885.1. Taxonomy (NCBI): domain Eukaryota; kingdom Metazoa; phylum Chordata; class Mammalia; order Carnivora; family Procyonidae; genus Nasua; species Nasua narica. The sequence continues at coordinate 48,281,129 of CM052813.1, read as the reverse complement.
CCTCTCCCTTTATAAAAAGGTGTCAGGGCACCTGGGTGGCTTAGTGGGTTCATGCCAAAGGCAAAGGCTTTGGTTTGGGTCATGATCTCAGGGTCATGATTGAGCCCCACATCGGGCTCTCTGCTCAGCATGAGCCTGCTTCCTCCTGTCTCTGCCTGCCTCTGCCTACTTGTGATCTCTGTCAAATAAATAAATAAAATCTTAAAAAAAATAAAAGTTGTCTTATGTATTACATATAAACACAATGTTATAGTTATTGCTTTCAACATTCTTTTTTTTTTTT
>CM052813.1:48257511-48280346 GCA_028533885.1 Nasua narica | reverse complement strand
CAGCTTGGGTCTTGATCTCAGGGTTCTGAGTTCAAGCCCTACACTGGGCTCCATGCTAGGTGTGGAGCCTACTTAAGAAAGCAAACCAAACCAAACAAAGAGGCAGGTGTCACTCCATCAGTAACTGTTGCCATCTTCCCTTCCCAGCCAGGGCTGGCTTCCTCAGGAGGGAAGTGTGAGGCGGCTCCTGTGTGCAGATCCTTCCTGCCCCATCTGCAATGCTGTGGCTCTAGAGATTCAGCAGTTGCTGGCGGGTGAGAACACCCTGATCTCTCCCTCTTCATCAGGGCCATCGCAGGGCTCCTCTTGCCTAGAGATTTTGTCTATGTCTAGTCTCTCTTTGGAGCAGAGTCAGGGTTCCCTGCACTCCAAAGATCTTTCACTTCCATCTGTAACCCCCACCAAGTTACAATTAACGGATCAGAAATCCTTAACACAGTCAGCTGCCCAGTCAACCAGTGTCAGCCTCCAAGATCACCAGGCTGAACTCCTCCAGCGAAGGAAGGGATTTCAAGTGCCAGATGTATCCAGGGATGCAGGAGCTCTGTCTTCTTCAAGTGAGGAGCCTAGGATTCCTGTGAATCAGCAGGACAAGAAGAAGAGCCACTCTGAATGTGTGCTGGAAAAACAAGGTCAGCTGCCCTTGAATATCTGATTCTCTTTCTTTCCCTGAATTCAGAACTCATGAACCTGAAACACCCCATTGCCTTGCATGTTCCTGTTTCCCCAAAGCCCTGAGTATCCTTAAGTACATGTATATAAATGCGTGAGGTCCCAAGATCTTTAGACGAGTTCTTCTGACAGCTTATAACACATAGCCTCAAATATTTTCCAAGCCTGGGAGGAATAACCAACCATTTCTTTCATCATAATGCTACCTCTAAGGTCTCTACTGAAAATATGGGCTATCTTCCTGATCCTGGGTTCATGAGGGTTGAGCCATTCCACACAAACTTCCTGAGTTATAGAAGGATCCACTATGAACCCAGCGCAAATACCACTGCAAGCAAATCCCAAACTCTATGACTCTGGCTCTACCCTCAACTACATTTCAATTTCTAAGTGGTCTCTATCTGTTGCCTGGAGGACCCACTGAGCCTCAGTGTGCTATCTGCGGCAGGAACAAGTCACCTTTCTGTGGTTCCTCTTTTCTGCACAATGAGTCCTCAGTCTCCCCACAAAGATCTCTCCACAAAAGGGGAGCCCAGTCCCCTTATTCTTCAAGAATTTCTTCATAATCTCTGTACTGTCTAAAATTTCCTCCACCTAAGTTAGCCCCACCTTCTTTCCACATTCCCAAATTTGGGCTTCTCCATCTGACTAACAACAAACCCATATCAATATCCCGTTTCCTCCTCTGGCCAACTGTGAAGCCTTAGAGTGGCACCAGCTGCAAAGGCAGGCACATCTTCAGTGGGGCTTGCCAGCTGTTGCCCAGAAATCTCTGTAGGTGCAAAGAACCGTAAAAAATAAGCCCTGAGACATGTTTCTACCTGTCCCCGGGGGCCTACCTGTTAGGAGAAGCCCATTTCAGTCTGCAGAAGGGAGGTGGTGTTTCCCTGGAACATGCCCAGAGCTGCTTGAGTTCTACTTTCTGAAGTGGTTGATTTAGCAAGTTGATTCACTATCACAAGAGCCTGCCCCGGAACATCCAGCAGTCCAGACAGTTGCTCCTGTCTCCTCCTAAACAGCAGCCCCTGCCCTAGAGCAGCACATTGACCAGTGTGCTTGTCCCCTAGCTTGCAGACCTAGAGGCCAGTGGAGCTAGTGACTTGTTCTGATCCACTGTGGCAGCAGGGCCAGTCTACAGTTATTCGCCCAGGCTAAGGCATTGTTGCAGAGCTACAGTGACTACAGGTGTGGGAAAAACTGTTGGGGATTATTCCTGTTCACATTTGCAGCTCTTGGGACTAGAAATCATTGGGTCTGCAGCATTCCAAGGGCCCTGACAACAGCTTGGTTCCCTTGTGCCCAGAAAGTAAGTCCCTAGATGTGGAGGTAGCTGTCAGCCCCTACATAGATCAGGAAGCCACATCCTCAACACTGATAGGCCTTGACCAGCAGCAGCAAGCCCCGTCTGATGCTGTCACTGATCATTCTGATCAGCACCTGCCTGCGTGTCTTCCCACGGGGCCACTGAGAAACTGTAGACAAGTTTTGGCCTTACTGTCAGGGCTGCCAGCTTTTTATTATGTGGCTTTTCTCCAAGGCCATGACCATGGCAATCACTAGTGAATCCTCATTCATAGAGACATACCTGGGGCTTTTGAGGCCCCAGTATAACCTATGGTTCAATATCATCTAAACATCAATGCGTAAGTCCTGGGTCAGGCTTTCAAGATGCCAATGAGACTTGTTCCAACAGTATATTAGCATTCCAGGTTGAAGTATAGGTAAATGGAGATGGTGCCTCTAGAGAACCAGACATACTGCTGGCCTCTGTTCACTCAAGATACCCATTTTGGCCAAACTAAATTTTTACTAGAAAAATCCCTGTAGATACATTTGGGAAGTCTTATAAAGATAAAGGAGTCCAGGAACAAACTGTGGCTGTCTCAAGGAATATCTGTTCCTAGAAGTCCTTTCGGAGTCTAAACAACCAAGGAAAAACATTGCTCCAGGATCTCCTCATCCCACCAGGTATCATCCCATGTGCTATAGAATTCTCCACCTTAAAGAATAGCTTGAAGATAAACTAAGGCAGTGCAGGAGAACCAAAAGCAAGCTAGTCCCACCGGGTCTCCAAGATCTCACAACCCACTGGGGACACGACAGGGGCCCCGATGCTTTGTATTCAGCTGGAGGCCAATGTGAACAAGCTCAGCCTGGAGGAACCCTGGAACCCTTATCCCCTGCAAAGGTGAGCACAACTCCCTACCCCAGCAGAGAAAACAGGGGACCCAGGAAGACTTAAAGCAACAGAGAATCACAGACAAGGGGGTTCAGTTTTGAAGCTCTCCCTAGCCAGAGTGAACATCTACTCTGCTGAGGCCAGGAAGGACTCTTATAAATAGAACTCTTAGCGTCCCTGACTTCCCAAATGTATCTCCAGGATCTTTCTCAGGTAGGATTTTAGTTAGGTCAAGATGGTTTCCTTGAGTGGGTTGGAACTAGCAAGGATCTGTCTGGATCTGCAGAGCCACTATTTCCTTCCTCTCAGCTTACTGATCCTTGTCAGTACCTTCTCTAGTTTCTCCTTCACTTTGAGTTCCTAGAGTATCCCCTAGGATTCCTTGGGTCAAAAGACCAGATGAGAATGATCTGTAAGGCTGTTAAAGCAAGCTGAATGACCTCACCCAAACAGGGATTCCTCGGAATGCCAAACTAGAGTCCCAGAGCTTAATGGTCCAGACCTTACATGACCAACTTACTGGGCCATTATTTGCTGGGCCAAACTATAAGTCCAGCATTTAAAGTGACCACATTTTTGAGATCCAAACTTTGCAGGGCCAAAATTTATAGGACCATACTTTCTAGGGTCAAGACCTACAGGGTCTAGTAAAAGCAGCCCATATTCACAAGATCCCATTCTTCCAGAAGCTGCAGAAGCTCGCTTGGGAAGTAAGGTGAAGCACTTTCCACACTGGATTAACCCTGAGATGAAAAGTCAAGGGCATAAAGAATCCATTCTCCTCTCTAAGGATGAAAAAGTCCCCAAAACCATGACCAAAAAGGTTGAGAAGACTCCACCCACGACCAGACACCATGTGAGAGGAGCCAAGTTGGAGAAGAAAACAGAGGAGGAGGGCATGACCTTCTTTGATGCCCCCCAGTCTCTGGACAATGAACTCAAGCAACAGTCCCTTCAGCCCAGACGCTCCTGGTTCCTGTGCCTTTCCCATGACAGCTCCAAGCATTGTCCTCAGCTGACTTGTGCCACTCAACCAGAAAATCCATCCCACGTCTCAGCTCTCACCTCAGCAGAAGGCACTGGTCTACACAAAGAGAATACCCAGTGCAGGAAAAAGGAGTTCATAAGTTCCCAATCCTCTGCATGCCCATGAAAAAGGCTGTCATCATTTCTGTTAATGTGCAGGTGAGGCAGGACCCTCTCCAAATATACTCTATACCTCTAAGCAAAGAACCACCTGTTTGTGCTTCCTTATTTCCAAGGTTGTATGTGATGTAGAGAGTAGAGAAGGTAGATAATACTTAACCAGTATTAGTATAGGTGCTTAGTATAGGAGCTTAAAATTGTATTTCAAGTAGATCAGCATCTTCCACACAACTCTTTTAGCCTCACTCTGAATTATGGATTGGGAGACTTGAGCAAAGAAGGAAGACCCTTGTCCAAGGTGCATGGAAGATGCACAAGGCTTGAATTCTATCATATCTTCCTGTGGCATCTATGGGCCCTAGAGGAGCAATGTGGGCATGATGATAGTATAAGAAGTAGCAGCCAGGAACCAGTGCATTTTTGGCCCATAGGCACAATTCACCAATAACTTCTATATATGCCCAGAGTCTAAAGGGAGGTTTTTTTATGGGAGTGTCACAATGCTCATCCTTGATAAACACACAGGCACACAGATAATGTGACATGTCAGAAGCAAATGATAGAATCTCCCCTCTCCGAACGCTGTTGTTATTGATTAGATCTTTAAAAGGGCTAACCATCTGGGAGTCTGCTGTAGCCTGTTGCCAGTTTGACCTCCATTGCCTTTCATTTGCATGGGATAAATGCCTCCTAGAAGGAAGATCAGTTGAAGAGAAGGTTCCCAAAAATATCACAATAAAAATGACTTTGACCTGATTCTTAACATTCAACAGTTCAAATATTCAACTACTATGTGCCAGTACTATGCCAGACACTAGGAGCACAACAGTGAACAACAACAGACCTTCCTCCATTGAGCTTAGGGACACATGGAGTAGACAGTCAAATAAAAAGTTACTAACACACTGTGATAAGGACTGGTTAGAGGAAGTAGGTGAAAATACATGGGAGGCCACTTAACCTAATATGGCAGTGGGAGGGGGTTCATGGAAATTTTCTTAGAAGAGGTGATATGTAGACTAAATTTCAAAGGATAAGAAGTTAGCCAGGAAGGAAGTGGGGAGTCTCTGAGTTTCCCCCAGGCTGAAAGTACAAAATGTACAAATGTATGGTGTCAAACAAATGGACATGCCATGTAAGAGAACAGTAACCTCCCCCCACCCCCGCCTGCCTCTGCCTGCTTGTGATCTCTCTCTGTCAAATAAATAAATAAAATCTTTTTTTAAAAAAAAGAGAGAGAACAGTAACTTGCTGGAGAAGTACCTATAATAATCAAAAGCATATTAAAACATTTGCGGGATCAGAATGAGATTGCCAGACTGGAGAATGGATGACATTCACTCATGCATTTTTTCATTCCTTCAACTAATACTGAGCATCTACTATATGCCACACACTTGTATAAGCACTGAGTATACAGCAATGAACGAAAGAGGAAAAAACAATGTCTTTAATGAGCTTACATTGATGGTACACTAGGGAGGGAGATAAAAGAAGCATAAGTAGGGGCCCCTGGATGGCTCAGTCATTAAGCATCTCCCTTTGGCTCAGGTCATGATCTCAGAGTCCTGGGATAGAGCCCCACATCGGGCTCCCTGCTCAGCAGGAGGCCTGCTTCTCCTTCTTCCTCTCCCTCTGCTGCTTCCTCTGCTTGTGCTCTCTCTCTGTCAAATAAAAAAATAATTTTTCTTTTAAAAAAAGAAGCATAAGTAAAACAAAGTATGTAGAAGGTGACCAAATATATAAGAGATAAGAAGTTTGGAGAAGACTTAGGTGGGGTGGAGTATTAAATAGGGAGTTCAGGGCAGGTCTCACTGAAAAATGTGGGCATGGGTGTGCCTGGGTGGCCTTTGGCTCAGGTCATGATCCCAGGGTCCTGGGATGGAGCCTCTAGACACATTGGACTCCCTGCTCAGTGGGGAGCCTGCTTCTGCCTCTCTTCCCTGCTCATGCTGTTGCTATCTCTGCCCCTCTCTCAAATAAATAAAATCTTTTTTTTTCTCCCAAAACGTGAGGCATGTGGGATGCTTGGGTAACTCAGTCAGTTAAGCGTTTGCCTTTGACTCAGGTCACGATTCCAGGGTACTGGGATTGAGTCCCTCATCAGACTCCTTGCTCAGCAGGGAGCCTGCTTCTCCCTCTGCCTGCTGCTCCCCCTGCTTGTGCGCTCTCTCTCTCTCTCTCTCTCTCTCTCTCTGTCTCTGACAAATAAACAACATTTTAAAAAAATGTAGGCATGGACTAGAGAGAGATGAGAGAGTAAATCACATAGGTAACTGAGGAAATTTCATGTCAGACATGGATAACTGAGGAACTTTCATGTCAGAAACATGAACAGTCTGGAGGCTGAACATGTCTGAGCTATTCCAAGGCAGAAGGACAGTGAGCCCAAAGCAGAGTAATCATTAGGGGAGGAAAGTAATGGAGAACAAAGAGCAGTAGAGGGGCCAAATGGGGTAAGGCCTAGAAGGTCATTACAAAGTCTTTTGATTTTTGAGTAAATGGAAGTTGCTTTTAGAGGATCTGCTTATATATTCTTTATGTTTTAAAAAGATCACTTAGGCTGAGTTGCTAACAGCAGTGTTGGGGATATAGACTTGGAGAGAAGCAAGGAGATTAGTTATGAGATTATTCCAGTAATCTTAGCAGCAGAAGAAACTAGAAGTGTTTAGATGCTGGATTCATTTTGAGGTACAGACAATAGGATACTGATAATCCATTTGCTGATACCTTGGATGTGGACAGTTAGAAAAAATAAAAAATCAAGGTTAACACCAATGTTTTTCACCCAAACTTCTGACAATATGGAGTTACCATTAACTGATATGGAATAGAGTGATATGTGTGATTGGAAAGGGGGAGTGGTAATCAGGAGTTCACATTTTTAAATGTTTTTTAAAAATTATGTTCATCCCTCCAATTTTGTCCAATTTACCCCTCTGAACCATGAGAGACTGTGGACTCTGAGCAACAGACTGAGGGTTTTGGAGGGGAGCAGGTGGGGGGTTGGGCGAGCCTAGTGGTGGGTATTGGGGAGGGCACGTATTGCATGGAGCACTGGGCATGGTCCATGAACAATGAATCTTGTAACACTGAAAAAATAAAAGTATTTGGGGGAAAAATAAAAATAAAAATTATGTTCAATTAGGAGTTCACTTTTACATAGAGATAGATAGTGGACATTCAAATGTATATATTGATTAGACAGTTTGAGCATATGATCCTGGAATTCATGGAAGGGCCCAGGCTTTAGTCAGACAGACAACCAGATAAATAGTATACAATGATGATGATGATGATGATGATATAGATAGATATATAGATATATTTAAGACCATAAATCATGTGACTATGCTAGGGAGACAGAAAAATTATTACATTGATGTGATGAGTGCTATGGAAGAACCCTGGGGTCGCATAAAAGGTGTCACAATAAAAATGACCTTGAAAGACATCTTACATTCAACGATTAAAATATTTGAGTACGTACTGTGTTCCAGGAACTATGGCAGGCATAACAGTCACCAAGACACAGGCCTTGCCTCTATGCAGATCATGATCTCCTGGGTAGATAGTCTCGCATGCCCAAATTGCCTAATCAAAATAAACACATGGGTGTCCAGTATTCATCTCGTGAGTGAACTCCTGATTCCCTGTCCCCCTCTACCACAGAATCACACATACCAGACCCAGCAGAAAGACAGAGGCTGCCCTGAGTGGAAGATATGGATCTCTGTTTTGGACACCTAAGTATCTCTCAGAAGGTGGCACTTCTGCATTCCCACCTTCTGACCTACTACACAGGAGCCAAGGGCTAAAGGAAGTGCAGGAAGTGCTGTAATCTCCCTATGATGTAGTATGGGGGACTATGGGACACTCTTGCTTCACTGATTGGTAAGGAAATCCAGCATGATTCAGTATCCCATCAAACCAAGAGGTAGTGGCAGGACTCTCTTCCACTGATAGGACCTAATGTGTCCACTGCTCGCAAGATGCAGAAAAGCCAGGATGGGAAGAAGCATGGAGGCATCTCTCCTCTGAATGATGATTCTGTGCCTAATGGATGGGGGCCCAGCCCCTGTTGTGGCCCTCAGGGGGAGAAGGCACAAGGCCCAAGCCTACTGAGCCAACACCCTCCAGGTGTTTTCCTAAAGCACTCCAGAGATCATAGGAGGTCTTGTGACAGGCGCATCCTCCCTGCCTGGTGGGAGCTGGGCAGGGAGCCATGGAGGAGGGTGCCCAGGAGAAGGAATGTGACTCAGAAGGGTCACAGCAGCATCAGGTGAAAAGCCAAGGTTAATGTGCACACATCCTGGCTTAGGTGGAGCAGGTCCTTCCCATGGTCCCCCTCAGGCTCCTACCTGCCCCCAGTAGATTTCTATCATGGAAGTTTCAAACAGCTGACCATAACTGCTAGACTTTTGTTCCTGCTCATTCCACTGTGGCAGGGAGGTCATAGAATATTCTGAGCACAGGAGTAAATGTGTGAGACTTCATTTCCTTGCTCTTGCTCAATTCTGTCATGCTAGCCTCTTGCCAGCAGGACCAGGATTCCATGAACATAAGTTGAAACTCCCTGCCCTACTCAAATTCCTAACCTGTTGGAGATGCGTAGATTCAAGGGCTCAGTTATCTTTCCTCAAAATTCTAGTCTCTCTACTTCATAGGTCTTTGGGTAAAGTATGTCTTGCCCCTAAATTCTCCCATCCTCTGAATCTCATCCTCCTTTCCACACCCTCATCTCTATTTTGGCCTAACTTCCCATCGCCACCCTATACTTGCTTTTCACTGTCCAGGCTGAATCTCTGGCAGGATGATAGTAATATATGAACATAGTAGTGAAAAAAGCAAGTTACAAAAATAATCATATTACAGTCTCATTTAAAAAATATTATAGATTTAATTTTAGAGCAATTTTAGGTTTGCAGAAATATTGAGCAGCAAGTACAGGAAATTCTCATATTCTTCCCACCCATGGCCAAATACAGTTTCCCTTCTTTTAACATTTTGCATTTGGTGTGGTATATTAAAATTGATGAGCCAATATTGATACATTATTATTAACCAAGGTTCATAGTTTACATTAGGATTCATTCTTTGTGTTATACATGCTATGGGTTTTGACCAATGTATAATGATGTGTATCTACCATTAAGGTATCATACAGAATAGTTTCTGTACCCTAATAATTCCCTGTGTTCCACTTATATTTTTTCTTCCCAAATATGTTTATTTTATTTTTTCAGTGTTACAAGATTGACTGTTCATGCACCATACCCAGTGCTCCATGCAATACGTGCCCTTCTCAATACCCACCACCAGGCTTGCCCACCCTCCCACCCCCTCCCCTCCAGAACCCTCAGTTTGTTGCTCAGAGTCCACAGTCTCTCCTGGTTCATCGCCCCCTCTGATTTCCCCCCATTCACCCTTCCTTTCCTTCTCACAATGCCCTCCATGATTTTCTTTATACTCCACACGTGAGACCATAAGATAATTGACTCTCACCGCTTGACTTATTTCACTCTGCATAATCTCTTCTAGTCCTGTCCATGTTGATACAAAAGTTGGATATTCATCCTTTCTGATGGAGGCATAATATTCCATTGTATAGATGGACCACATCTTCCTTATCCACTCATCTGTTGAAGGGCATTTTGGTTCTTTCCACAGTTTGGCGATTGTGGCCATTGCTGCTATGAACATTGGGGTACATGTGGTCCTTCTTTGTACTGCATCTGCTTCTTTGGGGTAAATACCCAGTAGTGCAATTGCAGGGCCATAGGGTAGCTCTATTTCTAATTTCTTGAGGAATCTCCATACTATTTTACAAAGTGGCTGCACCAACTTGCATTCCCACCAACAGTAGAGGAGGGCTCCCCTTTCTCCACATCCTCTCCAGCATTTGTTGTTAACTGTTCATTCCTTTTTCCCTTCTCCCCAAACCCTGGCAATCACTGATCCTTTTTAAAAATTGTGGTAAAATATACATAACATGAAATTTATTATTTTAACCATTTAAAATTTTTTTAAAAGATTTTATTTACTTGACAGAGAGACACAGCGAGAGAGGGAACACAAGCAAGGGGAGTGGGAGAGGGAGAAGCAGGCTTCCCATCAAGCAGGGAGCCCAACGCGGGGCTCAATCCCAGGACCCTGGGACCATGACCTGAGCTGAAGGCAGACGCCTAATGAATGAGCCATCCAGGTGCCGCTATTTTAACCATTTTTAAGTGTATAATTCAGTAGCATTAAGTACATTCATAGTGTTGTAATAACCATCATCACTATTTCTAAAACTTTTTCATCAACTCAAACAGAAACTCTGTACTCATTAAACAATAACTCCCAGCTTCCCCAGCCCTACCCCAGTGCCTGGTAACTTTTATTTTTTGTCTCTATCAATTTCCTTATTTTAGTTTCTTCATGTAAGAGGAATCATGCAATATCTGTCCTTTTGTGTCTGGCTTATTTACATCTGACATAACATAATATGTTCAAGTTTCATCTATATTATAGGTGTACCAGAATTTAATTTCTTTTTATTGCTAAATATTCCACTTTGTGTATATATTATATTTTGCTTATCCATTTATCCGTTGATGGATACTTGGATTGTTTCCACTTTTAGCTACTGCGAGAAATGCTGCTAGGAACATTGGTGTCCCTGCTTTCTATTACTTTGTATATGTACCTAGAAGTGGAATTGTTGAATCATATGGTAATTCTGTTTAACTTTCAGAGAAACTGCCACCAGATTGTTTTCCACAGCAGCATTTTGCATTTCAACCAGCAATGAATGAGAGATCTTATTGCTTCACAACCTTACCAGCATTCACTGTTGTCAGTGTTCTGGATTTTGGTCATTCTAATAGGTGTGTAGTGGTATCTCATTTAATTTCTCAGATAAATGAGAAATTATTTGATATTTCTCAGATAAATGAGAAATTATTTGATTATTTCTCAGATATCAAATAAAATTATTTGATAATTTCTCAGATAAATGAGAAAATCTCAGATAAAATGAGATTAAATCTCATTTAATCTCAATCTCATTAATATCTCATAAAATTTAATTTTCAATTTTATAATGACATATAATGTTGAATATCTTTCTGTATCTTTTTTGGTGAAGAGCTCAGGTCTTTTGACCATTTTTTAAATTGGGTTATTATTGTTGAGTTTTAATAATTTTTTTATATATTTTGGGGTACCAGTCCTTTATCAGATATGTCTTTTGCACAACTTTTCTCCAATTGTGGCTTGTTTTTTCATTCTCTTAGCAGTGTCTTTTGGAAAGAAGTTTTTAGTTTTAATGAAGTCCAACTTAATTTTTTTTCATAGATTTTGCTTTTGGTGATGCATCTAGGAAGTCACCATCAAACCCGAGGTCATATAGATATTCTCATAATCTCATTCTTGAAAGAAAAAATATATGAATGTATTTTTCATCTTTTGTTAATCTGTATTTTCTGATTTTTTTAAAGGTTTTATTTATTTGACACAGAGAGAGAAGAAGTAGGCAGAGCAGCAGGTAGAGGGAGAGGTAGAAGCAGGCTGTCCGCTGAGCAGGGAGCCCGATGTGGGGCTCAATCCCAGGACCCTGGGATCATGACCTAAGCTGAAGACAGCCACTTTACTGACTGAGCCACCCAGGCCCCCCTATTTTCTGATTTTTTACATTGCAAATTAATTACATACTATATTATATAATTTAGAAGTCCCAGAGTTGGCAAAAAGGTAGCTTCTTTTAGTTTTACATATAGCACTCTGTGACCCAGAAGACAAAGTTTTACCACTTTGGGTTTCAGTTTCCCTATCTATCAGTGAGTACTGGAACAGAGAAATCACAGAGTTCCCTTTCTGTACTAACATCTAGGATACTCATACTTTTTTTTCAAGTGCTTTAAAAAATCCATGGACTTAATTGGAGCATGCAGCCAGGATTCACTCGAATCCAGCCATGGGGCAGGGGAGGAGTGTATGTATGTGTGTAAACATTTTTTAGGCTATTCACCTAGGAGTTTATTGAAGTAAGCTCGGTCTGTGGTTTCCAGACACTGTCCACATGCCTCATGAGCACAGCTGTGCTCTATGGTTAGGTGGGAAAGCAGGTCCCCATGAGGGGAATAGGCACACCATACCAGGGAGGAGAATGTGAAACTGACATACAATCTGGAACATAAATTGGTACAGCCACTGTGGAAAACAGTATGGAAGCTCCTCAAAAATTAAAAATAGAAATACCATAAGATCCAGTAATTCCACTGTTGGGTATTTACCCAAAGAAAATGAAAACATTATTTCAAAAAGACATATGCATCCCTTTATTTACTGCAGCATTATTTCCAATAGCCAAGACATGGAAGCAAACTAAATGTCTATCAATAAATGAAAGGATAAGGAAGATGCAGCACACACACACACACACACACACCTTGTGTATATAATGGAATATTATGCAGCCATAGAAAGGATGAGATCATGCCATTTGAGACAATGAATGGACCTATAGGGCATAATGCTACGTGAAATAATGCAGAGTAAGACAAATGCCATATGATTCCACTAATATGTGGAATAAAAAAAATGAACAAACAAAAAAGCAGAATCAGACCTATAAATACAGAGAACAAACTGGTGGTTTCCCAAAGGGGAGGAGGCGGGGTTGTTGGACAAAGTGAGTGAAGGGAGAGGGAGATACAGCATGAAGAATACAGTCAGTGATATCATAATAGTGATGTATATGGACAGATGGTACCTACACTTGCAAACATAGCATAAACTTCTTGAATCACTATGTTGTACACTGGAAACTAATGTAACATTGTGTGTCAACTATACACAAAAAAAATTAATTTAAAAATATACTCTGCCTTTCCCCCCTGCACTCTCATGCACACATGCTCTCTCTCAAATAAATAAATCTTAAAAAAAAAAAAAGGCAGGGTGGGGCACCTGGGTGGTGCAGTCAGTTAAGCATCTGACTGGTTTCACCTCAAGTTGTGATCTCAGGGCATGAGATCAAATTCCCAGTCAGGCTCCCTGCTCAGTGTGGAGTCTGCTTGAGACCCTCCCTCTGCCCGTCCATGCTGTGCTCTCTCATGTGCTCTCTCTTTCTAAAATAAATAAATCTTAAAAAAAAAAAAGTGAATTGGGAGAAAATGGAGGGCAAGATGAAACATGAGACACTGTGGACTCTGAGAAACAAACTCAGGGTTTTGGAGGGGAGGAGGGTGGGGGATTGGTTGAGCCTGGTGGTGGGTATTGAGGAGGGCACATATTGCATGGAGCACTGGGTGTGGTGCATGAACAATGAATCTTGGAACACTGAAAAAATAAAATAAAAATTTAAAAAATAAATATTAGTTCTGTTAAAAAACAAAAACAACTGAGGGGCACCTGGGTAGCTCAGTCTATTGAGCCATTAAGTCTTGACCTTGGCTCAGGTCATGATCTCAGGGACCTAGCATTGAGACCCATGATGGGCTTCTCACTTTTTTGGAGAGAGCAGCAAGTGAGCAAGCACAAATGGGGAGCAGAAGGAGGGGGAAGAGAGAATTTTTTTTTGTATAGGCATATTCATAGCAGCTTTATTTACAATAGCAAAAAATGAAAACCTAGTGTTATATTTACACAATGGATTACTATTCAGCAATAACAAAAAACACTAGAGAAGGAAAAACTAAGGTGAAAAAACAGTTATTGATTTCTTATAGGCTGAGCATTGGCTGAAAAAGGATACAAGGAAACATTCTGGCATATTGGAAATGTTCTATACTGTAATATCCTTTTTTTTTGCAGTTTTATTCTATTTATTTGAGAGACGGAGAATGAGAGAGAGAGAGAGCATGAGAGGGGGAGGGTCAGAGGGAGAAGCAGACTCCCTGCTGAGCAGGGAGCTCCATGTGGGACTCAGTCCCAGGACCCTGGGATCATGACCCCAGCCAAAGGCAGTTGCTTAACCAACTGAGCCACCCAGGTACCCTACTGTAATATCCTTCTGTCAAAAGTATACAGCTAAAAATTATACACTACAATGTATGTAAATATTACCAAAAAGAACCATATATTAATGATGATGATGATGATGATAGAATGAAATGGTAGTGAATAGGTGAAAGTATAAATGATATAAAAATGGCAGAATATTGGGGTACCTGGGTGGTTGATTGGTGAAGCGTCTGATTCCTGGTTTCACCTCAGGTCATGATCTCAGGGTCCTGGGATTGAGACCCCCCCCCCATCATGCACTCAGCATGGTGTCTGCTTGGGATTCCCTCTACCTCTCCCTCTGCACCTCCCACTCTCTCTTTTTCTCTCTCAAGAATCTTAAGCAGTCTCCACACCCAGCACAGAGCCCAATGTGGGACTCAACCTCACGACCCTGAGATCACGACCTGAGCTGAAATCAAGAATCAGATACTTAACCAACTGAGCCACCTAGGTGTCCCATCAAAAATTTTTTTTACTGTGACCCATAGCAAGAAATATAGCTGTGTATACACAGTTATAAACATGTGTTCATAGATCTAGAACTGAACCCAAAGCTTTGTGAAACAATCCTACTTTTACTAAATGTGATATTCCCTGATATTTTATATCCTTTTTTTCCTATTCCATTAAAACAATCCTGATAGTGACCCTCTCAGATGATTTTGTGACTTCCCAATGAGACTGGACCTATGATTTGAGAAACACAGCCTTAGGATAATTTTACATTTTTGATTACAGAACTACATTTTTGTCTTGACTTAAAGATGGTTACCTCTAAAAGACAAGGACATCATTGTGGAGTATAAGGTAAGCCTTCCCCTTGACTTCTGTGGTGCAAGAACAGAATTCTCAAGCTTGTCTTAAGAGTCTGTGTGGTTGGAAGGTCAAACAGAAATGGACAGCTACTAATATACCTTTGACTGAAAAAAAAAACGTACTGTATATGAAAGGCTGATCCTTTTAGACCTGTGAATATATATAAAAGAATATTTATTGGAGCGCTGTTTTTAGTGATTTAAATGTGGAAATAGAAGCACCCAGGTGGCTCAGTTGGTTAAGCATCTGCCTTCGGCTCAGGTCGTGATCCCAGGGTCCTGGGATCGAACCCCACATTGGGCTCCCCGCTCAGCAAAAAGCCTGCTTCTCCCTCTCTTCCCTACTCCTGCTCTCTCTCGCTATCTCTCTTTCTCTCTCTCTCTCCAGTAATTCGAATATTTTTTTAAAATGTGAAAACAATCTCAACAGGAATACAAAGTCTAGAGCAAAGATTTTTAAATGGTGGAACTGGATGGATCCTGGGCAAGTGGGAGGTATCTATAAGAAACTCCAAGAAGGGCGCCTGGGTGGCTCAGTTGGTTGAGCGACTGCCTTCGGCTCGGGTCAAGATCCTTGAGTTCCAGGATCGAGTCCCACATCGGGCTCCCAGCTCCATGGGGAGTCTGCTGCTTCCTCTAACCTTCTCTCCTCTCATGCTCTCTCTCACTTTCTCTGTCTCTCAAATAAATAAATAAAATCTTAAAAAAAAAAAAAAACCTCCAAGAAGAGGGAGAGAAATGAGTGGATTGAAAAGCATATTAATTAGAATATACATATTTATATTTGGAAGACAAATATTAAAACACATTACCCCCCTTTTTTGGTAACATAGACCAAAAAACAGCAGAGGTTTACAGTATCTTCTTTTTTTTTGGGAAGACACAGAAAGTACCAGCTCTTTAAATAGTTTGGGGAAGCCCCCTCCCAGAAACTGTATCAGAAGTTTTAGGGAGCGGTCATAAAATGTATATATATATATGTGTATATATATATATATACACACACACACATATATTTTTTTTTAAGAGAGAGAGATTACAAGCAGGCAGAGAGAGAGGGAGAAGCAGGGTCCCCACCGAGCAGAGAGCCCCATGCGGGGCTCGATTCCAGGACCCTAAGATCATGACCCGAACCAAAGGCAGACTCTCAACCCACTGAGCCACCCAGGTGCCCCTAAAATGCTTATATTTTAAAAACTGGGGAACACTTGTTCAAAGACCTAGAATAAAAATACTTGAAATTTTTTTAACATACTTGAAATTTTAACTTCTCAATAATTACTCCTTGGAGGAAAATCAGTGGTAATCATTTAACTGTTAAAGGCTTTTTCAGACAACATAATAAGAGTTATTGAACAAAGGCCAACCAATTAGGAGAGTTACACTCTAAGTGAACTTACTCCTTAACATTGTATCAGAAAATTAACCACAGGCACCTCCTAATACACTGTAGTCCTGCTACAACCATTATTCTCTATAAGAATAACAAGGATCTTCTTATTACTGAATAATTTTCCATTGTCTGGATGTATCACAGTTGATTTATCCAGTCACCCACTGAAGGACATCTTGGTTGCTTTCCATGTGCAGATAAAAATCTATAAATATCCATGTGCAGACTTTTGTGTGCCTAAGTTTTGGACTCCTTTGAGTAAATACCAAGGAGTGTGATTGTTGGATTGTTGGATTGTATGGTAAGAGTATGTTTAGTTTTGCAAAAAATTGCCCAGTAGTCTTCCAAAGTTTGTACCATGTTGTATTCCCACCAGTAATGAATCAAAGTTCCTACTGCTCCATATCCTTGTCAGCATTTGGTGTTGTCAGTGTTTTGGATTTAACAAGCCATGAAAAGACATGGAGGAAACTTAAATGCTTATTACAAGGTGAAAGAGTCCAATCTAAACAGGCTGTGTATGTACGATTCCAACTATATGACATTCCAGAAAAGGCAAAACTATGGAGACAGTAAAAAGGTGTTTGCCAGTTGGTAGGATCCGCCTAATAAAGTTTATAAGGAATACCTGAAAGGATCAAACTGTTCCAAGCAATTTAACCGAATTACAAAACAAAGCTCAACAATATTTGTAGAAAAAAGTGGTGGACTAGGAAGCTCCAAGTCTTCACTTTCCCATAGAAACATTAAAAAACAAAAAAAACAAACAAACAAACAAAAAAAAAGAAACATTAAAAAACAACCAGAAACTGACAACTATAATAACCTTATCAGAGCTCTGGAAAGTAGTCAAAAGTCTATAGCAACCAAGAAAATGTACAATAAAAAGTCATATTCAAAACACTAGGAAGTTTTATTATATGTTTACTTGCCTTTGCCCCATCCTTTCCTCAGTGTCATGAGGTTTTGGTCTAGAGGGAATGGCAGCCCAATTCCCAATTCCCTTCCTCAAACCAAAGGGAGCAGAGCAGACCTTATTTGAACATTTGAACCTATCTGGGGCCTGCCTGAAGGACTGATCTATCTCCCCTAATTTGGAGTTCATGCAGAGAGAAGTAGATGCTACTCGTGAAAGCTGCAAGGGGACTACAAACCCATGGGCAAGATATTATGAGTAGAGACATAAAGTAGACCATAAAAGGCCCAAATGAGAAGCTGGAGTGACTCGGACATTCAGAAGCGGCCATGCATATAAGGGAACTGAAAAGGCCCTGATCAGGCCCAGCCAAGATAGACTTCAGAAAAGACCTGAGAAGACCTTAAATTTTTACATTTAGCTTATCCCTAGGCTAGGAACCTGTCCAGCTAATTACAAATAGAGCCACTCTGCAAAGACTGAGAGAGAGGTGGCTGTTTTCACAAATGCCCAGTCTTAAAAAACAAACAAACAAACAACAAACAAACAAACAAACACAAGGAATATAAAGAAATAGGAGAGCATGGCCCATGTAAAGGAGGAAAATAAACAGGCAGAAACTGTCCCTAAATGAGCACAGGCATTACATTTACTAGACAAAGATATTTTTAAGATATTTATTTATTTGACAGAGGGGGAGAGAGAGAGAGAGAGAGAGCACACAAGCAGGGGAGCAGCAGGCATATGGAGAGGAAGAAGCAGGGAGCCCAATGCAGGGCTTGATCCCAGGACTCTGGGATCATGACCTGAGCCCACGGCAGACACTTAACCAAATAAGCCACCCAGGTGCCCCTAAACAAAGATTTTAAAATAACTATCTTTTATATACTAAAGGAAATCACATCAAGCAACAAAGGAAGAGAACTAAATGATGAAGAACTAAAGGAAATCAGAAATGAACAAAATGAGGGATTCCTGGCTGGCTCAGTCAGATCGTGCAACTCTTGATCTCAGGGTTATGAGTTCAAGCCCCTGGGTGTAGAGGTGTAGAGATTACTTAAATAAATAAAACTTAAAAAAAAAAGAAGTAGTGAACAAAATGAGGATATCAACAAGGAGATACCATTTTTTTTTTTAAAAGTCGGATCCACACCCATCGTGGAGCCCTATGCAAAGCTTGAACTCACAACCATGAAAGAGTGATCTGAGCTGAGAAGAGAGTTGGATGCTTAACTGACTGAGTCACCCAGATGCCCCAAGGGATAGAAATTATTAAAAAACAAACAAACAAAAACAACTAGCAATTCTAAACCTCAAAAAATACAGTAAGTGGAAAGGTTCACTAGAGAAAATCAATACCAGATTTGTGCAGGCAGAAGAAAGAATCAGCAGATGTAAAGATAGGACATTTGAAATTAACAAGTCTGAGGAGCAGAAAGAAAAAAAGAATGCTTTCTCCCTAAGATCAGTAACAAAGCAGATATCTGCTCTCACCGCTTCCATTCAACATTATACTGAATGTTCTAATCAGTGCAATAAGGTAAAAAAGAGAAATAAAAGGCATTCAAATTGGAAAAGAAAATGAAAATTATCAGACAACATTATCAATTTGGAAAATACTAAAGAATTTACTAAAAAAAAAGCTATTACAACTAAAATGTGAATTTAACAAGATTGCAGGATATAAGATATTCAAACATATTCTATTTCTATATACTAACAATAAAATTAGAAATTAAGATTAAAAAGTAATAGCACTTATAATAGCATCATAAAATGTGAAATAGGGGTAAATTCACAAAATATGCACAAGACTTGTACAAAAAAATATTTCTGAGAGAAATTAAATAAATGGAGAAATACACCATATCCATGGGATCAAAAAAAACTTAATATTGTTAAAATGTCAATTCACACACAGGAACTTTTCGTATGTGAGATATACTCACATATGTGTACACAGATATATGAGGTTTCTGTTAGCATTATTATTCAGAACTGTAAATAACTAAATATCCATTAATAAAGACTTAAAGATGAGTTGTGTTATAGCCATATTCAGGAAGACATTTCAGCCATTAATTTAATGGCATGTACAAGATATATGTGTTTTATTAAATGAAATAAAGGAAAACTGTCATACTATACCTCCATTTGTAAAGTAAAACATTATTCATTTGTTTTTGGCTAGCTAGACTAGTTTGGAAAGATACACAGAAATCTGATAGGAATAACTGGCTCAAGAGATGAAAAATGGGAATTGAGAGACAAGGGTGAACAGAGACATTTACTGTATACCTTATTCTGCCCATTGAATGTTGTACTATCTATATGTATGCCTACTTTTTAAAACGCAGTTTCAGCAATTAAAATCCACTAAATGTACTGGCCCTTCATCAAGAGACCTCAGCCTAGCTACTCCAATCTTTTGTCACAAGGCCTCTCCAATCTACCCATCTCCACCTCTGCTAGAGATAGACTGCATTTCTTACTGCCACATGCACTCCATGGCCCATTGCTCTGTGTTCTGCATTTATTCATAAGTTTCTCTTCCACCTGGAATATGCTCCATCCCCCTTAGTCTAGCCCTTTTAGACCCAATTACTGTGTCACTCTACCCAGGAGCCTTCTCTGACCACCCTGATCCTCACTATGGTTTCTCTACTCTCAAATGGAATATTTATAATCTGGACTTTGCAAATGAGTATGTAATTCTATTTGTTTTAGATTATTAGCTCATGCTTTGTGTGAATTAGTCTTATCTTGGTAACCAGATAGTTAAGTGTCTTGAGAGCAGGAAGGCAAAACAACTCAAATGTCTTTGTACCCTTGACACGGCCCAGCTTAGGGATGAGCAGAAGAGGGCTCACCATGCCAGCTGGGTGAAGGACTGGATGCTGGAGAAGGGACCAAAATAGCCTCTTCAGAGATTTTGAGCAAAAGGATTTTTTTGCCTGTGAGACTGCTGGCCACCAGGGTAAGACTCTCAAGGAAATTCAGAAGTTCAGTGTTGGAGAAATATGACAATAACCACAGACATCAATCAGGTAACATAAATGTATAAATAAATGGGCAGCGAATAGAAGTGATGGGCCCCTGGAATCAATTAGAAAACAACTGGCTTGCTTAAAGTTTTCAAAAATCCAAGTTTAAAAAAAAATAACAAACAAAACCAAAAACCCGCCTTCAGGCAAATAGCATATATCCAGAGTAGATAAGTAGATCTAATCATGATCACCAACTAGTTTATAACCTTAAGTCAGAAGTGGCCACTATCCCTCTCTGGAGGTAGTCATAACCATAAACAGACAGAATTCTATAACATGGTAAAAACAGCTCTAGAAAACTAACTTTTAAAGAGCTCAATAAATGAATCTCATTACTGTATTTCCATGGAAGGTGTTGTTTATATCTCTTCCCACCTATCTGTAAGTTTGAGGCCACACAGACCAGGAGGCATTCCTCCCTGCTTCCCACAATGTCTTTTAAAAGATGTCACCTTGCCCTTTTCCTCCTATATAAGCCATGGTCCCCTTCATATACTTCTGATTCCCCATCACCCAATGCCTGTAATATCAAAGCTCTCCATTCTCAAGCCATAACCAGACTCTGCCCTCACTAAGCTCATGTGTACTTCACAGATATATTTCTAGTACAGGTGGGGGAGTTAATAGAGATTCCTCTGTCTGAGCCACTCTTCCTCAAAATATGCCCTATGTCCCTAAACATTCAGTTTTCTGGGGACAGGTGATCAACTAGTTGTAAAATAGAGAGCCAAGACATCAGGCTGTTGTAGAGTGGGCTGAGTAAAGACAAAGTGGAGGCACAGACACTGCCCATGAGTAGACACCTTTAGTCCCAGGCTCTGTAACCCTTACAGACAACTGGACACTGTCAACAGACTAAATCACCATATAAGCTTCCCTAAGACAGATAAAAGTCTTTGACACTACACCTGCCTTGTGAAACAGTAGGGCTTTGTGATGCAGTGTGGTGGCCTGGTTCTATCATCTATGAGGCGGAGATGACAAGGCATAGCATTGGAAGTCATTAGGCACCAGGACACTGAATGCCTAGATATAGGGATGGTTGGTCTCCTCATGCTAATGAGGTTTAGGCCATGTTGAGCCATACTGTTGTTCTGTGGGATTTCAAGTATCCCTTATATACCTATGGCTTCATCTTCATTATTCTTCTAATTATCTGGCAACTAACAAGGAGTTATTGTGGATTAAGGTTGGAACCTAAAAGGATCTGCTGCCAGGTAGGGAAACATTATGACCATGATTGAACTAATTAAGCCTTAGATAAGATGCTTTTAGCATCTCAGAGTCTCTCCTTTTATCACCACCCCCCAATTTTTATACCATGCATTCAGTAACTCTTATATGGTACTTCTCAGAGACTAGTAATAATTCCTTTCTGGGCCACCCTATAGTGTATACTAGTTGAAAAATAAAGAACCTCTCAATCTGGTTTGGGTTGGGACCTAGATGAAATGGAAACCACCTCCTGGATCTCAGACTACCTCCCAATAAGCGTAATTTTTCTGGTTGGTGGTTTCTATAGGCATTTGTTAACAGAAATTCTTTGGCTGCTACACCTACACACCCTTTAATGTATGCCACTCTTTCTCTGCTTGACATCATAAACCTCATGCATAACTTCTGGAAAATAAGAGGTATCAAGTATGGAAAAGCCTTGAAATAAATTAAAAAAAAAAAAACAAGGAGGTAAGGGAAATGTTGAGGTGAAAAGAAATGGGTACAGAAAGAAGAGTTAGGGAAGTAAATGAAATAAAGACACATAGAAAAGGACTGGGAAATGTGTATTAGCTTTGTCGTGTTTTAAACATGAAAAATAAAAAATGGCATCCCAGCTTCATACTCTAACATTTTGTCTTTAAGCGTCACCGAAAAGTTAAGATAAGAGATGCGGCAACAAGAGGTAAGGTCTCTGTTCTGACTCCCCTCACTATGGACAAGATTCCCCGAACTTCTGTCCCTCTTTGACCCCTGGAACAAGTAGCCAGGTGCTCTAACCACTGAAGGCTCCAGTTGCCCCAGTTGACAAATTCTCCCAGAAGACTTTCTTGGGTGGGAAATCAGATCCTAGGAATGTTCCAAAATTCTCTACCTTACCCCTGGCCCAGGGAATGAAGAATGAGGAAGTAGGACAAGAGACTAGCTGTGTCATTTACTAGTTTTACACCCTATAGAAGTCATTTCGTGTCTCAGTCCATGATCCAGGAAATGGACATCTCATGATCCTGCCTCACTCATGGTGTGGTTGTGATGATCACATGAAATTAGGTGCAGGACAGCATGTTGCAACAGGTTAAGTTGTACACAGATGTGCCTCAGAGCACTGACTGTTGGGGTTTTCAACCTCCTCTTATTCAAAGGCCTTCAGCTTCCTATAGGATGTCCCTGAATCCTCTCATTCCTTGTAATACTGTCCTGGTTTTTCAGCTAGGAGATTTTGCCAGGAAGAAGCTGAGAAGCCATGGGAGCTGCTCTCTGTCATGAAAAGGTGATCATTTGTTCTTTGCAGTCTCCAAACTCTCAGCCTGGTGTGTGATGATTCCTCTGCTTGGCCTGGGGCACGGAGGAGAAGAGGGATAATGTCCGGGAGGGGGGCAGGCACAGTGGATGCTGAGGACTGGTTGAGAGGGTTGCCAGGGCAGAGGGGAATTAGGTGTCTCAGCAAGGAAGAGTCTCC
>CM052813.1:48118374-48257011 GCA_028533885.1 Nasua narica | reverse complement strand
GGTAAGGTCCTGACCCCCAGCCTCTCAGCAGACACAGACCCTCAGGGAAGAATAAATCAGACCTTTCAAGATAATGCTGGTGGCCATTACCTCCCAAAATCTTTACCTTGCCTTATGCTTACCAATATCTACCTCCAATCTGTAACCAACTACATCAGTGCTATTCCAAGAAGTTACCTAACCCTAGATAGCTACACACTGAGAAATGTCTGCACCTCGACTAGGCCCACAAATATCACACACTTATGACAGTATGGGTCCTCTGCACTCCAGGAGCTCAGTAGCTCCTTCAGTAACACCTGCATAGTCACCAGAGCAGGATGTCCCTGGAGGGTTCTGTGCTCAGCGAGGAACCCAGGAGCACCAAATGCCCAGGCCGTTTGACCCTAATTAGACAGAAAGTCATCCAAGTCTCTGTGTTCCATTCCCCAATGTCTACATTCCAGCCTATCCTGAGGATCAAACAAGGGGCTTGGTTCAAGGATGCAAGTTCCAGACCACCGCACCAAGCTTAGGATTCAAGTGGAACTATGGGCAGAATGAGCCAAGGCCAGCAGCTGAGTGCCCAGGAATGGCTGTGTAGCAGACTTGAGTTCCCAGAGAGGGATAACAACTCCTTCCATTGTCTCAACCCCTCTCCTGTGGACCATATCTATACCAGGTCTCCGCTGTCTTCCAGACTCTCTCACTGCCTCCCTGCCAAGTCCCCCACCTCCACCTCATAGGCTTAGTCACCTGCAGCCTAGTGTGTGGCAGAGACTTTGTCACCTTCCTGCTTTGAGAGCAGCTCTTTCCAGTTCTAGCTTTTTGTCCAGCCAAGTATCTACCTCCAGCAGTCTCTACTCTTTCTCTTGCTTTTCCCGGGGCCCCTAACTTAGGTTCTAAGTCCTAGGAATAAGCACGGATGAAACATCCACCTCTAGGATCAAACATCTCCCTATAGCTGATCTACTACTGCAAGCTCAAGTTCAGCGGTAGAGACTTATAGTAGATCCTAGAAAAAGCCTCTGGAGTAGAGGAAAGGTAGTCATGGATAGGACCTAAGGAGGCTTTGGACCATCTGACAAAAAAAAAAGCCTTCCCCCATGGTGGTATAAACAAGGGGAAGGACAGGACGTCTCAGGAGACAGAGGGAACTCGGGATTTTAGGAGAGGAAATAGCTCTGTCCCCAACTCTTCCCAGCCATGCTTGCCCTTTATCTATACATTGTGCCAGGCCAGAAAGTCCCTTCCCTCAGGAAGGTTGGGGGTGTATCACTCTAGCTTCCTCTCCCCCCAGACCATGTTTGTTACCTACTACAGGCTCTGTGGCATCTGGAGTTTGGGATGGGGAGTAAAACAGACCAGGTGGATCTCCCAGCCCCACCCCACCAAATGTTTGAAAATACCTGGAGAACTTGAAAAAAAAAAAACAACAAATCCTTTGTTTCTATTCTAAGATTCTATTTAAGATGGTCTGGTAGGGGAAGCGCCTGGATGACTCAGTCGGTTGGGCATCAGACTCTTGATTTTGGCTTGGGTCATGATCTCGTGGCCGAAGGATCGAGCCCCAGGTCAGGTTCAGCGTTCAGCGTTCAGCACAGAGTCTGCTTGTCCTTCTCTCTCTGCTCCTCTCCTGCTCGCTCGCTTGCTCACTTGCTTGCTTGCTCTCTCAAATAAATAAATAAAAGAAATCTTTTTTTTAAAAAAAAAGTTGGTCTAGGGTGATGTCTCTAATTCTGTATTTCTAATGAGCCCCTCATGTGATTCTGAAGTACAACCAAATTTGGAAACAGTAGAAACAATTTAATATGATATGACTTTGGAATCATCTACATGCCCCCCCCCCAACCCCGGCCCCAGACTCATGCTATCCTATCTCTCTGGGAACTCTTCAGAAACAGGCTGCTCGCTCCTTTCTTAGTCACTTCCACAGAAGGTGGAGTAGGTGGGGAAGGAGAGATTGAAGATATGGGAATTGAAAGCTTTCTCGTGCCAGGATCTACCATCAGACCAGGTAAATGACCCAAGAAATCTTATCTCCTTGTTTTTGCCCAGTCCTGTCCCAAGAATGCCAACCTCTTGCCAGCTGAGGCACTCCCTACTCTGCTTAAGGTCTCAGCTTGTTGTAAAACATCATGCTCAAGTGCCCAATTATCTCTCCTTTAATTCACTCAGATTCCAGCCTCTCCACTCAGTGGGCCATGGGATAAAACACCACATCCTCATCCCCATCCAACAATATCTGAATCTTCAATCCTCACCCCTGCTGTATCCCACAAAAAAACACCACTATCATGGACATAATCTTTCTGTCACTATCTTGTACTTGACCCATGCTGTCCTGACTTTATTCCTCCCAATTCTTATCCTCTCCATATCTCTCTATGGTCTCCCTATCCCCATACAAGCTGTCCTTCAGAAATCTGGGATAAGCCTGGGGATGAGGGGGCATGGGGCTGAGTTTAGCACTCTGGGAACTAGATGGATTTTCCAGTCCTAATCTGATAATCACAACTCTGAGGTCCCAATCTGGTTTTAAACATAGATTCTACCAACAGTGTAAGAGGGATTCCCCTTTCTCCACAACTTCTCCAACATGGGTTTTATACATAATGAATCATGGAACACTACATCAAAAGCTAATGATATACTGTATGGTGACTAACATAACATAATAAAAAAATAAATATAGATTCTAAGTCATGACCTAATAATATGCAGTACACTAGCATAAATTCCAAATGGATAAAATATTTAAAATATTAAAAACTAAACTACAGGAATGAAAGCATGCAAAATGGCAGACCAGGAAGCTCTAGGGGTTGGTACCTCCACTGAAGCAACCATTGAACTGGAAAGAGCAATTGGAAGTACCTATTTCAAAACTCTGTAACTTGATTAGATGCTTTTAACAATCAGGGGTGTGCTTGATGAAGGAAGAGGATGCTTGATCTTTCATAAGAGAGCATCATGCATCAACTAGCTACTAGCTAACACTGTAGGGAAAGTGGCCTCCATTCCTGGAGTGTCTGGCTGGTAACAGAGAATCTTGTCCTCCAAAAATTGCCAAAAATTGGGGATTGTGCATTTTGGTTGGTCTGGCAGTTCCCTGAAGAACAGGTGCAGATGCTTGCCTTGGTTGCAGATCTCTTGGGCTGCAGCAGTTTCCACAGTGGCATAAATCACAATATTAAAAGGGACAGAACCACTTTAGTGGGAGATGGATAGAGAAACCTTTGTCAGGCCACTAGCTAACTGCAGAGATAACAGAACAGAAACCTCAGGGACCACACACAACAAAGAATACATACCTGGCAAAAATTGCTTGGAAAAGTCAAAATACATGGGTGGAGCCCTTAACAAATATCTGCAACGTCTAAGGAATGAAAGAATCAGATTTCCACAGATACCACATTATAATATTCAGAACGTCAAGTTCTCAAAAAAAAATTACAAGACATACAAAAAAAACAGGAAAATATAGCCCATTCATTCACAGGAGAAAAAGTATTTGACAGAAACCATCCATAAGGAAGCCCACACATTGGACATAGTAGGTGAAGACTTTAACTGTCTTAAATATGTTCAAAGATCTGAAGGAGACCATGGGCAAAGAACTAAGGGAAATCTCAAAAATAATGTATGAATAAGATGAGACTATCAATATAGAGGTACAAATTATTAAAAATGAACCAAACAAAAATTTTAAAGCCAAAAATGCAGTAATTCAATTTTTAAAGATTTTATTTATTTGAGAGAGAGGGGGAGGGAAGAGGTAGAGGGAGAGAAAGGGTGAGCACAGAGTCCAATGCAAGGCTTGATCTCAGGACCCTGAGATCATGATCTGAGCCAAAACCCAGAGTCGGATGCTTAAAAGACTGAGCTACCCAGACACCCTGAGCCAAAAAATACAATAATTTAAATGAAAAAATTCACTGTTGGAATTCGACAACAAACTTGAGAAGGTGGAAGGAAGGATCAGATACTTGAAAACAAGGCAATTGGAATTCTTGAGTCTGACTTGAATATAAAATCTGAAACCACAAAACTAGAAGAAAACACAGACAGCAAGCTCTTTGACATCAGTCTTAGCAATATACTTGGGGGGGCCAATCTCCTTAGGCAAGGACAACAAAAGCTAACATAAACAAATGGGATTACATCAAACTAGAAAGTTGTTTTTTTTTTTAAAGATTTTATTTATTTATTTATTAGGAAAGAGAGAGAGTGAGAGAGAGCAGGTCAGAGTGAGAAGCGGGCTCCCCATGGAGCTGGGAGCTCGATGTGGGACTCGATCCCAGGACTCCGGGATCATGACCTGAGCCGAAGGCAGTCGCTCAACCAACTGCGCCACCCAGGGGCCCCCAAACTAGAAAGTTTTTGCAGAGCAAAGGAAACCATCAGCAAAATGAAGGGCAACCTACTGAATCAGAGGAGTTATTTGCAAATCACACATCCAAGACAGACTAATATCCAAAATATATAAAGAATTCTTATTTAAACTTAATATTAAGTTTATTAATATTAATAACTTAATATTTTTAAAACCCCAATTTAAAAATAAGTAGAGGATTCAAATAGACATTTTTCCAAAGAAGACATACAGATGGCCAACAGGCACATGAAAAGATGCTCAACATTGCTAATGATCAGGGAAATGCAAATCAAAACAACAATGAGATAGCACCTCATACCTGTCAGATTGACTATTACCAGAAAGACAAAAAAATAACAAGTGTTGGTGAGGATGTGGAGAAAAAAGAATCATGGTACACATTGGGAGGGATGTAAATTCGTGCAGCAATGGAAAAGGCTGGAGGTTTTTATTGGAAAATAAAATCAGAAATGAAAAAAAAAAGACATTCCAACAGATACCACATAAATACAAAGGATCATAAGAGACCACAATGAACAATTATATGCCAACAAATTGAATAATCTAGAAGATGTGGATAACTTCCTAGGAACATACAACCTACCAAGACTGAATCATGAAGAAATAGAAAATCTAAATAGACCTGTAACTAGTTAGGACATTAAATCTGTAAGAAAAAAAATCTCCCAACAGAGAAAAGCCCAGGACCAGAAAGATGGTCCTAGTAAATTCTACCAGGTGAATCATTCACTGGTGAATTCTACCAAACATTTATTTTTTAAAACATTTTTTAAAGATTTTTATGTATTTATTTGACAGAGAGAAATCACAAGTAGGTAGAGAGGCAGGCAGAGAGAGGGGGAAGCAGGCTCCCTCTCAATATAAATAAGATCATAGATGACAAGCTTTCAGCTAACATCATCCTCAAGAATGAAAGTTTGAAAGCTTTTTCTGTAAGATTAGGAACAAAACTGGGATACCTGGCTGGCTCAGTAGATCTTGAGACTCTCGATCTAGGGGTCTGAGTTCAAGCCCCACATTTGGGCACAGAGTTTACTTAAAAAAAAAAAAAAAACACTTTGGGACGCCTGGGTGGCTCAGTTGGTTAAGCAACTGCCTTTGGCTCAGGTCATGATCCTGGCATCTTGGGATCAAGTCCCGCATCGGGCTCCTTGCTATGCGGGGAGCCTGCTCCTCTCTCTGCCTCTGCCTGCCTCTCTGCCTGCTTGTGTTCTCTCTCTGTAAAATGAATAAATAAAAATCTTAAAAAAAAAAAAAAACACTTTGGGCACCTGGCTGGCTCAGTTGGTAGAACATGTGACTCTTGATCTCAGGGTTGTGAGTATGAGCCCTATATTGGGGAAGATTAGGAACAAAACAAAGGGGCTTACTATCATCACTTCTATTCAACTCAGTACTAGAAGTCCTAGCCAGAGCAATTGGCAAGAAAAAGAAAGAAAAAGCATCCAGATCAGAAAGGAAGGAGTAAAACTGTCTCTGCTTGTAGATGTCATGATCTTATATATAGAAAATCCCAAGGACTCGACCAAAAAAACTGTTGGAACTAATAAACAAATTCATTAAAGTTGCAGGATACAAAATCAACATACAAAAATCAGTTGCATTTCTATACACTAAAAACAAACTATCTAGAAGAGAAATTAAGAACTAATTCTACTTACAATATCATCAAAAACAATAAAATACTTAGGAATAAATTTAACCAAGGAGGTAAAAGATCTATACACTGAAAAATATAAGACACTGATGAAAGAAATTGAAGAAGAGACACAAATAAATGGAAAGATATCCTGTGTTTTTGATTGGAATATTAATAGTGTTAAAATATCCATACTACTTAAAGTGAGCTACAGATTCAATGCAATCTCTATCAAAATCCCAATAGCATTCTTTCACAGAAATATAAAAAAGAAAACCTAAAATTCATATTGAACCACAAAAGACCCCAAACAGTCAGAATCTTAAAAAAGAAAAACTAAGCTGGAGGCATCATGCTTCCTGATTTCAAACTATATTAAAATGGTATAGTAATCCAGGCGCCTGAGCAGCTCAGTCAGTTAAGGATCCAACTCTTGATTTCGGCATCAGGCTCCACACTGGGCAAGGAGGTGCCATCAGAGAAATGCAAACAAAAACCACAATGACATATCACCTCATTCCTGTTAGAATGCCTAGTATCAAAAGACAAGAGTGGGGTGCCTGGGTGGCTCAGTCAGTTAAGCATTGGTATTCTGCTCGGATCTTGATCTTAGGGTTCTGGGACCTAGCCCTGAATCAAGGGGAGTCTGCTTCTCCCTCTCCCTCTGCCCTTCACTCCCCTCACCCTGGTCCTCCCCCTTCTCTCCACCACCCCTCCAGCCCGCTCATGCTCATCCTTGTACATACGCTCTCTCTCTCTCTCTCTCTCTCTCTCTCAAATAAATAAATTATAAAGAAAGACAAGAGATAACAAATGTTGGAGACGATGTGGAGAAAAGGGAATCCTGTACCTTGTTGATAAGAATGTAAATTGGTACATCCATTATTAAAAACAGTGTATATATTTCTCAAATAATTAAAAATAGAACTATCATATGGTCCAGCAATCCCTCTTTTGGATATATATCCAAAGGATATTTGTCTTTCCTTGTTCATTGTATCATTATCCACAATAGCCAAGACATGGAAACAACCTAAGTGTCTATTGATGGATAAATGGATAAAGAAGATGTGGTATACACAATGGAATATTATTCAGCCCTTAAAAAAAGAAAAAAATTGCCCTTTAAGACAACATGGGTGAACCTAGGAAGCCTTTTTTCTAAGTGAAATAAGCCAGACAGAGAAATACAAATACCACATGATATCACTTAGATGTGCAATTAAAAAAAAAATCAAACACACAGAAACAGAGTGGTGGTTGCCAGGGGTTCGGGGCAGAGAGAGAATGGGGAAATGTTGGTCAAAGGGTACAAATTTTCGTTTAGAAGATGGATAAGTTCTAAGGAATGAATGTACAACATGGTCACTTTAGTTAATAATACTGTATTGTACACCTAAAATTTGCTAAGAAAGTATATTTTAAAAATTCTCACTACAAAAAAAAGAAAAAGGTCACTATGTGAAGTGATGGAGGTGTTAATTAACTTGATTGTGATCATTATTTTACAACATATACCTATATGAAATCATCACGTTGTAATACTTTAAATACACACAAATTTTTATTTTTCAGTTATACCTCAATAAAGCTGGGGGGGGGAAACAAGCAGAAATCTTCATGGCTTTGGACTGGCAATGGTTTCTTAAATATGACAGCAAAAGCACAAGCAACAGAAAAATAAATAGATAAATTGGACTTCATCAAAATTTTAAAATTCTGTATATGAAGGGACACTATCAAGAGAGTGAAAACCCACAGAATGGGAGGAGATGGGTGCAAATCATATATCTGATAAAGGTCTATTATCCAGAACATGGAAAGAACTCTTACAATCTAGTAATCGGATGTGCATTTTAGGAACAGTCCTCAGCCTGCTGAAAGGATGGGGAGAGTGTGGAACCTGGAGTGCAGTGAAGAGGCAATCTTCCTGGGGAACATTCCAGGGGAGAGGTGATGAGGCCTGCACCAAAACAGTGGCCGAAGGTGGAAAGAGAGCCTGGCAGATTCAACTGATAGTGAGGAGAAAGACTCAGGCGGCTTAGGACCCCGATGAGCCGTGTGCAGTTTTTGTTTCCACATAATAGTGAGGCTGGGTGCCAGGACAGGATCTGCCTTTCAGGAAGGAAAAGGAGGGAGATGCTTATTCTTGCCTGGACAGAGTGACTGGGATGGAGGAAGTGAAAGTGTCTGCCTGCATAAATAGGCAACAGACCAGTGCGAGCCGGCACACGGACCCCCAACTTGCAGCTGTCCACCTCGCTCACCGCTCACTACACCACCACCCTCACCCTCTGCTACAGCCATGGCTCAGTCACTGGCTCTGAGCCTTCTTGTCCTGGTCCTGGCCTTCTGCATCCCCTGGACCCAAGGTACCAAGGAGGGAGTTGCCGAGGATGGGGACAAGGGGAGGCCTGGGTGGGAGCCTACAAGAAGCCCCGGCTCCCTGT
The DNA here is from genome assembly GCA_028533885.1 of Nasua narica. Taxonomy (NCBI): domain Eukaryota; kingdom Metazoa; phylum Chordata; class Mammalia; order Carnivora; family Procyonidae; genus Nasua; species Nasua narica. Next base: position 48,248,544 of record CM052813.1, on the reverse strand, counting down.
AAACCCCACCCTGCAGGCAGTGATGGAGGGGCCCAGGACTGTTGCCTCAAATACAGCCTAAGGAAGATTCCCGCCCGCGTTGTCCGCAGCTACCGGAAGCAGGAGCCGAGCTTGGGCTGCCCCATCCCAGCTATCCTGTGAGTGAGTGCAAGAAGGTGGGTGCAGCTGGGGGGGGGGGGCATGGTGGGTAAGACTAGGACAGGCTTGCTAATGCCCTACCCCCAGGTTCTCACCTCGGAAGCGCTCTCAACCAGAGCTGTGTGCAGACCCTAAAGAGACCTGGGTGCAGCAGCTGATGCAGCGTCTGGACCAGCCACCAGCCCCACAGAAACAAGTCCAGGGCTGTAAGAAGGACAAAGGGACTCCCAAGTCTGGCAAGAAGGGAAAGGGCTCCAAAGGCTGTAAGAGGTGAGGAAGCTAAAGGGCCGGGGGTAGGGGGGAGTGAAAGGAAGCCTCACTCAGCCCCTCAAGCCCCTCCCCTCTTCTGCCCTCCCAGGACTGAACCGCCACAGACCCCAAAAAATCCGTAGCCCAGTGACCAGCCTAGACCCAGGAAGCCCCCACCAGCCTCACCAGGGCTTGGAGCCCCGATCCAAGGAGCAAGAAGTGGGCTAGGAGAAAGGATGGGGCCCCCTTGCTCAGGGGCCCCAGAGCAACCACCTCATGCTGGCCTTGCCTCACCCCTTCTCCTGCTTCAGCCATCCCGTCTGTATTCCCAGCCCTTCCCTGCATGGCTGAGTTGCCCACACCACGCCAGGCCCAGAAACGCAGAGGAGGGAGAGTCTCCCAGAAAGTGTGAGAGGAGACAGCAGGACTGTCCCCTCTGAGGAAAGTTCGCCCAGGACCCTCTGGACCTGACCCTGTTCCCACTGCACCCCACTGCTTCTTCATAAATATGATTTCTACCTAACAATAAAAACCTGTTCCAGCCTCCCACCCAAATATCTGTTCCTGTGTGTTTGTGTCCTTGGGGAAGCCAGTGTCACTAGAGGGTGGGGTCACACACTCTGGGGTACCAGCCAAGAGCTAAACCTGGCAAATTCTGTTTTCTTACCTACTCCAAGAGTTTCTTTGCCCCTAGGGACCTGGGCTGCCCCTGGTCTCTGAGAAATCCCTGTTAATAAGAGACGGTGGACCCACAGCACACATCCCCAAAGGTTCTGCAGGCCTCTGAGACCTTGAAGGGAGCCCTTTCCTGATTCTATCCAGCATTCTCTCACTCCAGGAGTGACCTCCAGATCTTTTCCTAGCTCTGCCTGGAACTGACTCTGCTTTCCCTGGGGCCTTCTGAATGTGAAGGGTCTTTGGAAGGGTCTTTGGAAGGGTCCTTCTTTGGAAGGGTCCCCAGGTGGGAGACCTGTAACACGGGCAAACTCAAGTTCTACTAAAACCTACCCTATAGCAAGTTTCAGCCCTGGGATCCCTTCCCAAACATCCAAGAGGATTCCCTTCTGCCCTAATCAGTGAAGTTGGGTCCCTTTTTGTTTAATAGGGCTGTGTGCTTCTCTGTTCCTATCTGGGCTTCTTGACTCCCTCAGCTCCCTTCCAGTTAAGAAAGCCTCCTCCCCGGGCACCTGGGTGGCTCAGTTGGTTAAGCAACTGCCTTCAGCTCAGGTCATGATCCCAGAGTCCTGGGATAGAGTCCCACATCGGGCTCCCAGCTCCATGGGGAGTCTGTTTCTCCCTCTGACCTTCTCCCCTCTCGTGCTCTCTCTCACTGTCTCTGTCTCAAATAAATAAATAAAATCAAAAAAAAAAAAAAAAGAAAGAAAGAAAGCCTCCTCCCCTTCCTTCTTTTCTCCCCTAGGGTCCTTTAGCCCCTTTAATCCTCTGGTCACCAAGCCCCTTTAATCTCTGGCAGGTATTTAGAACCCCAGAATTCAGATGTAAATCAGAAAGACTCTTGCCTGGCTCTCCTCTATCTCTTCCTCCCCAGCGCAGAGATCCTTTTATTTCCTCCTTTACCCCTATATAGGGAGAGAGACGACCATCAGGGGGGCCAGGCCATGTGAGAAAGGAGGAAATAGATCCTGGAGGAGCAAGTAGCTAAAGGTGACTGCCCCACCAGCTTTTCCTTCTGTGGAAGCCTGAGCACACCATCTCATTTACCACTTATTGTAAAGTCATTAAATACTTGGTGTCTGCTCCTCCTGCAACCAGTGAAAACAGGGGCTCTCCCTAGCTATCCTTGTGCAGCAGGTGTGATCTTGGTCTGCAAACTCAGATGTGCAAGAATTACTGCATTTTAAAAAGTTCTAAATGACCTTAATCCTACTCTGAGCCCCTGCACTGGAGTGCTAGTGAGGAATTCAACATCTGGCAGTCTTGAGATCCCACCTACCAAGGGCTGTGTAAAAGGTCAGAGAAACACCCAGGCACAGAGGAGGCTTCCTATCTGCCCCTACACACACCATCCCATCACTGGACATCAGTGAATGCTAAGGTCCCTATAGTACCAGTCGGTATGGCTTTTCAGGTGCTGGACTCTCAGACTCTTAGCTCTGTGCCATATTTGAGACATGGAAATACAGCTATGAGAGCCTCTGGGCTTGAACCTGGCTTCCCCAGACACCCTCAGAGCCATGCACTCAGGTGCTGCCACTTGCTTCATCACAGCGGACTGCTGAACCTACACACCAATCCCCTCCCAGTCATAAAAACCTCTCTTGAATATCCTTCCTCTTCCCAGCTCCTCCACGACATATCCTTTCCTCAGGTTTACTTTGGACTTTTACAAAGGCAGAAGGTCCTTTGACGTCAGGATGCCTCTGTTCTCAGCCCTGCCAAAACACTTGCTTGCTCCAGAGAGAAAGGAAACACATAGGCAGAACAAGCAAAACTTCCTATTTTGCTAAATTATCCTACTATGTTGCATGCTTCGTATGTGCCTCAAACCCTGCCCTGAGCAGGGCAATATATTCTCTATTCAATCAGAAAATGAGTGACCACTCTCCTTGTCTGCCTTCATCTTTGACAATGTTTTCCTGTTCTTCTGTAAGATGCATAATTTTTACAAGGTCAAATAATACATTCTCATCATTTTTAAAAATATCAAAAAGTACCAAATGACTTATTCTGAAAACCCTTTTCTGCAAATTTTAACTCTTAAGCTACTTCTTCTAGGAGTTGGTGCCATACGTCTAAATATTTTGTTCTGACTTCTGTTTCTTATGTATCTATTTTAAATATGGCCAATTGACTTCCTATTATAAAAAGTGGAGATTTGGGAAAAAAAAAAAAGTGGAGATTTGGGGCACCTGAGCAGCTCAGTCAGTTAAGCATCTGCCTTGGACTCAGGTCACGATCTCAGGGTCCTGGGATTGAGCCCCGTGTCAGGTTCCCTGCTCACAGAGAGCCTGCTTGTTCCTCTCCCTCTACCCCTCCCCGCTACTTGTGTGTTCTCTCTCTCTCTCTCAGATAAATAAAATCTTTTTTTTTTAATTAAAGATGGAAAAATATGGGGCTAACAACATAGGACCACTGACACATGTAGCATCTTCTGCCTTGCATTATGGCACAGGAAGGTCAGAGGGACGGGGTCTACACCTGCTATTTATGAAGCTCAAAATCAATTTGTTTCCTAGCTTTAATCATTTACCCGTGAAAATGTCTTCAGCTTCACTGGCCTCTCGTGTGAAGTTCTTTTTATTTCCCACATCCAGATGCTATTTTTCCTTGTATTTTGAGACAAAAAGATGCTACACTGTTGTAATAAAATCATCAATGCTTCTGTCCTTTGGCATCAGTCTTGACTGATGAATTGCCATTTTCATAAATGCTGAAGTTGCCAAGCCTTGTTTTCTAACACCTATATTTGTAATCCTTCTACTGGTTGCTACAACTCCCCTACAGAGAATGTGTTAGCTATGCCTAGAAGCTGAAGACTTTGTTTTCTTCAAGACATCCCTTTCTCAGTTGGTGGCAAACTAAAACATCCCAGGCAAACCCTGATGCCATGTTCTTGAACGCTTTGCTTTAGAGCTATGGAGTTGGTAATAACAAACGTCAATCTAATATTAAATAAAATAACCAAGCTCTGTTTTTGGTCTCCTGGGCAGCCAAAGCCAATTTTGGTTCAGAATCCCAGTCGCCACCATTACCACAACCACGTGAAACTCCACTTGGCCTTGTAGCTTCATTGCCCCATTCCGCCACCAAGAGGCAGCATCGTCGCCGCGATCCTCGGTCGGCGGTCGGCTAAAGGCAAACAGCAGGCTTGTGGGTTTTATCTTCTATTCTCATTTCCTTCATCTTTCTGGGATCAGCTTTTTTTTTTTTTTCTGGGATCAGTTTTTTTAATTCTTTTTATTATTTGTCCTCAAATGCATCTCACGATAGGCCAGAGGCCTGGCGTTTTCCTGTGTCCACTGACAAGTAGGACAAACTCCTTTTCTGCTCCTGTCCATGGTAAAGCCCTTCATCCTCTGGCGCTGAGCCTCGCGCCCCAGCACCGTTAGGCTCTCAATAAACCCCCGCTGACTAAAGAAACCTTTTCTTAGAGTTGGCACCGCAATTATGTGGTGTAAGGAATCCATCGGGTGCAGGATATTCTGTGAAGGAAGTGCCAGAGGTGATGTGAACTTCCTTTAGCCTTTAAGGCAAACATTATGTCAAGTCTTCCACGATGGGTGCCTTGGACTCAGGGTAGATTGGAGTGGGACTGGGACAGAGAAATATTCGTAGCCAAATACTGGCCTTCGCTCGCCCACACGTCTCCGCCAGCCCGCGGGGTACCTAGGGGGTTCAGGGCCTGAGTGGCAGGGATCTCGGGGGGAGTGCTGTTGTGCTAAGCCTGGGGGAACGGCCTCTCGGGGAACTTCCGAGACCCACGCTGGCCCCACGTCCTCGGGGATGGAGTCCCACCTACAGCCCGAGTCTCCCTTCTGCTCCTCCAGCCCGCTACCCGGGCCCCGGGGCAGGCTAGGACACTCGACCTCGGGGCCCGCGGGTCCCTGGAGCAGGGAGAGCACCAGAGGCCGTCCCACGCCTAGGGACCTTGGGCCCAGCGCCCTCCTCAGCCTCTGAGGAGCCCGCCGAGTCGGGGCTTCCTCGCGTCCCTGCTAGAGCACCCCCAGCCAGCCACGGCTTCCCTTCACCCCTCCACGAGAGCCTGTCCTACTCCAGAGCCCCCCTTCCCGGGCTGGGGTTCCCTCTGCAGGCCTGGGCGGGGTGACATACAGCCACATACACCACCAACACACACACACACACGCATGCACACGTACACGCAGACGTACACGCGCACACACACCCCTCCAGGAACACAGCCTGGGATACACACATTCATCCATTCAACAAACACTAAGCACCTAATAGAGGTCCTCTCCCCACAGTCATTCACTACCCTGTACTCTCACCCCTACCAAGGACTTGGTTGACTTCCCAGGCTCAGCTGCTACCTCCCCTGCCCCAGTAGCTAAGCAGCCCACCACCCAAGATCTCTGCTCCTGGAGCATGGATTCTGGTCAGATCAGGAAGCATGAAGACTGGGTGGGCTCCCTGGAGGAGTGTGGGTCTAGGCTGGAATGGGCTGCCCCGAGCTGTAAGGTGACTGGTCCAGAGCTTGCACTGAACCAAGAACCCCACAAAGACGACTTGGCTGGGAAGAGAGTGAACTAGGTGAAGCATGCAGCCTACTTAGGGTTCTGTGTGTGTGGTCAGAAATTGTTTCAAACCCACCTCCTTGGCATCCAATCTCCCACTCCCACCCCCATTGGATCATCTAAACCCAAGGCTAGGGAGTGGATGCTTTAAACCTTCCACCCGTGGGCCCTGTGTCCTTTCCCTTTTTTCCATGATAATGGGTACCATCATAATAGCCTGACAGCTCCCTTCCTTCCCTGATTCCTCTTCATATCCCTGATCTGTCAATGTTGGGGAGCTTCAGGGCTTGGAACAGGAACCTCTTCTACCTATCCTCACTCCCTTAGAGATCTCAATGTCTTACGGCCTTATATACTATCCATATGCTCCCAACTTTGTATCTTCAGCTAAAATCTCTCCCCTAATCTTCAGACTCATGTTACCAGCTGCCTACTTAGCATCTCATATATCTTCCTTAATGAAGCATAACTTATATGTTCAAAATGCAGCTTCGTCTTAACAAGTCAGAAGAGGCCCTGATCTTTCCACAAACCCACTCCTCCGCACTCATCCATACCTTGATAAATACAACTCCGTCCATCACACTGCTCAACCCAAAAATAATGCAGTATTCTTCTTTTTCCTCTTCTTTTTCTCACATCCTATGCTGAACCCCTTAGCAAAGCCCATGACTTTACCTTCAAAATATTTCCAGAATTTAACCACTTCTCACCAACTCCCAGTAACATCATGTTCCCCTTCAATTATTGCGGGAGCCTCTGACCTGGTCTCTGTGCTTCCTCTCTTGCATTACTTTGGTCTATTCTCCATCCGATAGCCAGAGGAGCCTTTAAAACAAGTCAGTTCATGTCACACCTCTGTCAACCTTCCAATGGTTCCCCATCTCACTCAAATAAAACATAAACCCTACCATGGCCTCCAACACCTTACACCATTTGGCGCCTGTTATTATCTGGCTATATCTCCTACCACTCTATTCTTTGCTCGCTTCCCTCCCAAACACGGGCCTCCTATCTATTCCTCAAACACACTCTCATCTCAAAATCTTCTCACTTGCTATTTTCTTTACCTGGAACATCTTCCCCCAGATCCCTGCATGGCTCTCTCCCTCACCTTATTCACACAAGCTTTCTTCTCAAATGTTGTCAGTTACGTTTTCCCTGACCATCCTCCCCAGTGCTCCCTATCCCTCTCGCCTTCTTTATTTTTTTTTTAAAGATTTTATTTATTCATTTAACAGAGTGAGAACACAAGCAGGCAGAGAGGCAGGCAGAGGCAGAGAGAGGAGCAGGCTCCCCGCATAGCAAGGAGCCCGATGCGGGACTCGATCCCAAGACGCCGGGATCATGACCTGAGCCAAAGGCAGCTGCTCAACCAACTGAGCCACCCAGGCGTCCCTTTCTTTACTTTTTTTATAGCATTTACTCTCATATGAAATACTATATATTTTTCTTGTTTGCTTCTTGCTTGTCTCCTTCATTAGATTAAGAACTCTGCAAGAGCAGAAATGTCTGTTTTGTTTACTGCTATATCACAGTGCCAAGAACAGTGTCTGGAACATAGGGGGCCTTCAGTAAATATTTATTGAATGAATGTGTTACAAATCCCTTGTTTATTATTATTTCATTATTTCACTTTTTCCTGCTGATTCTCAATTTCTCAACAGGCATTCCAGGCAGACAGCATTAAAATTTAATTGAAACTTCTATGCCAGCTCTGCGCTAAACTCTTATATCATTCAGGATCTTGGTGGGAAATAAATGGCATGCCCAAAAAGGCTTAATGGGAAAAAATATGAAGGAAACTTTTACAAAGATGGGGGCAGAGTTGTTGTAGGCAGCCACTGCAGGTGGCACCTCCAAATCTCAGGCCATTTCCTCTTCCTGACAAGGTTCACATTCAGTGAACTGCCTGAAATTCTGCCCGCTGAAAGGACTTCCCTTCACCACCGTCTTCCAGGGTCAGCCTACCTTAGAGACCCATGTAAAAATCAAGACCATGCATTTTCTCCCTCTGTTAACTATAGAAAACTTCTCCATGAAGGTGTGAGTGTGATCAGAAGAAGAAACAGTACAAATAGGCATCTGAGCCACCTGCCCACACTTTTACTGGTGCCTTCTGAAACTTCTAAGGCCTAATCTCATATGTACAATGACCATTTAACAATGGAATGCTGTTCTGCACATCCGACTATATGATCTGCTATAGGTGCACTGGGTGAACTAGAGTCTGAGTTTTAGACGAGGACCCAGTGGCAAATCTGTCACTTGACCTCTATAAAGCCTCACTCTGACTGGTCGGCCCCAGTGGGATTTTGGGTCCCCAAGACTAGTATTAACATAAGACAGACAGTATCTAATAGTGCCCCAAAGGTCTGAGTATGTCTTGGGCCTCATTCAGACTCACCCTAGAGAATGACTACAGATCTCTCTCTAGAGAAGCTTTGGAGTAGTTATTCTCAAATTTTAGCATACATCAGAATCACAAGAAAGGCTTGTTAAAGTATAGATTGCTGGACTAGTTGCAGAGTTTCTGATCCAGTGAAGTTGGGGCAGAGCCCAATAATTTGCATTTCTGGCAAGTTCTCAGGTGATGCAGATGCTGTTGGAGATGGACTAGGAGAACTGCTAACTGGGAGAAAGATTTCTAGAATCCACTTATGAAAGAGACTCAGTCCCTCCCACCTCCCACCTGATCAAAGGGCTTTGAATCTGGCAAAATGACTTAAGTAGAGGAACTGGGTAAAAGACTATAAATCCCCAATATGATTTGGATCAAATTTCTGCCCACCAGGTCTAGCTGTTTCCACTTACACAGGTCAAGTAACACATCAGTAAGCTGCCCATCTATTTCATTACTAAGAACACTATGATCAATTAGCTAGGACCATAGATCCCTGTGAACAAAGCACGTAAATAACCACTTAGCCCTACAGCTTATATAGTAATCTCATTTACCTTATTGCTCATGGTCAGGTGCCAATATCTGACCTCTTTCACTCTTGGATTCCATTATTTCCCTTGAAATAAGATTGTCCAGTCCCAAGAAGGCATCTCCTATCCTCATCTCTTGCCTACCAAAGAGGCCACTACAGTGCTTTTCCAGGAAGTTACTGTTCCCCTCATTAATGCTTTTCTTGTTGCCTTGGAGAAGGAAGCATCTTTTGGGGCCCTTCAGAAGTGTACTGTTAGTGGGGTGCCTGGGTGGCTCAGTGGGTTGAAGCCTCTGCCTTCGGCTCGGGTCATGGTCTCGGGGTCCTGGGATCGAGCCCCGCGTCGGGCTCTCTGCTCAGCGGGGAGCCTGCTTCCCCCTCTCTCTCTGCCTGCCTCTCTGCCTGCTTGTGATCTCTCTCTGTCAGGTGAATAAATGAAATCTTTAAAAAAAAAAAAAAGAAGTGTACTGTTAGTGATTGCACATCACAGGTACACTCCAACATTCCCATCTCTCTAAACTTTGCACTCTTTCCTCTACTTTGCCCCTCAAAGTACTTAGTCTGAGGACCAGCAGCATCAGCATCACTTAGAAGTTTGTTAGAGATGCAACATCTTGGGTTTCACCCCAGACCTAGTGAATCAGAATCTAGAGTTTAACAAGACTCCCATGTGAATCACATGTGCATCAAAGTTTAAGAAGCATTGTTCTACAATATGTCAGTGAGGTTCTAACATCTCAAACTCATTGATCAAAGGCCGCTGTTGAGTCTACATTCCCAGTAACCAGCCCAACAGACTATTAACATCACTCCGAGGTGCTGAGCTAATACAATTCCTGGGTGAGGGCACCAATATCAATAAACTGGCAAGCTCCCAGGTGATGCTGCTGCTGCCGTCTGAAGACCACTCTGAGAACAACTACCAGACAGAAAATTATTCATTGCCAGGACTGCAGCAAGATGAAGGATCTGGGGAATTAACATCTCTCTCCTATCACCCACTCATCTCCTGCTGCTGCCTCGTGTGCACCAAACTCAAACAGAAACTGGAGGGCAAGGGATTCAGAGACTAGAACAGGGGAGAGAAGAGTGCGAAGATAGATGAGGGTGGGACGATGGGGAATAATCAGAACCACCAGAGCCAGGAGGATGCATAGATCAATGAAAAATGGATAGATAGATGAACTGAAATATACTTGAATGAGAGGATAGAATAATAACACTGGTCAATATTTGATGGGTGTTTATTACGTGCCAGCCTCCGAACTAAGGGCTTTACTTGGATTACCTCACTTAATCCTAAGAAGTAGATCTAGTACCATTCCTACTTTATAGATAAGGGTATTACGACACAGGAACTGGATAACTCAGGGTGTCACAGTGAGCGAGTGGTGGAATCTGAATCCCAAGCAAGGCATTCTATCTATAGAGTTTCACTCATCTGTACTGTTCTGTGATCAGTGGGCGCTTGGCAGATAGGCAGCATGGGATAGCGGCAGAGTGTAAACCGGGGCGCCTGGGTGACTCAGTGGGTTAAAACCTCTGCCTTCAGCTCAGGTCATGATCTCAGGGCCCTGGGATCGAGCCCTGCATCAGGCTCCCTGTTCAGCAGGGAGCCTGCTTCCCCCTCAATCTCTCCCTGCCTCTCTGCCTACTTGTGCTCTCTCTCTGTCAAATAAATAAATAAAATCTTTAAAAAAAAAAAAAAAGAGTGTAAACCTTAGAGTAAAAGACACCTAGGTACAAGACACTTACTCATCTCGTCTTGTGCACTGAACGTCATGTTCTTTATGTGTAAAATAGAAACAATAATATGTTAATGATAAAAATTATAGGCACCCAAAAAAAAAATTACAGGCACCTGGGTGGTTCAGTCGTTAAGCATCTGCCTTGGGCTCAGGTCATGATCCCAGGGGTCTGGGATCGAGTCCCACATCGGGCTCTCCGCTCAGCAGGGAGTCTGCTTCTTCCCACTCACGCACAAGCGTGCGCATGCTCACGCACTGTCTCTCTCATAAATAAAAACAAATTACTTCATAGTTTTGTTGGGAAAGTTAGTAAAGTGGAATCCTTGATACAGAGCCTCGTACAGAGTAAAAAATAAGAATTATTATTATTATTACTAATGGATGGGAAGAAAGATAAGTCAGAAATTTATGAGAGAAACACTACCCCAACCAAAAGAGGGTTCAGAGCGTGGGTGGGTTGGTTGAATGGGTGTTCCACATATCAATTTCCCTTTAAGTCCTGGTCTTTCTCATAAGGATGGGAAATCACTTGTCCCCTCCTCCATCTGTCGATTTCTTGAAATTTGGGAATTGTCTGAGTATAAGCTGACCAGCCCCTCTCCTTCAAAATCCCCTCTTGGTTCCCAGGATTGAGAGCAGGGGAAGGATGAAGGGAGCTATTCCAGGCCAGCCTCCTTCCAGCTGTTCTGCTGACCCAGGTGTTAGACATATGAACATGGCAAATAGAGAACAGGGCAGTGCTGGCTGAGCCAGGAGATTGAATCCCAGAGGCCTGAGATGTGGGATGGGTGCTGGGCCTCTTCCCAAGGAACATTCCCTTTCAACTCTGCTTGTCCCAAGGAAGGGACTGGTTCCCAGATAACAGATGGGCAGCACTGGGAGGTAACCTCAGGCTTCACGATTACTCTGAGAGGGCCAGAGAGCCTTCCTCACCACGACCCACACCAGAGAGAAGAGAAGAACCACAGAGACAAGAACGAGAATGAGGGATAAACTTAGGGAGGCAGATGCAACTCCTCACTCTGACTCCCCAGTCCCATCACCTCTGAAAGGCAGCGCTATGGTTAATGATGCAAATGCCACCAAGAAGGTGACAGTGCAGACCCTCTATCTTTGGCTGACGGGGCAAGGTCCCTTCTCTTGGCCAGACTGCCTACTGCTCAGATTCTGAGATGAAGCCAAAAAAAGCAGAAGAGCAGGGAATAGCTATTGAGGCAGGAAGAAGGGGGCAGGGTCAGGTTCCGTCAGCAAAAGGGGGGCAAAGGGGAATCCACAGAATGGATGTGGAGGGGGATTTCTGAGCAGGGAAAGTGGAAGTTGTGAGCCATAAATAAGAGGCAGTTGCAGCCTCACACAGGCTTTCACACTCATTCCCAGAGCCCCTCGCACCCCACAAGGCCGCCTGTGCACTTCCCACTGCTCCCTCCCACTGCCAGCCCAGTGTCAGCCTCACCAGACTCCGGCACACCCCCAGGGATTCACCCGCGCTCACACGCACTGTCGCACTGTCGCTCTGCCTCCGTCTGCCCTCCATGGCATCCCAAGCAGGGGCACTACTGGCCCTCAGCCTGCTGGTTCTCTGCACCTCCCCTGGTAAGGCTGAGGGAAGGCTTGTGGTGGGCATGGGGGAGGGGGCTCTACATCTCAGACTACTCGGCGGGCGCTGGCCGCGAGGGTCAGTGTCAGTGAGTTAGGTCCGCACGTTTGGGTGAAGCTGGGGGTGCCCTGAGCCCTGTGTGTGTGCCTGTGAGTGTGGGTCTCCCTGGGCCCCTGAGTGCCAATGTTCCTCTGTCTCTTGGTGTATGGGATGGGGCCTGGGGCTACCCCTCCCTCTGCAGCCTCTGTTTCCCAGACAGAGGAGAACAGCGTGTGTTTGTTTACAGAGGGGAGGATGGGAGATGCTGAGACAGGGCTAAGAGTCCAAACATTTAACAACGCATAAGTCCTCTAACCCCAGTCTCCTACTACCCCACCCCTCACCCTCCACCCCATGCTGTGAACAGCACCAGCTCCGCATTTATTGATTTATGCATTATGCAGTTGAGAGGTCCTGGGAGAGAGCTTGGGGTGATCAGGGCAGTGGGAAGGCATTTGTGAGACTCAGGGCAGTGGTTGTTTACCTAACAGCGCAGAAGGACTGCAGTATTTTTAGCAACAATTAGGGGCCATATGGGTATATACCCGATGAATAACAGATTTAACTGCCCCCCCCACCACACACACACACACACACACACACACACACACTCTCATGTTCTTAATACCACTTAGGGCCCTGGCCTCCCCTCCTCAGGGTCCCTGTGCCCTGACGCTCCCTTCTCTCCCTCCTCCCCACCCCAGCTCTGGGTGGTGCCAACGATGCTGAAGACTGCTGCCTGTCTGTGACCCAGCGACCCATCCCAGGGAGTATCGTCAGAGCCTTTCACTACCTCCTCATCAAGGATGGCTGCAGAGTGCCTGCTGTTGTGTGAGTTGTGGGGAGAAGCGGCTAGCCTCATCCCCCCCCACCCCCGGCAGCCACTGGAGATGCCCCCACCTTCTTATCTGTCTTCTCCTTGCCACGCCCAGCCTCTTCAAGGAAGCCCCTGAAACAGGCTCCCAGATGTGGAGCCTCTGCCCCTCACCCCAGGGCCTGCCAGGAAGCTGGGTTCCGGGGCTCCATCTCTGACCTCTGACCTCTGACCTCTGACTCTAGGTTCACCACACTGAGGGGTCACCAGCTCTGTGCACCCCCAGACCAGCCCTGGGTGGACCGCCTCATCCGGAGGCTGCAGAAGAACTCTGCAAAGGCAAGCCCGACCCTCCCCAGCCCTGCCTCCTCCCTCAGAGCCCCTGCCCACGACCCCAACCCATGACCCTGCCTCTCCTTCCTGCTCTAGAACAAGCGCCACAGCAGTTAGCCCCTGACGGCCCCAGAGGGAGCCCCGTGTCCGAGTGCAGGGATGTGGGTCCCTGCAGCCCTGGGGAACCAAGGATCAGGAGGACGGACCAGGCCTCCAGCAGCTCTGCACCAGACCTGACCCGGCCGGGACAGGAGCGTCGGTGGGAGTGGGAGTGGGAGCAGGGGTGAGTGTGGCGGGAGCGGGAGTGCAGCTTCTCCTCCACACCCAGACCGCAGTGCTTCCAATAAAGCCCAAGGGCACCCATGGACCTGTCTGTCTGCTGTTTGTTGTCTGTCCGGAAGGACCAGAATGGGAAAGAGGGAGATGGAATGGCAGGATCTCATTTTCCCTCTGCAACCTGAGCGATCTCCTCATGGACCCCTCCTTCACACCCGGAGTTCTTGGGATCGGTTCCCACGATCAGAGCCCCACCTGGTCTTCTCATGGCCCTCTCATCTCCACGGTTCAGCGACACCAAACTTTGGGTCTGCTCTCTGACTGAGCCAACTCTTTCATGCCTCCCGGTCTTTCTTCCCCAAAGCAAAGTATCCAGGTGTCTCAGAGATCAGGTGTCACCAGGGGGAGGGGAGATGTCAAGAACCAGCTTTCCTGGTGGGGGGGGGTGGCTGGCGAGAAGAGGCCCAGCTCTACTGCGGGGGCCGGGAAAGTCCCCGTCCACCCCACCGCCGACACCATTCCCTCTGTCTGGAACGCTCTTCTCTCTCAGTGGTTCACCTGCCTTCCCATCTGGGGCTTGAGGACTCTTAATCCAGGAAGCCTCCCCTGACTGCAGGCTAGATTAAGTAGCCTCCCTTCCTCCCAAGCTCCCACGGCCCTTGCCCCCTCCCCTTGTAGCGCTCATCACACTGAGTTCTAACGATAGTTTGTCAGTCCTCCTCAAGAGGTATCATGTCTATTTTGGTTTCCACTGTCTCCCTGGTGGTGTCACTGCCTGGCACAAGGTAGTCAATAAATATTTGTCTAGAAGATGAATACATATGTGAGGAAAGGCTCAACAGCCAGCAGTGAGGGCCCATCTGTCCACGCAGAATCTGACCCTCAGGCTAGCCTTCCTCTCTCACTCGGTCAGGCTGGGCCAGGTCCAGCCCCGCTGAGCGGTCCTGGGGCCACACTTCTGAGGGATGCTGACAGACAGACCTGGGAGCCAGAAGTCAGAGTGGAAGAGGGCCCAGAGCGTGGAAGAAGGAGCAGCCAGGGAGCCAGGGAGACTGAGCGAGAAGGAACCTCCCCACCAGCGCTGCAGCCCCCATGGGCACCAGGGCCAAGGCAACACTAAGACCGGGGAGTACAGAGGGGGAGTCTCCTCTTGGGGAGATGAAAGCACAGCGACTCTTGGAGCACACACCGCAGGGCTGCTCTGGAAGGAGTGAGTGATCTCCTCATGCCCAGATGTCCCCTGGGGAAGCTGCTGGTCTCCAACTTGGGCCTCTAAGGGCCTGTCCCACTGAGAACAGTCAGGCTGCGGCACTGGGTTGGATGACAGCTATGGCAGCAGACTGAGCATCGTTTCCCGGGAAGGCGGGGGGCGGGGGGGTCACCCTTATACCAGACATAGCTCATCTGGTAACAAAACCAGGCCTGGGCAGCCTGGGAAGGCGAGCAGTCGTGAGGGGCTTCCAGCCCCTCCTCACTGAGCTGAGTGCATAACAGCGCCTCAGCCCCTCTGCTCCCAGAGGGAAGGTTTTCAAAATCTCAGATATCCCATCTCTTAGAGTCACAGGAGTGGGTGGGATGGGGATAGTTTGCAAGAACGACTGCTATAGCTGGGAAGCGTGGCTCTGCCCCCTGGAGGAAACTGGCTTTCCAACTCGTGCCCCATGCGTCCGTCCATTTAGCCATCTCTGCACCATTAGACTGCCTGCCGTGCATCCATCTACCCATCTACTCATCCATCCATTGATCCGTCCCTGAAGGCAGCCAACTGTGGAGCTCCAGGGATCCCAACGACAGACACCTTTTGGACCCCGTGCCCTGTACTCCAGCAGGCGGAGGACAAACACAGGTGTGAGGGGAGCACATTTTTTCAAATCCTTCTTAGATCCCGGTGAAGCAAAGTGGAAGTCAGCCTGCCACAGAGGAAGACATAAAGCCTCCCTTCAGACTCTTGGGGGAAAATTCCAGATAGAGTAGGGGAAGTGAAGGCAGGAGCCCTGAGGAAGATGCTGCTGTGACAGAGGTCCTGGATGCTGCCACTGAGCGGGGACAGAACAAGCCCTGAGCTCCTCGCCCAGCCCACAGTCCTGCTTTGGGACTTCCTTGTGCCACTCCAGTCAAGTCTCTTCCTTACTCCCCATCTCCAAAACCTCAGTTCCCCCATCAGTCAGGTGTATGGGGAGAGGTGCTTAATTTTTAAGATTAAAATCCAAATCGAGGGCACCTGGGTGGCTCAGTGGGTTGAGGCCTCTGCCTTGGGTTCAGGTCATGATCTCAGGGTCCTGGGATCGAGCCCCACATCAGGCTCTCTGCTCAGCGGGGAGCCTGCTTCCCCCTCTCTCTCTGCCTGCCTCTCTACCTTGTGATCTCTCTCTCAAATAAATAAATAAAATCTTTAAAAAAATAAAATCCAAATCCAAAGATTTGACTCATGGGTCTTTTGGTCTCAGGCTAAACCCCCGGCATTCACACAGGCTCCCCCGAAATCATGCACATTCAGAAATGTCCCTACTTTTGGGGCCCCAGGGACCACCCTCTGGGAACAAAGATTGAACTGAGACTCGGGAAGAGGAAAAATAATTCAGGAGCTAGTGAAGGGGCTTGGATTGAACAGCCTCTGTCCAGACCCTGGAGGCCTGGGGAATAAAGAATTTCAAGAAAGTCTGAGGAGCCAGACACCAGAGTACCACAGGGAGCAGGCCTCCCCAGCCCTTGTCCAGCCTGTGCCTCCCCGTCCCCGGCCACCAACCCCTCCTGGGCACGGGGCCCTAGGCTCGCATCTCCCTGCCAGACATATGAGGGCTTAGCCCAGCAATCCGTGACTTGTCCCGACCACCCAAACATTCGCAGCGCTGAGACTTCATCTAATCACACCTGCTTCCTGTTTTACTCTGATTTACTGACAAGAGTTGTGTCGCTGTCCCGAGTTCTGGTAGGCCAGAAGCCTTCCTGCAAACCTGACAATGCTGGGGGTCCCTGTCTCCAAGGGACAATATGGACTTCGAGCTCCACAACCGGAATACAGGGGCCTGGCTGCCTGCCTCTGAGTAGACACCTTCCTGTCTAGGGCACATGGCTCCTGCTACGGGTTTAACAGCAGCAGAGGGAAAACTCCCTGCCCTGAAGGCCCCAGGCCCCAGCAGCCAACACCTCCCGAAGAGCACCTGACACCACTGCTCAGAGAGCTCCTGGCTCCCATCTACATGATGGACATAAAGCTCCCTGTCCTGTTTACGGACAGGGTGCCCAGAGAAAGGGATTGGACCTGTTCGTCTCCATTGCCCACACTGTTAGGGGCTGGCACAGAACAAGCCCCAGAATGCATTTAATCAACAAAAAATGCAACTGAAAATGGCCCTTTCCCACGATGTCCCGCCCAACTCATACGTGGAGCACATCCAGTTCTTAAAACATCGGGGCCGTCTCTGTTGCACGGGTAAATGTTTGGTAAGAACCAGCCCCATACGGTTTTGATCATATTTTCATCAGCTCGTGTTCGATTTCTCGGTAAGCCCCCACCCCCAGGCTCCCCTTTTCTGGCCTCCGGGAAACTCAGAAACAGCCAGAAAAATCTTGGAAATAACAGTCTCACAAAGGAGCAGGACTCCCAAGTGGGGAATTTCCTCAAGAACCCCTCCGTAAGAACAAGCCGGCACTTCCCTGGTCAGAGGACTTCCTCAGTGGTCCCTGAGACTGGGCCAGTGGTCTCTGGACAAGGAGAGACCATCAGGAACACCATGCCTGTCAGGCAAGATATCAACATTGTATAACTCCAGGGACACCATGTTCCCTGTAGTCCTTGTAAATGGTACCTCTGGGCACTGCAGCCCTAAATGTCAGAATATCCGTTAGTGTAGGGTCCCCAGTAGTCTCAGAGCTGCCATGACCTAGGGTCCTGACCCTGGCAAATCCTTGTGTCTAAAGGGATGCCACATCACTGGAACCCAGAACATTTATTCCTACCAGGCACTGTTCTCGGTGCTCGTGATACAATTGTGAACAAGACGGATGTGGTCCTGGGCTTCATGAAGCTGAATGAAAGCCTCTAATGAAGGTTACATTACTTGCCCCCACACACAAAAAGGCAAATAGACAAATGTATTAATAAGGATTCTTACTTGCAAGCCACTAAACCTCATTAGCTGATTTCTTTTATTTTTTTTAAGATTTTATTTATTTATTGGACAGAGAGAGAGAGAGAATACAAGCGGGTAGAGCTGTAGGCAGAGGGAGAGGGAGAAGCAGGCTCCCCACGGAACAGGGAGCCCGATTCAGGGCTCGATCCCAGGACCCTGCGATCATGACCTGAGCCGAAGGCAGACGCTTAACCCACTGAGCCACCCAGGTGCCCCTCATTAGCCGATTTAAACAGAAAAGTAATTTATTGAAAAGACCCTGGGAAATTGGAGCAAATGGGAGAGTAAGAGAGCCCGAGCAGCCGGAACAGCTTGCAGATCTTGCATAGGGCCGGGACAGGCCAGGGAGCCCTCCCGGCAGCGTCCCCAGAAGGGGTGCCAAACGCCAACACCACCCTCACATCCAGACAGCTGGAGCCCCTTCCCTGCGTCCCACGTTTCAGAGGGCTCTGCTCCGGCCCTCCCCCAGTCATATCTCTGGGCACAGGGCAACGAGTACACAGGGCTAAGGGGACATGTCCACCTGGAGCTTGTGCTTCTCCTTCTAGAGCACATTTCAGGAACCGAGCACTGGAGCACTCCCCGCCCAAGTGGCCCCAAGCAGCTTCCCGAGTCCGTGCAGGCCTCTCCCTGAGAGTCATCCTTCCTAGAATGGACTGCGTCACTCCTGGCATCCAGAGCGTTGCCAAGAGGTAGCTATTTCCAGGGAACAGGGAAGGACCTTGTACGTTTGGGGCCAGAGCGTCTACACCAGGCACATGAGGCCTTTCATGGTTCATGACAGAACCGAGGGTAGAAGGGGAGGGGGTGAAAGAGAAGGGGAACAAGTAGAGCGCTGGAGCTTGGCTCTCCCCTTGCCTCCTCATTCCATCATAGAACTCCAAGGAGTCCAAGAATTCTAAATTTGAACCTCTCCTTTGAATTGCTCTAAAAGCATATTTTTCAAGGCAGTAAGAGAGATATTTTTATCTGACAATGTGTTAGCTCGATTTATAACTTTTAAATATTTCTTTTTTAAAAGATTTTATTTACTGGGACCTCTGGGTGGCTCTGTCAGTTAGATTTTATTTATTTATTTGAGAGAGAGAAACAGAGAGCACGAGGGTACCGACAGAGGGAGAAGCGAATACCCCCTGAGCAGGGAGCCCAATCCCAGGCTCGATCCCAGGACCCCGAGATCATGAGCTGAGCCGAAGGCAGACATTTAACCACTTAACTGGCTGAGCCACCCAGGTGCCCCACCCAGGCACCCTAAACTTGGAAATATTTAGATCCACGGTATGCTGCTCTTCATTTGTACCGTTGCTCCAAACCCCGCAAATGTTAGGTGATCAGCTCACCAAAGTCTGCCTCTGGGATCACAGTTCCTGTGCCCCTGGGAAACACACGTCACTTCTGCCACCACTCCTTCACCAACAAAATAGACTCTCTACTAATCCTGCCCCTTTGTGTCACTGCTATCTTCCTATTCACAATCCTTGGAAGGTACTTCTGATGGGCTAAGTCCAAGTAGTATGTACAAGGCCTAACAGCAAAGGGGAGCGGGAATTGGTATGTGACCTTTGGGTATTTTATGATGGAAGGTAACTGTTGGTAACTAAGACTAATATAATGGGAAATTCCTCAAATATTGAAAGGGACTAAGGATGCGCATGGTGAAAACAATAATAAACACCTCTATAGCCTACCCTCTGGCTAGCCAACATCAAATTACACCCTTTGTCTCAAACCCTAGGCCTCTTAAAAAATTTAAGGGTATCACCTAATAATCACTTTTGCCTATACAACCAAAAAACCTCACTCCTCCTCAAAGAGAGACTCTTCAGGGTTTTAGCAATTACCACATCTGTCTTAGTCAGCTTGGGCTGCCAAAATTAAATACCATAGTCTGGGTGGCTTAAACAACAGAAAAAGCAACTTATTTTCTCACAGTTCTATAGATTACAAGTTCAAGATCAAGGTGCCAGCACGGTCAGTTTCTGGTGAGAGCTGGTGAGAGATCTCTACCTATCTTGCAGATAACCACCTTCTCACTCTGTCCCATGACAGAGAGAAAGAGATCTCTCTCTCTTTCTTTTCTTATAAGGCCACAGTCCTATCAGATTAGGGCCCTACCTTTATGACCTCATTTAAAAGATCCTATCTCCAGGGGCGCCTGGGTGGCTCAGTGGGTTAAAGTCTCTGCCTTCGGCTCAGGTCAGGTCATGATCTCAGTGTCGTGGGATCGAGCCCCGCATCGGGCTCTCTGCTCGGCAGGGAGCCTGCTTCCAGCCCCCACCCCACCCCGCCTGCCTCTCTGCCTACTTGTGATCTCTCTCTCTCTCTCTCTGTCAAATAAATAAATAAATAGATAGATAGATAAATAAATAAATTATCCTATCTCCAGATACAGTCACACAGAAACAATTCAGTCCATAGCAAAATCCAATTCTAAATCCAAGATCTCAGGGTGACATCCATTCTTCTTCTAGTTTGTTATAATTTCATCTCTGTTCTACCACACCCGGTAACCACCAACACACCTGATTGGTCAGGACAGGCTAGGTTATGTTGCAATAAAGACACCAAATCTGAGGGCCTGAGCACAACAAAATTCTATCCCCCACGCATACCAAGCCCGCTGTGGGTCTAGGCGGATCTTTAGCACAGCTGTGTTCCATGTGGCGGCTCAACAGTCTAGGCGGCCTTGATCTTCTGGCATGCTCCTTCATCTCGACAAATGTTTCCACGATCACTGCAGCCAGGAAAGACAGGCGTCTCTTGTTTAAACACTTCTATCCACAAATGACACATGCCATTTCTAGACACATGTCATTGGCCAAAGCATGTCATACGACCACACTTAACTTTAAAAAAAAAGATTTTATTTCTTTATTTGAGAGAGAGACAGTGTGTGTGAGTGCGAGAGAGCATGAGCAGGGGGGAGGGGCAGACAGAGAGGGACAAGCAGGCTCCCCGCTGAGCAGGGAGCCTGACTGGGGCTGGGACCCGGGGATGGCGACCTGAGCCGAAGGCTGACGCTTCACTGGCTGAGCCACCCAGGTGCCCCTAGTCATACTTAACTTGAAGGGAGCGACTGCCGGGAGGAGAAGTAAATCAGCATCTTGGTGAGTAATAATAATATCACCACAAAAATCTATCTTCAAGAATGGAATAGGGGCGCCTGGGTGGCTCAGTCGGTTAAGTATCTGCCTTTGGCTCAGGACATGATCTCAGGGTCCCGGGACCAAGCGCCAGCCCCCTCATCACCCCTCACTCAGCAGGAAGTCTGTTCCTCCCTCTCCCTCCGCTCGCCCCAATCACACTCTCTCTCAAATAAATAAAATCTTAAAAAAATAATAAAAATGGAATAAAGAAGGATGAAAGAAAAGGGAAGTCAGTTAAAGAAAGAGGGGCATTTCAAAACCAGGAGGAAAATATGGTTAAAAGCTATAGTCTGTCATTATGAAACTAGCCCTGGGGCTTTACTAGCATTTATTGTGTACTTCCTTCTCATACTCGTTTTCTATTGCTATGTAACAAATCACCACCAACTTAGCAGCTTCAAAGAATCCAGATTTATTATTTCACAGTCTCTGTGGTTCAAGAATCCAGGGACATACTGACTGGGTCCTCTCTGCTCAGGGTCGCACCAGACTGAACTTAGGCTCAGCCGGGGCTGCAGTTTCATTTCAGATTCAGAGTCCTCTTTCAGATTTGCCAGGTACAGGCAGCTGTGCTTGTAGGACTGAGGCCCTGAGTTCCTATAGCTGCCCGCCACATGGCCCCCTCTACAACATGGCAGCTTGCTTCTTCACAGCCAATATGATAGCATCTGCTGCTGCTTATTTCTCTTTCTTCCTTTCTTTTTTCTGAGTAAAACCCATGCCACACATGGGGCTTGAACTCACAACCCCAAATAGGCAGAGAGACAGGCAGAGAGAGAGGGGGAAGCAGGCTCCCTGCTGAGCAGAGAGCTCGACGCGTGGCTCGACCCTGAGACCATGACCTGAGCCGAAGGCAGAGGCTTTAACCCACTGAGCCACTCAGGTGGCTTTTTTAAGAGAGAGATTGAGCACATGAGGAGGGAGTGTAGAGGGAGAATCCTAAGCAGCCTTCACCCCCAGCATGGAGCCTGGCTGCAGGGCTCAATCTCACAACCCTGAAATCATGACCTGAGCCAAAATGGAGAAACAGATGCTTAACCAACTAGCCACCCAGGTGCCCCAAGGCACCCCCTTTTTAAGTTTGTTTTTTTTTAAGGCTACTGCTTATGTCTAATCTCGAGACACTTTTTTAAAGGGCTCACCTGATTAGGTCAGGCCCATCCAAGGTAATCTCTCTTTTGATGAACTCAAAGTCAATTGATTAGGGACTTTAATCACATCTGCAAAATCCCTCTATTTTGTCATTTATTGTAACCTAATCCCATGAAGGATATTCCATCATAGTTACAGGTCAAGAGGTTAAGGTGATCTCAAATCAAGGAGATACAGGCATACACACCAGGGGGCAGGAATTTTAGAATTATGTTCACCACACTTCCCCTGTAACTCATTCCCTCTACCTCCAACTGGCACTTCAGCTGGTTGACATTCTGTGACTGAAAAGAGACTTAAACCTTTATACCCAAGGGATACTAGACCCTAGTGGTCCTGCCTGATTAAGGTCACAAGGGTCATTCATTAACTTTGACCACTAGGCATGGCATCACCAAGAGGAAGTGCCCCAAGTACCCCAGGTATTATCCACACACATATAGCCTCTCATCACTTGCCCTTCCCCTTCCTTACCCACATTGGGATTAATCCCAAACTCTTGTCCCTCCTCTGAGCCTCTGTGCTTACTGTTCATTCTACCTGGGATGTCCTCCTCCTGCCTCACCCATTCTGGAGGCTCTGCAGAGATCCTTCCTCCATGGAGCCTTCTTTGCCTTCTCTCTGACCTCCCAGGGTTCTTCATCTCCAGTCACATAGATCACTTTCTATTTGGGGTTCAGGGACCCGTGTTTCCTGCACTTTCCCAGCAAGGAACCCTGGGGCCTGGAGTAACCCAAATTGCAGGAAACAAAAGAGAAGGGATGTTAGAAAATCCTGGCAGTGGTATTATCTCAAACTCCAGGGGGCAGAGGGCAGGAAAGGGGGGGGGGTGTATTATTGCTCAAGACTTCTCCCCATCCTGATATCCTGTCACCTCTGGAAGTCCTGTGCAATGTTCTACCCACACCCTGAGACTGAAGGGCCAAACTCTGCCCCTCTGGCTGGGCCAGGAGCCTCTGGATAGGGAAGGTTTGGAAAAGGATGGGGTGTGAAGCAGACCCCTTCCCACAATCAGGGACTTTCAGGGGCTGAGTCATCTGGTTTCTTCTTCATTTCCAGCTTCTTTCTGGAACCAGACAGCCCAGCCTTCTCAGGCCAAAGCCTCCACTCCACAGGCTAGGAGCCACACATTCTCGTTTTCTGCATACACTGGACGCCCTCTACAGGCCCCAAGAGCTTGAGAGCCCAAGTCGGAAGCCTCCTATCCCCTTTTCCCTCTGCAGTAGGAGCTCCCTGCAGCCCTGTGATGTTGGGAATCACAAATGGCTGGACTGAACAGCAACCAGAATACACAGCCACACACAAACAAGTGCCGACACCCTCTCCCACTCACATGTGCCCTACCCATGAACATACACACAGTCCATCACTCATAAACATCAAAGGACACACTGCAGACATTTAATCTTAAATCACAATATAGACACAAGGGCATATCAAACACACATGATTCATGCACGTGTCACAGACACACAGACACACAAACACACACAGACGTAATCTTTTCTCCTGGAGAGGAATATTTGTTTGGAAGAAATAGGTTGAAAAGCTACCTGGGGATACAGGGTGATATCCTGAGTGATGTAAAAGGAGGCTCAACTGCTTCTAGGTCTAATGGGGCTTATTGACTGAAGAGCCCTCTGTTTTGCTGGGTACTAGAGGGGTTTTCGGTTTGCAACAGCGCAGATAAGAGTTGGGGTAGAGCTATTAAAAAGAAATCTGGAGTTTGCAAGCGCTTAATCTATATAACTTGTACGAAAGTTCATTCTTAGAAGCTGGACTCCTGAACTCAGCCAGCTACGTTAAACTATCCTCACCGCATCCAGGGTGCCATAAAGAGAAGTCTCCTGATACTGGCAATACATAGTTGGTGATAAATGAGAAACAGCGATGGACCTGACCTTCACTGAGTTCTCACTGTGAGTCAGGCACATGAACTACCTCACAGGATATACATTAGTTCTATTTTACGTGTGCGGAAACCGTCACCTCTTCCGTCATCTGTCCAAGGTCATAAAGCCAGATTCAAACACGAGTTTGAATATTAAAATCTTGTTTTCCTTCATTGGTAATGGCAAATGCAAGGCATACATGTGCCCGCTCCCAACTCACATCCCCAAAAATATTTATCCAGACTAAGGATTGGCAAACTATGGCCTGTGGGAGAGATCCATCCTGCTCCCTGTTTTTGTAAACAAAGTTTTATGGAAATGCAGCCATGCCTGTTCATTTATATATTGTCTATGGTTCCTCTGGGGCTACAACAGCAAAGCTGAGTAGTCACTACAGAGACAGTATAGCCAGCAAAACCTTAAATATTTACTCTCTGGCCCTTTACAGAAAAAAAGTTTGCCAACCCCTCATCCAAACTCAGCCTCAGTACTGGAGTTAGCAAGTACGACAAGGCTTATTGCCTTCTTAGCCCTGCAGGGTAGTCAAGTAAATAAGCGAATGGGATAGAGCATGGATGAATGAACAGGTGGATGGATACTATAGGTCATATATCAGAGTTTGCTCCAAATGCCAATGTTCTGCC
This sequence comes from Nasua narica, assembly GCA_028533885.1. Lineage (NCBI taxonomy): Eukaryota > Metazoa > Chordata > Mammalia > Carnivora > Procyonidae > Nasua > Nasua narica. The sequence goes on along the minus strand of CM052813.1, from coordinate 48,224,234 downwards.
ATCTATACACTGGGTAACCTTGGAAAAAATTCTGGGTCTTAGGTTCCTCGTCTGTAAAATGGGAATAATAGTAATTATTATTTGGAGCTCCTCCCATGGCAAATGACAAAAATCCAACTTAAAGTAGCTTAAGCAAAAAATTAAAATTGTCGTATCACAGAACTAGGTCCATTAAAAATAGATTTTAGGGGCACCTGTGTGGCTCAGCCAGTTAAGCATCTGACTTTTGATTTTGGTTCAGCTCATGATCTCAGGGTTGTGAGATTGAGCCCCACATTGGACTCCACAGCTGGGTGTGGAGATTGCTTAAGAGTCTCTCTTTCCTGCTCCCTCTGCCCATTCCCCCCGACACACACTCACTCATATGGTCTCTCTCTCCAAAAAAAAATTTTTTTAAATAGATTTTAGTCTACTAATGCCCTAGGGGTCCAAATGATGTTAACTCCATCTCTTAACTTCTAATTCTTTTTAGGGGTGTTCATTCCTCTTGTAAATAGGTACTCTTCTAGCAGCAGGAAATAGGGACCCTGGAAGCCTCAAGTCTACATTTTATAGTGAGCCATCTAAAACAGAGGCCCTCTGGGGTGTCTGGCTGGTTCAGTGGGTACGGCATGTGACTTTTGATCTTGGAGTTGTGAGTTCAAGCCTCATGTTGGGTATAGAGATTACTTAAGAATAAAATATTTTAAAAATAGAAGTGCCAAGGTGGCTTAGTTGGTTAATTGTCTGCCTTTGGCTCAGGTCATGATCCCGGAATCCCGGGATCAAGTCCCCGGGACCCACATTGGGCAATCTGCTCAGCAGGAAATTTGCTTCTTGCAGAATGGGGGGTGGGTAGAAGCAGAGGCAGATCCCCCACTGAGCAGGGAGCCTAACCCATCCGGAGCTCCATTCCAGGACCCTGGGATCATGACCTGAACTGAAGGCACACGCTTAACTGAGCCACCCAGGTGCCCCAACTTCTCCAGTTTTATCTTGCTACTTGTCATTGTTCTAGGAAATCTGGAGAACCAGCTGCCTCCCCTGGGAGGAATTTTCCCACTCCTCCCACCCCCAGGTTTGTTTTTTGTTTTGGGGGGTTTTTTTTTAGATTTTATATATATTTATTTACTTGAGAGAGAGAGAGAGAGAGCATATGCGCGCGCACAAGCAGGGGGAGCAACAGGCAGAGGGGGAAGCAAGCTCCCAGCTGAGCAGGAAGCCTGACGTGGAACTCAATCCCAGGACTCTGGGACCATGACCTGAGCCGAAGGCAGATGCTTAACTGACTGAGCCACCCAGGTGCCCTCCATTCCTGGGTATCTTAGAACCACAAAGAAGAGGTGGGGTGAGGAGAAGCCTGGGAAAGGGCTCCACACAAGGACTCCTGCAACCCACACACTTGCTGCTTCCAGAGAGTCTACCCATTTGTCCATCTCTCTCCATCTTCTGTGCCCTCCTGCACAGCACCACTCTTCTCAGCATCTTCTCTGATTTCTTGGTCTTCCCTGGAAAGGGGAAGGGGTAAAATGGTAAGATGAGGGGCAGAGGAGGGATCAGAGAGTCTGTGAAGGAGACTGAGTTCAGGTCAACACCCAGGTCTGAGTGTGTCTGTGAACCTGAGAGTGTACACATGCCAAATGGGTGTGCCCTTGTGACTGTATCCCTGTGTACTGTCTGTATAGCTGTGCATTGTGCACGTTCCTGTGCAATCTATACACAGACTTGTGTGGTGCGGGTGTGCCCGTGTCCCAGGTGTGCACCTGTGTGATACAGATGTGCCTGTGCCCCTGCTATTCCTGAATGTGTCAACACCTGGATGGGTCCTGGGGCCTCTGGCTGCCTTCTCTCTAGAGGTTCCATGTCCTTTAGCCTGGGCTTCTAAAGGAAGAAGAGGATGGTGCATGTGGGCAAAAAAGAAAGGAACCCTAAAGCTATGGCACTGGGGATAGGCATCCTGAATTCTAGTCAGGGCTGTGGTCTTCCCATGTAAAAGTCTCTCAAACCCTAACCCTTATACCCACCCCCCAGCTCTGAGTGATGCCAGCAACTCCGAGGACTCTGTCTCTTGGTGAACCAATATCCAATTTCCAGGAACATTTTTGGTGCCTTTTTATTCCTATCTCCTTCTCTATGATGCCTGTAGGGTACTGTTGGCTCTGGGGGGGCGGCAGTGAAGAGTAACTGGTCTCTTCCTCTTCCAGTCACCTCCTCCATCACCTGGGCCTCCACTCACCATCTTACTTCCCTTCTCCTTGCCAAGCTCCTCCCCACAAGGAAGCCCCTGAAACAGGCTCCCAGATGTGGTCCTCCGTTTCTGCCCCTCACCCCAGGGCCTGCCAGGAAGCTGGGTTCCAGGCCTGTTCCAGTCCTTCTGATTCCAGGTTCACCGTCCTTAGAGATCACCAGCTCTGTGCACCCCCAGACCAGCCCTGGGTGGACCGCCTCATCCGGAGGCTGCAGAAGAACTCTGCAAAGGCAAGCCCGACCCTCCCCAGCCCTGCCTCCTCCCTCAGAGCCCCTGCCCAAGACCCCAACCCATGACCCTGCCTCTCCTTCCTGCCCTAGAACAAGCGCCACAGCAGTTAGCCCCTGACGGCCCCAGAGGGAGCCCCGTGTCCGAGTGCAGGGATGTGGGTCCCTGCAGCCCCGGGGGAACCAAGGATCAGGAGGACGGACCAGGCCTCCAGCAGCTCTGCACCAGACCTGACCCAGCCGGGACAGGAGCGTCAGTGGGAGTGTGAGCGTGAGCAGGGGTGAGTGTGGCGGGAACGGGAGTGCAGCTTCTCCTCCACACCCAGACCACAGTGCTTCCGATAAAGCCCAACCGGTACCCAGGGTTCTGTCTGCAATCTTGTTTGCGGCCCAGGCAGGGGAAGAGAGGTATGAGAGGGAGAAAGAAGGTGGAATGGGGGGAAAGAGTAGTGTACCCATTTGCCACACTTCAGGCTGAATGACTCTGGTCATTCCCCTACAGTCCAGCCAGAAGGGTCTCCTCCTCCCTCCCCAGACAAACTGAGGCAGCTACTTCCAACCCCCCACGCTGGGTTTATTGTGCTTTCTAGGCTCTACTGCAACACGCTCTATTGCCTCCAACCAGCGTGCCATGTTTACTGTAATAATCTGGCTTCTCTACTGCTGTATACCCATTCCTAGCATGATATATTTGCTGACTGAATGTAGGAACAAAAATCACAGGAATATAAATTTCAGCTCAGCGAGGAAGGGCTGTGACCCTCTGGCCATTAAGTGACTTGGCCAAAGCCACTCAGACATCAAGTACTTCTGCAGTCTGCTCCATCTAGGCTAGGACCTCTCTGGAGACCTATTCCTCCTCAGACCGGAGTCATACAAGTGGCAGGGCAGAGGGCAAAGAAAGGAGAGACGACTGGGAAAACGGTACTGGATAGCGTTCCAAAGCTCTTATCTTGCGGCCTGGGGCGGAAGTCTCTAGGGAGAGAGCTCCAAAATCTGATTCTATTCCCTACAAAGTAGGTCCCGTGCTCGTCTGCACCCTAGTTAATAGGGCCTGACTCCGCCCCTTTAGTAATAGATGGACCCTGGCTCCACCTCCAGCGTGACACTTTGACTCCTCCTCCTCTGAAGAAACGCTCAGACTTCGCCCCTTCCGGGTAATAGGCAAGCCCCACCCCTGGAGCGCGACGGAGTCCCTATGACGTAACGGTAACGGTCTGTTTCCGGGGTGGAGCCAGGGAGGGCGGGAGTTTAGGCTGCGCCGACCCCTCAGCCCCCCTCCAGGTGATCCCAGCCCCCGAAATCCTCACCCAGGGCCCCAAATATCCCAGGCCCATGACCGCAGAGCCTATCGCCCTGACCCCCTGAATGCCCCAGGCCCCCGAGGTGACCGACCTCCTAATTCCTTAACGTCTGGTGCCTCCCAATTCTTCAATCCCACCCTGTCCCAATGTGGCAATTGAGGCCTCCCGGGGGCACCTGCCTCAGATTATTTGAGAACAGGTCCGACTGGTCCTGAGAATGACAGAGAAGGGGACCTGGGGCTGGGGTATCCTTGATCCAATCATGCCGCTCCCCAGGAGACGTTCGGAGCCCAGGACATGTCGGGATTGAGGAGATACGAGGTGGCGCTGGAGGCGGAGGAGGAGTGAGTGGAGGCGGGTTCTGCGGAGGAGGAACCTAGCCGCTCCGGGGTGGGGGGAGGGCGCGAGTTCTCTGCGGGCGGAAGGCGTGGGGCCCCTCAGGGGGCGTGGGCTGCGGAGGGAACCGCCTCCAAAGGGCGGGGCGGAGCCTTCCAGGAGAGGGGCGAGGCGTCTGAGCGGCGGAGTCCGTGGGGTCAGCCCCGCCCCGCCCGGCCCGGCTCGGCCTTCTCTCTGCAGGATCTACTGGGGTTGCTTCTACTTTTTCCCCTGGCTGCGCATGTGGCGGAGGGACAGGAGGTGAGGGGGCTCGACACCGCGGACCCGCCCGGGGCACACGAGGCTCAGCCTCAGGAGGACGGATGGGGGGAATCCGGGAGTCCCCTCCCTGCCTCATGCCACTGTCGGGTTGCCCCACAGCTCGGCGCATCCCCGGGAGCAGAAGCTGGAGCCTCTACGAGGCCTGATGAGCTGTCTGTCAAGCGGCCTGGGCCCTGCCCCCCAGCGCTCGGGTCGCGGCCTCCCCCGCCGCACCCCCACCGCCACTGCCCAGCCAGCCGGTGCATTAAAGATTTAAACCGAAGCCACCGTGCTGCCCTCCTGACTCTGCCGCCGCTGCCGCCATTCGGGCTGGGAGCCCCTCTGCACGCCTGCTTTTCGTTACTGACAGGGCCTCCCTCCCTGATAGGGTGCTCTTTCATATCCAGGCCCCTTTATTACTAAGGATCCCTCCTCAGTGTCAGGCCTCCCCTTACTGTCACTGACTGCCCTGTGCCACCTATCCCCCTGCCCCCCCCCCCACTTCTCTGTAAATAGCTTATATGCCCGGAACTAAGGAGCCCTGTCCCAGTTTTCCTCCCAGCCTGTCCCCACATTGATGTGTTCCACCTTCCTTCTAGACAGGACTTGGCCAGGTGTCTGGAGAATCTTCTTCTGAGAGTGAATCTAAGCTATTGTAAACCCAGAGTTGTAGGAAGTAGGCTGTGAGAGGAGAAGATTCCTAGCCACTGACTCCCTCAACCTGCCACAGGGGAGTGACTTGGGACTGTTGGAGATCTTTTCTACAATTAATACCACAATTTCTGCCCCCGCCCCAAGTGTTTTCCCAGCTTACCTACCAGTTCTTGCTCTATCCCTGGGAGAACCCGAAGGCCACTGCTCCCTGCCACTCCTATCTTGTCACCTAGTTGACCTGAGACTCTAGCTCCTGAAGTGCTGAGGGTGAGGGACTCAGTGGGCCTGCTTTCAGTTAGGGATGAGACCCAGCACCAGAAAAAGTACCAGGAAATTAAGGTACAGAGACAGCCCAATTTATGGGTGGGGGCAAAGCTAACTTTTGGCCTGGGGCTGCCCCCACCGCACCAGATTGTGGCTGGGGAGAAGACTTGGCCCTATCTTTGGAACAGCCAAAGGGGAGGGATGGGTGCATACCTGGAAGAATTCATTTCTTGCCTTCCCAGGTATCTGGACCGTTGGTCCAGGAAAGACCACAAAGTATGTGGCAGACAACCAGCTGATGGAGATCTGTGATAAGTAAATGGCATCCCAAGAGCTACACCCAGGCTCTGGGGCACAAGTCCAGACTGGAGGGTGGGAGAGACCCCCAGGCCTCTGGTACTAGCAGTTCAAGAAGAGTGACCTCTGGGTTGGGGCCACCTTCAAGAACGGGCCCAGGCTCCTGAGCCATTTCCTCAGAAGGTCTACATCACGGACCCTGTCGAAAGTGGAGTGCCCTGTCCAGCCCTGGGCCTACACCGCACCAGGACACTGTCAGAGTCCTGAGTATCCACGAGACAAACTCCAGGAAAGGGCCTCAAGCCTCATCCTGGACAGGAAGGAGAAGCTTGAGTTGGTCAGCATGGGAGGGGGACTAGTTCTTACTTTTGGAACGGATGGTCCCTCCCGATGGTTTCAACAGCCCTGCAGCGCAAGATGCCCAGGATAGGTTTGAGTACCTATCCCAGGAAAAGGCCTGCCCCTTAGAGGGGAGCTGGCCACAGAGCAGAAGGCTGCAGAAGGCACCCTTACAACAACGAGATAAGGTCTGGATTACTGGGTTATGACTCAGTTTGTTTCAAATACAGAGCAGGACTTGAGGGTTGAAATCCCCAGACCAGGAGTGCGAAATTCTTCAAGGTGCCAGAGGCACTAAACTTAGCAGCTTGTCCCCACCACAGGCATTCCCCGGCTTCCTGGAAAAGACAAGAGGAGGAGGAGGGCTTTTGCTTTAGGGGGTAAGGGGAAGAAGGGAGTGGGGGCTGGGAATGTGATTAGGAGATAAGAAACAGAAAGCAGAGGAGAGGTTGGGGCTTTAGCAAGATGGGATGCAGAATGCATAAGATTGGGGTGGGGGGTGTATGACCGGACCTGGGTGGGCAGCAGGGAGAGGCTGGAATTTGAATAGAACAAAAGAGACGTAATTGAGCTCTTGATCCAGGATTGATTCTGGAAACCCCAGGCCCCTGCTGGCAAGAGGCTGGCATTTCTGGGACAGGACCAGGCACAAACAGAAAGGTAAGATTTCTTACGTCTTTTTTCCTGTTTGACAGCAGCAACCTGGCACCAAAGAACTTTATCTTCTCTCCTCTTCCCACTTTATCTACCCATTCTTCCTCCCTGTCTCATCTCCCTGGGGAAATGAGCATCCCAAAGGTACCCCAGTAGCTAGCACCCAGCTTCTCACTCTTGGCCCCAGCCAAGACTCATCCTCAGCCAGCAGAGCTTGCTTTAGGGATCCATACCCATCGATTTTTCCTGATAAGACAGGCAGGCTAGGGCAGGAAGGAGAGAGGGGAAGATGAAGGCAAGTTGGTGCTGGCCTGCCCTCTGCTCCCGCCCCACCCACAATTCCCCTATGAGAATTTGTGTGTGCTCGAATGATTGTGAAGACACAACTATGTGGGAGTGGGACTTCGAGTACAACTGGGGCTATGTGATTCTGTCTTTGGTCCTCTGACCACCTACGGTTGACTGAGTGATTGAGGTGTGACTGAATGTGACTGTGGGTATGTGAGTGTGAATGTCCATCAGTGGACATGTGGACACTTAGGTGCCCTTACTCAGTCACTGTACCTTCGGTCTTCACATCACGCACTACCCCCCTCTCTCCAGCTTCTCTGTCCAGGGCTTAGAAGCCATGCAAAATGGCAGCCCCAGAAGAGGAAGGGGTCTGTGGCAATTAGGGCCCAGGAATGTCACAGGATGAGCAATGCATCTTCACCTGCCTCTGACTCACCTGGTGCCCCAGGTAAAAGGCACTAGATAAAAGGTAGGGGAGGAGGAGGAGGAGAGAGAGAAGTATCCAGGCTGAGCAGCATGAAGGGGCCCTCATCCACAAGCAGCCTCCTGCTGCTGCTGTTGCTGCTGAGCCCAGCCCCTGGAGCAGGTGAGCCCTTGGGGGGTCTAGACGGGCAGGGATTTGGGTGAATGGGATGGAGGGAAAGGGACCGAGGAAGTCCATCCTCCAGTTGTCTGATGGAAGGGTTTTAGGTCAGGAGCCCTCTAAACACACGGCCCCATGGTTCCCTAGCGCTGCCACTGCCAGCCAGCATTACCTGCTGCACTCAGCTCTACCGCCAGCCACTCTCGAACAAGCTACTGAGGAGGGTCATCCGAGTGGAAGTGCAGGAAGCTGATGGGGACTGTCACCTCCAGGCCTTCGTGTGAGCTCTGACCCTCCCCCCTCATACGGACCCCTGACTCTGACCTCGGTCCCGACCCCTGATGCTGATGCCAACCCCAACCCCAACTGCTAATTCTGATGCTGACTCGGGTTTTCATCTAGCCTTTCCCCTAACCCCTGGACCCTAACCTCATCGCCAAGCTATGACCATGGCTTTGGACCTTTCCTTTCCTAGGCTTCACCTGTCTCGACGCAGTGTCTGCGTCCACCCTCAGAACCGCAGCCTGGCTCGGTGGCTCGAGCGCCAAGGGAGGAGGCTCCAGGGGACTCTGCCTTAACTGAATTTGGGGCTGACAGGGAAAATGGACCAGGGCCCCCAGTAGCCGAAACAATAAAGCAGCATTGGACAAGTCTCTGACCGTGGTTTCCAAGTTCTCCTTGTGAACATGTGCATTCTCCTGTGAGCCCTGAATCTGAAGCTGGGAGACATGTCAATAAGCAGAAGAACCTCCTCATTCTCTTTATTCACATCTTCACAAACCCCTCCAGGGGCAAGGCCAAGCGCCAAGGAGCCATGGGTACTCCCCAGGCACCTACATGCATACATGGAGAGAACACATGTTCCCTACCTCACATGCACATGGGCACACGTGGACACAAACACACATCTACACACATTCCTCAGGTGGACCTCCGGCTCTGAGATGAAGTGAGAGGTCCAGGCACCTTTCAGCCGGCAAGTTTGAAACAGAGCCTGACAGAACTGGGCTCCACAGAACCTCCAGCTGAGACCACTCCCTGCCCTCCTGCCTCCGTGGGGATCTACTATCCTGCCTGGGTTCTATCTGTCTGTCCATCCACACCAGCAAGACAGAGTTATAGGTGGAATCAGCTGAAGCCCTCCTGGGTCATCTACAGGTTTGGGGCTCCTAGAAGAAGCAGGAGGCAAATCAAGGAAGATAATAGGACTAGATTTTGGCCCAGACACCCTGAGAATGAGGGAGGGGACCCAGCTCTGAGCCCAACACCAAGAACGAAAAGGGGAACCCAGCTCTGATTGAACCCCAACACCCTGAAGATGAAGTGTTCCTAGTTCTGGGCCCAGATAGATCAAGAATAAGGGAGGGGACCCAGCTCTGATCCAAGACACCCCAAAATCAGGATAGATATCCAGCTCTTAGCTTACCACCCTGAAAATGAGGGGGCCATCTAGAAACCCCAATACCAGTGAGAGAAGGAAGAGCTCCAACTCTGAGCCCAAGAACTTAATGAAAGATCCATCCCTGAGCTTAGACATCGTATGACTGAGGTGACCCAACTCTGATTCCTAACACCCTTACAGTGACTAGAGCATCTGGCTCTGAATCCAGACACTCAAAATGAGGGTACACATCTCTGTGTCCAAACCTCCTAGATGTCCTACTCACCTGGAAGCTTTTCTACTGGAATCACTGGAGCCAAGAACCCAGGCTTTTGGGGTCCATCCTTCCCATCTGGTTTCAGTCTCAGCCTGGAGCACAAAAAGGTAGCAGGGATCTCTGTCTCCTCCAAAACAGTGTATAAGTAAAGGGTCACCAGAGAAATCAGTGAAAATAATGAAGTGGGGATTGGAGGGAGGAGGGGGGGAGTTGTTCCAGAATCAGGGAGTTTCCCCGGGAAATCATGAAGGGTGGGAATGGGTGTGGTCTGTGGGTATCAGAATATCTGTATGGGATCTGAATTTGAAGGGCCGCTGGCAGTTACTTACCAGAGCCCCAGTGCCAGGGCCCCAGCTGCCAGTCCCAGGAAAGAGAAGATTCCCAAAGATGCCAGCACTGCTACCTGCTCCAGGGGGTCTCTGTGGTCTGAGGGGGGAGGGTCACAGGCCACTGTCAGAGTGAGGCTGCCTGACCAATCCCTTTCTCTCCGGGGCTTTCCCATCCTATACAACCTTTGTTCACCTGGCCAAGCTTACCAAGTGGCCGTGGGTCTGGCAGGAGGGAGGGCCTGGGGGGAGGGGGGCTGTCTGCCTGCAGCTCCTTCTCCAGGGCCTTCTGTAGCTGTCCCTCAGCCGGTATCTCCTTCGGCAGGGGCCCTGAAGGGAGGTGAGACCTGAGGAGAATTCTCCACACGGGGTGGCGGCAGAAGATGGGGGCCTGCTAGGTGAGGCCAGGGCCTGGCTTGGACACGGGGTGGGGGTGGGGGGTGCCCAGGAGGTGGAAGCCAAAGGGTACAACCAGCTTCTGGGGACCTAATGGAGATGGAGGCTGAGGGGCAGGGCTTAAGCTGGGACAGGGCTGTGGACAACCAAGGCTGAAGACTGGGACCTCAACAGCCACTGGCGGGATACGTGCGTGCAGCCCACTTGCACACCCATCCGGCCGACAGATGCTGAGGGACGGGCCCGCTGCCCGTGCCCTGGGCTCAGTCTCTCACCGGTGCTCGGAGTTCCCCAGGCCTCAGGACTCCAAGCACTCCAGGTGCCAGCGTCCAGAAAGTCCCGGGCACTGACTCGTACAGCGTGGGGCAGCCCAGCCACAGCGTCCGTGATCACCTCCTCCAATCCAGCCGGCTCCACCTGGGAATGAAGATGGTTCCTCGGCCCGTTATCCAGGTTGTTAATGCCAAGCCTACCTGCCCCCAGCCTTAGTTAGCAAAGAGCACCCCTTCCTCCCCATCCCGTCCCTGTCAGACTGGTGGAGCTGTCTGGGCCTCACAAGGGGTGGCCAGTGGCGTCAGGTGTATACCTAGTGTGTGGAAGACAAAAGTGCATAGTGGTTACACAGACTGGGTTCCGTCAGGGGAACCCATCAGCCTGCCTGGGTTCGAATCCTTGCTGTAGCACTGAGTGACCTTGGGCCACGCAGTGCCTTGGCTTCTTCCTTTGTAAAATAGAGGTGAATATACCTGAGTAAGACAATGCATGCAAAATGTGTACCATGGTGCCTGGCGGCCAGGCGGTGCCCAATAAATATTGGGCATTATCTGAGGCAGCCACTCCCAGACTTGCTGCTGGCCAATCTTTAACGTCTTCAGAGGTGGAAATTCACCACTGTCCTCATCTGGGTATATGAATCTTTGTATGAGAATGTGCCTTTGGGTGCAAGGCACTCCTTTTCCTAGAAAAGTCATTTGCAAAAAGCCACTCCTGTTCTCCCACAGATGGGCTGGCATCAGAGTTACAGCCCCGCAGGGCCCCGGGGCAACCCAGCACAAAGGCTTGCCGGTGGACAGCACTCTGTTGGGGGAGGTGACAGGGCTCTGGTGACCTGCCAGTGCACCATGCAGAATAGCTAGGGACATGAAACCAGAGGCAGAAGCCATAGCCCCAGACTGGGACACATTCTAGGCCTCACCGTGGACCAGGCCGGATGCTGTGCCGGACGGTACTGCAGTCGGAACTTGAGCAGAAAGTGGGGCTGGCGGGGCCAGGAGGCAGGGTACGTCCAGCTGGCATGCAGGCGGCGGGGGTAGCCAGGAACCGACTCTACCCGAAGCCCCTGGGGTGGGTCAGGGCGCACTGAGGGTAGTGGGGATGCAGTCAGGGCAGGCAACGGGTACCTATCCCTTTCCCACCGCCTCCCAAGGGAAGGTGGGTAGATGCCTAGAGGCACCTGAGGGAGGCACTTCCAAGGGGTTTGGGGAAATCTTAAGCTTCATCATCCTCTGGGCTCAGGACCTGTCTGTTATCCTATTAGAAAATGAGCTGGGGCGCTGGGGCTCAGCCGGTTGGGTGTCTGACTCTTGGTTTTGGCTCAGGTTATGATCTCGGGGTCGTGGGACTGGGCCCACATTGGGCTCCGTGCTCAGCGTGGGGTCTGCTTGTCCCTCTCTAGCTCTTAGCTAGATATGGATCAAAAGGTGAGAAGGGCCAGCAAGAGCTTACACTGGGCAGGGAGGACCCGAGGCATGGCTGCCTTCAGCACAGGGCCTGGCAACACGGGCAGCTCTGGGGCTAGGCACTTCCTGTGCACTAGGAAGCCAGGGAGGGCTAGCGGCAGCGGCCTCTAGAGGCTGAGGTGACCCTGCCTCCTGGGCTGATCTCTTCGGCTTCTTAGTGTCCACAGTAGCTATCCATGTGCTAAAATGGGGTCTCCGTCAGGAGGGAACTGCTTGGAGCTCTGCAGGTGGAGGATCGGTGTTGGGGAACTGCGCCCTGGAGTCCATCTCTGAGGAGCAGCAGGAACGGGTACTCACAGATGCTCTGCAGGCTCACGTCTAGCAGGCGCGTGCTGGCCCCCAGCGGGTTCACCTCAGTCACATTTATTCGGTACTGGCTCCAGAACTCCGCCCCATGGACTACACAGCGGGCAGCCCCGGGGGGATCCTGTGGGCACGGCCAGGGCCCTGTGGATGGATTCATCCTAGGAGGGACGATGGGGTCGTGGGCTTTGGAAATGCTCATTGGGGGATCCAGCTGGAGGCCCCAGCTTCTCCCTTATGTCCTACCTCAGGCCATCAGCTCCCGGTATGGTCTTCTTCCTGGCAGGGAGGGGGCCATCTGAGGTCGGGAAGGAAAAGAGCATCCTCCCTCTCTCTAAGGCCTTCCTCAGGGCCTCCCTCGCCGCCTCCCACACACACCCAAATGTCTAGGCTTACACACCCAATCATGCACACACCTGTAGGAGGTGAGGTAGCGGGTGGGTAAACCGCTGACCTGACTGGGACTCCAAGTGCAGGAGAAATTCTCATAGTCAGCTGCTTGGCAGGAGACAACAGGGCGGGCTGGGGGGTCTAGAGGCAGAAGGTACAACTGGAGTCTGAGAAGTTCCCAGGTCCTTCCCATCCTGGAGGGCTTACTCAGGGCCTAGATTCCCTCAGGAGCCCTTGCCTCATCGTGGCCGCCCAATACGCCCTCCCCAACTCACAGCCCAGCTGTAGGGTCACAATGCCCCCAAGTGCACCATCCAGGGTCCGGCAGATGTAGGTGCCTTCGTCAGTGCTGTCTGCCCGGGCCAAGACCAGTTCATGCCCTAGTCCAGAGTCAGGTCCCTGAAGCAGCCTCGTCTCCCCGTCCCGAAACCAGGACACTGGGGCCCTGAGGGTGAGATGAGGTGATGATGGAAGATTTAAAGTGTAAGCCAAGTCACAGCTCTCCATTGGCTTCTCACTGTGTTTGCAATAAAACCCAGAGTCCTTTAAGTCCTTTAAGTCCAGGGGCTTACAAAGCCCCTGGTGATCTAGCCCTTGCCTTCCTTTCCTTCTTCAGCTCCTCCTTCTCTCCCCCTCACCCACTACACTCCAGTCACATTGGTCTTCTTTCTGCTCAAGAGTACTGAGCTCATTCACACCTCAGGGCATTTGCACTAGCTATTCCCTCTGTCAGGAATACCTAACCTGTGCATGGCTGCCTCTTTCCTGACCTTCAGAAATTAGCTTCAATGTCACCTCTTCAGAGAAGCCTTCCCTTGTTACCAATAAAAAGTAACCAATCAGTTTTCCTCTTCCACATCACTTTCTTTTGATTTTCTGCCCTGCAGGTACCGTTCCCTGGCAAGATGTGCACTGCTAGATCCCAGAGCCTAGAACAGACCGGGGACTTAGCAGGTGCGCAAACATGTTGGTTCAAATTTTCGGTTGAATAAGGATGGTCTGAGGGTTAGGATAGAGATGAGGATTAAAGACAGAGGGGTCAAGGATGGGAGGGGCACGGGGACTGGACAGAGTCAAGAAAGGGTCATGAGTGTCAGCCCAGTGGGCGGAGGCGGGGGGCACTTACCCAGCAGTCACTCCGGGGCAACACAGCGTCATGGGCCTGCCAGCCTGCCCGTACTGGACCCCTGTGGAGGGCACTTCTGAGGAAAGGCTCCTCCCTTCCTTCTCTCCCATCCTAGCCCCCACTTATGAGCAGGACAGGGTAAGCTAAGCGGCAGACTTTTAAGCCCTGGGAGGGGTCACGGGGTCAAAGCATCATGTTATAATCTAGAGACGAGGTCAGAAGGCAGGGCAGAGAAGGAATGTTGCCAGGCTGGCTGTCAGGGGTTGGGGGTCACAGATTAGGCATGCAAGGGGTTCACAGCGAGGGTGGCAAGTCACAAGTCAGAGTTGGAGGCATACAGCAGGATTCTTCTCACCTGGGGGACCCCAGGCCTGGGGACAGGGGAAGGCGGCGGACACCAGGGCTACAGCCACGGCCAGCAGGACCCTGCTCAGCCCTGAGCAGCTGCTGCTCATCTGTGTGGAGAGAGGCAGGGTCAGCAATCCCCCATTCCCGGATGCGAGGCCAAAGCCTGCCTCCTCCTCTAGAAACTGGGACCTTCTAGGAAGAAAACTGATACCAGATGGGGTGAGGATATGAGAAAACAGCAGGTGATCTGATCTAAGGTCCCCCTTTCCACCATACACACAGTGCTCCATGTGCGTGTACACACACACACACACACACACACACACACACACACTCCATCTTAGTCCTAGGCCTAAGGCCCAGAACAAAAGCCGGAGGCCACAGACTGTGCCAGCAGTCCCCCACCCCCCCCCCACACACCACCCTTGGCGCCCACCCCGGGAACCAAGTGCTGGCACCAGCTCAGTCGCTCCCATTAACTCCTCCAACCCAGCTGTTGGGAATTCCAGTGTCCACCCCGACCTGGCCAAGGGCGACTCATTGCCTCTGGTTAACCTGAGACAGCCTTCATCAGCCTTGGGTGGGGGGCTGTCATGGTGGGTCTGAGCCCACGCTGTCTTCCTACCATGAGGCCTAGCCCTGCTCTGGCTGCCAGGCCTCTTCTCTCCTGGGCCGGGCTCCTTGGGCCACTCTTCTGGGCCTGACTCCGGAATCTTGTTGGTCCCGAGCCTGTGAGGCTGGATGGGGCTGGGGTGCAGGCTGAGGCTGCAGAGCTAAGCAGATCCAGATGCCTTGGCTGCTGCCAGAGGCTGGGGGTGGGCAAGGAGCCAGTAGATGGAGACAGGGTGTCGGGGAGGGGAGAGAAGGCTGAGAGGAGTCAGGAGCCTGCAGGGAAAGGGGCCTGGGGTGGAGGCCACAGGACCAAGAGATGCTCCGACACCCAAACTGGGAGGTCATGGGGGTTCAGGGAGGCAAGGGCTGGGCTAGGGCAGTGGGAACTAGAAAGGCAAAGGAGGTCTCTGGTAACCACCGCCTGTGGGAGTGCTGGGAGAGAGGTATTCTAGATGGGACAAGAGTAGGACGAAAAAGGCAGTGGAGAAGTGGCCATGGGCATAGGAGAAGGAGCAGATAGGGAGAAGGCCCAGGCAGGCAAGGGCTCCAAAAGAGAAAGAGCACTGACCCCTCCCAAGCAGAGCAGAAGAAGGGCCTCCACGTGTCTGTGTATCTGGTGAATGTGTCTAGTGGCTCACACCCCCACCCCAGCCACATTTACCCAGCTCAGCCCCGCCCTACCTCGGCGATCCCAGGAGCTGAGCGTCCATGGCCTCCAGGACTTTCTCCCACCAGTCTCAGCTCCACTCAGTTCGGGGACCCCAGAATCATCCCCTCCTTCCCCTTCCCTCCTCCGCCCCTCTGGGCCCTAGAGCTCAGCCGACCGGAGTGAGGCCCCCACCTCTCTCGTTCCTCCTCCCTCCTCCCCTTTCGCCCCCTCCCACCCGAGGCCCTGGGAAGGGAAGAGGCCTCCCCCCAAGTCTAGAAAGGAA
This sequence comes from Nasua narica, assembly GCA_028533885.1. Lineage (NCBI taxonomy): Eukaryota > Metazoa > Chordata > Mammalia > Carnivora > Procyonidae > Nasua > Nasua narica. Next base: position 48,208,928 of record CM052813.1, on the reverse strand, counting down.
GCCACAGGCACAGTCAGGGCCAACAAGAGGGAAAGGAGCGCTGCTTATGTCCCTGTCAGGGAGAGATTCCCTGTGTTTTCACCCAGCCACATTCGTGTGTGGACTCACTAAGCACAGTCAACAAAAAGACACTCCCTTGAACACACATGGACATAACCAAATGAAAAATCAGACAGACTCATGCCCCTACTCTTTTCACTCCCCAGCAAATATTTCCTTAGGGCATAGCTAGTTGTTTTTTGAGGGGAAGGGAGGCCCCAGGTTGGGGGGTATAAAGAAAACCCGGAGTCCGATCCCTCCGCCCCTGGACGTTCCAGCCATTTCTCACCTCCCCCTCTGCTCTCTGGGCCCCAGCACCAGGAAATGCCTTTGGTCCCTTGGTGCCAGATATACAAGACCCACACTTACCCTCAGACACACACTCTCAGATATAGCCACTCACAGTCACATGGACACACTCGGACACCCTCACACACACAGACTCCAGACACTTCGCACTCTGTGGCCCCGGGATGGGGTCGCAGCACTCCCTCAAGGCAAATCCTCATAATGGTGTGAGCGCCTCTTCCAGGGAGCTCTTAGCATGGCAGATCCCACATCTCATCACTGCTCAGGCCCCCGTGTAGCCAAAGAGAAAAAAGGCAAACAGGGGTGCTAGGCACAGGGGTACCTAGAGAGAGTCGGAGATGCAGAGGATGTGAGAGGCAGATACGCAAGAGACACCTGGGCAGACAAAACTGTGAGGAGAAGACACAGATGCCTGACAGCTCTAAGAAGACAGTAGTGGGGAGAGAAAAAGAAATAAAAGGAAACTGAGACAGGGAAACAGGATGGAAGAAGTAGACCAATGAGAGGGATTCTAGAGGACAGAAAGGACGGGAAGACAAGTGTGTTGGGGAGGGCCTGTCTCTGCTGGGCACTAAGTAGAAAGGTGGGTCCCACTGACTACTGAAGTTGGTCCCCAAGATGCAACACAGCTCCGCTCTCACGCCGTCCGACACAGGACACAGGACACACACAATACAAGTCTCCCTCTCACTCTGCTACCGCTCAGGTCACACAATGGCACACGCAAACCCAGCCACCCACTCTCACACAGGCAGACAGGCTCAACCCCAGACACCCTCCCCAAACCCATTCCCCATGCGGCCACAGGCCCGCTCACACACCAGCATGCCACCCAGTCTCTCACCAAAACCTGCACCTGGACACCCGCACAGCCGCATGCACACCCGACCGCACGCACGGCGACACATGCAGCCCCGTAACTGACAGCTGCACCGGGCGGCACTCAGTTACAGGTCCACACACTGACATCGTCACCCACAGCCTAAGAGTCACACGCACGCACTGACAGCCCGTCAGCCGGTCCAGGCCCTTCGGATCGTTCACTGCGCTGCCCCGCCCTCTCCGGGCAAGCCTCCCCCGGGGACTCCCGCCGCCCGCCTCCCACCCCCCCAGGCCTCACCTTCCGCGGCCTCCGCCGCCAGCGCCCTCCGCCCTCGCCCTCTGCCCCGGCCTCTACTCCCTCCCGCCCTGGGGCCCCAGCAGAGGGGGCGGCTCCGCCCAGGCACCAATGGAAGGCCAGGGGTGAAAAGGGAGGGGGTCTGGGCCCATTGGAGCCTCCAACTGCCAATCACCTCCACCCCACCTCTGCCGGACACTTCCTGTCCCGTCCGGGACTGAGGAGACTGCTGGGGGACAGAGTGTGTGGAGCTGGATTCCTGGGTCCTCGCCTACAGCCCTGCCCTCCTGGGACAGCAGGACTGGAAGTTTTCAGGCCCCTCCTCCTTCCAGCAGGCCAAAAACAAAGTCAAGTTCAGTGGTTCAGGAGCCATCGGGCAGGTGACTGGAGAAGCTGAAGGTGCCCCTGACTCCAGATAAGAAAGACTTGTGTGGGGTAATGGTTCTCAAACTTTGCTGGCCGTTGTGGTTTCAAAACTGCCAAGCCACACTCCAAACCAATTAAATCCGAATCTCTGGAAGCTGGCCTTGGCATCGGTGTTTAAAACTCCCAAACAATTCCAAAATGCAGCCCTATCAAGGGTGTAGGGTCAGGTGTTTGTGTTAGTGTATGCCTTAAGAAACCAGCCGCCCCATTCAGGGTTCACATTCACTCCCCAGTCCCTGGGGTCTCACGGGAGATGTGGACCGTGTCTGTCTGAGCTCCTTCCAGACACTCCAAATCCCAGACCTTACCCTCTCAGGGTCTCAAGGAAAAAAAGAAAAAACCCAGACTAGGAGGCAGGCAGCCAAGGTCCTCCTGGGCCAAGTCATCAGGGCCCAAGTCTTGGCGTGCTAGTCCCTCCCAAACTCAGCTGCCTGGAGGGAAGAATGAAGAGAAGGTCTGGGGCCATCTCTGCGTTGCTCACAAGCCCTACCCTCACCTATGTTTGGAGGGCACTAGGTGGCATCAGGTCTCCTGAGCTGCGTGCCCTATTATTGCCACACACTCATATAATCTTGCCAAGGGAACACTTCCAGAGGGGAGGGGGCAGACTCAAGTTCCCCTCCTTCCAGGGCTGGGGTTCCTAACTCGGACAGCCCCTTCCCTGCCAGAGCTGTTTTCTTGCTTTCCTTCCCCTACAATGATTGGGGCACACGGGCAATACACGTGGGCAGAGCCTGCCCATATATGCTGCGCGTGAGTGTCTAGACAAGCCCAGTGCACGTTCCCTACCCACCCTGTGGGCTGGAGCAGAGCCAAGCTGCAGCCAGTCACAAAGCCAGGGTTCTGGCCAGCAGCCCAGTGTCTGGCCACTGACCACTGGGACCGGGATCCTGCTCACCAGCTCCCCACCAAAGCCTCAGGCCTGGGCCTGATGAGCTGACATATATCATCCTAGGGGTGGTGAAGGGGGCTCTGGCCTTCCCAAAGCCTTAGCCACAGGAAAGAACTCAGGATTTTAAAAATTTCTTAAAACTGTGATGCCTTCATTACTCCAGGAATAGGAGAATCTATAGGCCAGGTATAACACTGAGTATTGATTTTGTTGAGATTTGGGGTGGAATTTTTGTACTCTTTAAGTTTTTGCGTATCAGCAGGCAAAAGAAAAGTTGTGGCTGGTGCTGTGCCATTGGCCTTTAACCCAGATCCCTGAGGATTATAGTTCATACTCCTCTGTCATTAGAATATGTCATTAAAGTTTGAAAAACACAGCTTAGTTTTATTGATCCCACATCTTCCCAACCCCAGGCCCTGGTTCCCTCAAGCAGAAGGCCCTGTGGTCAGCGTGGTCAGGCGATGGTTGCTGTCTCCCTGTCCTTCTGCCTCAGGCGGTAATGAACTTCAGGAAGTGTCCTTAGTCTCTCTGCAGCCTGGAAGGGAACAGGGGGCAATCAGGGAGGATAAGGGCTGCCCGGAAAGGTGGTATGGAGTGGTATGAATAGAACAGCAATAACGAGTGCGTAGGAGACACTGGGATAAGACTTCTAGGATGAGGACACTGGTGATAAGGACCGCCAGAATAACCAGAGGTAGAGCTGAGCAGCTTCTGAGTTCTTAGGAATGCCTAGGTTATAGAGGTTTCCAGGGTCAGGAGTGTTGGGCTCCCTTGGAGAAATGGGAGACAAAGGGATCCGAAGGACCCAGAGTGCTCTGAAATCTGACCTGCTCAGGGGTGAGGTCCCTCTGGGCCTGGGCAAGTATTTCATAGCCAACCATGAATTTCCGGATGGTGGCAGAGCGCAGGAGTGGAGGGTAGTAATGAGCATGCAGCTGCCAGTGATCCCAGTTAGCTCCGGCCTCTGCTCCCGTGGGAGCCCCTGACAGGAAGAAGAGATAACTGGGGAGGCCCATTTTTTAATTCTTTAGTCTAGCCCCTACCCCCATACCAGGCTTGGTACCTGAAAACTACATCTCCCAGTATTCCTTGCCAGTAAGTAGACCAGGCATTGGAAAACACTGGGAGACATACTTGTCACTGAGTTTGTTGTTCCACCTTTAGCACCAGCATCCCTGCTCAGAACACTTCCCCAACAAGTATTCCAAAGCCTGCTGGGAGTTGCAGTCCACTAAGCTCAGCCTCAGGACTTCAGAAATGGTGTTGAGGCTAGGTATGGATGCTCAAAAAGTCTTACCATGCCAGCCCATGGAGTAGGGAAAGGACGTCTCAAATAGGTTGTCATACTTGGTCAAGAGCTTCTTCATGATAGAGGCTAGATCTGGAATCAGAGCCTGACTCTCAGCCTGGGGCCAAGATGCTGGCCCTACCAGAGCCATCCCCATCCTGGGTCCCAGTTGGGAGACTCACCATCACGCTCAGCAGGGGTCAGCTCAGGCAGGCGCCGCACATGCCTACGGGGCAGCAGCAGTGTCTGGAAGGGCCACACTGCCCAAAAGGGGACCAGTACTAACCAGTGCTCACTGGTTAAGACCAGACGTTCCTGGGCAGACCGAATGAAGATGAAGTCATTAATGTGGAGGGGGGGCAGAGGAGGGGTTGTCAGCAAATAGAAGAAAAAATGTACCCCCCCCAAAAAAATGTACCCAGAATCTGATGGCTTCTAACCACCCACCTCCACCACTACCACCCAATGTAAGCCACCATCGTCTTTCCATTAGATTCCCGCTATGGCTTTCCATCAAGTCTCTTGCTATTTCCCTTCTACCCTTCTCCTTCACAGACCTTTCTCTTCTGGGGTGAGGTCAGGGGTTCCTTGGGAAAACAGGGTCTGGCTCTTTCCCACCTTTCTGAGCAGCTCCTGGTGGCCATATTCCATTAGCAGGGGCTCTCCGTGTTGACTCTGATAGGCCCGCTGAGACCGCTCCTCACGCTGGGCAATATCCGGCAGAAAACTACTGGCCCACACCTGTCAAGGGGCAGGAGCAGAGAAGAGCCGGCAGATCCTTCACCCCCACGCCTCCACCTTACTTAGTCTGTCCCTCCAGTTCCCTTCCCCACAGTACCGCCTTGGACTCACCCCAGAAATCCGCTGGAGCCCCTGACACACTTACCTGGCAGTGGGGATGGGGGTTGGAACAGCCCATCATAGCTCCTTTGTTTTCAAAGATCTATCAGATAGAGGTAGGAAGCTTTAATAGCCAAAGAGACACTAAATCGGCCTCTCCCGACCACACCCAGTGAGAACAGGAATACTGCTTCCCAGCACCAAGCTGCACCACCTCCTCCCTGACCACCCAGGGGACGGGGCAACCTCACAGACCTGCACCCAAGGATACCGGGCTCCCAGCTCCTCTGTCACTGAGGCCCATGCATCAATGACAGTGCGGATCTCAGTGACCGACATGAGTGGTAGCGTTACATCCGACCAGGGGTGGAAGCACATGACCTTACTAGATAGTGTGGGAGAAGAAATGAGATATAGGGCTTGGCTGTGCTAGGGGCAGGGCCCAACCCTAGCGCTCAGTCCAAGCCCTGGGTTGAAGAGAGGAAATCCATAGTTACCAAACTCCTCGAGCAGCCTCTGCTTGGAAAAGGGGATGATCACTGGGTCCTGAGATAAAGGGGTGTCACTGGGCAACAGAAGTCCCCCAAGAGGTCCAGCCTCTCCTCCCCACCCTCCCTCACCAACAGCAGCTAGAGTCAGGTTACCTGGATCAGGGGCATCAGGCTGCAGAGCTGGGAAGTCGTTGTCAAACACAAAGGTGCCATCATAGTAGGGATTCACCTACTGACAAGGATTGGCTAGAAGCATTTGCTGCTCCCTACCCATCAGTCATGTGGTGGGCTTCAGGGGCTGGACAGGCTACAAAGGGGTGTGGAAGACCTGCTGTGGGGTCAAAGACTTGGTGGGACATAACACAAAAGGAGGTCCACCCCCTTGTGGGAGAGGGGCAGCTCTAAGAGAGAGCTACTACTCCTGACCCGGTTGCAGATGTAGGTTCTAAAGACTTACCTCTCCATTGGCCCGTGTGGCCCCGGGACACAGAGGGTTGTGGGGGTCATGGCGGGGAACCGTCGTCAGGAGCGGGGGCTCTACTTGCCCCTGCCAGGGCCGCTTCATGCGGTGAGCTGACACCAGCACCCACTCATCTTGAAGTGGGTTGTAGCGGATATGCTGATGTTCTGGGGACAGAGAGGCAAGATCTGTCGGCAAAACTCTCTGACCCTCTCTGCCCTAGGTCTCACCCACAAGCAGGCCCAACCTCATAAGGACCCTCTCGGCCCTGTCCTGCTCAGGAGCCAAAGACCCGGGCTTGAGCTTCCCAGCTCCTATTAGCCTGGGACCCCAACTCAGTCGCGCCAGCTTGGCTGGGTGGGAGCGCCGACCTGGGGGGGGGGGGGGAAAGGGACGATAACTTTCTAAGCAAAGGGAGGGCTCGGCTCCGCGTTCCAGCGAGTCCCGGACGCCCTTCAGTTACCGCTAGCCCGGAAGGTTGTGGCGGTGGCGTCTGCTTCGGACGCCTGCTGGCGCTGCTCAGGAATTGATCCGCTGTGCGACATTAGACCACTTGTGTGGGTGGGGATCATCTGGAACTGCAGGGAGCCGACTCTCACCCACCTCCGGGTCTGCCCCGCCCCGTCCCGATGATTGGCCAGCCGCCAGCACGTGACTGCCTAAAGGGCCCGCCCGTGCACCCGCCCAATCGCGAGCCGGACTCGGGGAAGCCTGGCACTTTGTGGGGGCGGCTTTGCTCATCCCAGTACACCCGCTGGGCCAAGTCACTACCCTAGAAGAATCTCTGTAAAAGCCACTTATTGCAGATCCCTCAGCTCCATGACGCTTACAAGATTTCTTTGTTGTATGCAGTTGTGCACTCGGTCATTCATTCCACAAATATTTACTGAATATCTGTATGCCAGGTACCTAGGCTCCATGTGGGGCAAAGGGATGCCCCTGCACCAGTCAGGCATGGTCTCTGTTCTCCCGCAGCTTACAGTGTAGGGCCAAGGAGGGGTATAACCCTGGATCCACAATTACCCCCACTTACTTGCTCAATGGCTATGATAGAGGAGAAGCAAAATGGCATGGGGGTGAGGGTGGGAGTGATCTGCTTCAGCTGAATCCCGGCCTCCAGTTAGTACCTGGAGGAGTGGATAGCTCTCCAAAATCAAATCCTGCCCTCTCCAGGCAATAGAAACAGGTTTGGGGAAAAAGGGCTAGGTAGCCATATTCTCTTTCATATGCTCATGCAGAAAGCACAAGAAGTAAGCAGTGTGAGAGGGCTATAAGAAATCTGGAAGTGTATGGGGCACCAGAGTGGCTCGGTCCATTAAGCTCTGCCTTTGGCTCAGGTCATGATCCCAGGGTCTTGGGATCAAGCCCTGCATTGGATTTCTTCCTCAGCAGAGAGTCTGCCTCTCCCTCTCCCACTCGTTTCCCTTGCCTGTGCTCTCTGTCAAATAAGTAAATAAAATCTCTTTTAAAAGAGGGAAAGAAAAGAACGCATACCTTCTTATTTAAAAAAACGAAAAGAAAAGAAAAAGAAATCTGAAAGTGTGAAGAGGACCCAGCCACCACCTAGGTGGGATCACGGGTGTTTCCTTTACACTACGTTAAAATTCAAATTAATTCCTCCCCTGGCACTTTTAAAAAGACATCTAAATATTGTTTCAACCTTCTCCGCATTCCACAGTAAAGAACAGAAGCCTAAGGTCACCCATAGGATTAGTGGCCTAGCTAAGATTTGAACCCAGGTTTCCAGGCTCTTCTCACTGCTCTAAAATGCCTCAGATTTCAGTGAGACTCAAGACAGAAACCTAGTGAGCTAGGAGCTAGGAGCCCTATAGTAGCAGGGAGGCCCCTTCCCCCAATCCAGGCCAGGCCAACCCGGTGTTTTGCAGCTGGGGTGCAAAAACTGGGTCATTGGTCATTGACCTAATCTCTGCCCTAGGTCCTCAGACTGGAATCTGAAGAGGCTACTAGGTAGGGGGTAGGGAACTGAGAAATGAGGATTTTACCTATTCCACTGGCTTTTCATTCTTTGGGTTGGGGCTGAGAGGAGCTAAGATAGAAGATTTGTTTTCCTCCTCTCTCAGCCATCTTTGTTGTTGGAGTGACTGGATTTTGGAGGCAGCCCCATTTCCGCAGAACAAGGAGCCCAATGTGGAGCTCAATTGCAGAATCTTGGGATCATTACCCAAGCCCAAGGCAGACACTTAATGACTGAGCCATCGAGGCACCCCGGAAAGAGAGGCTTTTAAGAGACTTTCATATGGTAAAGAGACTTTCTAGAGACTAGAGGCCTTGCCATTGTCAAGTTAAGGTTGTTTTTTCCTCTAGTAAAGCATTAACCTGAAGACTGGAGCTTCCTTCAGGAAGTTGGGTTATCGATAAGAATGTTTTTTTCTTACAAATGTCACTAAAACATTTGTAAATTGAGGGAGGCTGCAGTTCTGCAGGTCTCTGACCTCTGTAAGGTAATTTGTTTTTCCTTCCCTTAGCTTTAGGGCAGCCAGCAGTGCGTGAGGAATGTCACACCAGCCCCATGGGGACGGGGGGCTTGCGGGGTGTCAGTTTGTGCTTTGCCTTCAGCTCCCTGAGAAGCCGAAGCTCCCTGAGAACCCCCTTCAAAAACAGCTCTTCAGGAACACTTCCAAACCTCTCTTCTGTACCCCCAAGATCACTTTTTGGGGGAAGAGTACAATGGCTAAGATGGGGCCCTTCCCCTCCAAGATCTCTTCACAATGTTGTTAAAAAAAAAAAAAAAAAACACTATTGGCCCAAACTGGCGTCACATATGTCAAGTTTTCAAACCTAGGCTTAATGCCTAATCTGACTGTAGTTTCAACTTCCCCAGAAATATAGTCTTCCCTGGTCAGTCAGGAATTTTCGGATTAGCACCACTGAGTCCCTACCTGGGCCCTCTCCCCACAAAGGAAGACAAGGTAATCTGCATATTAAGATTCCCTGCTTTTCCCCTTAAGGCAAAAAGAACTTGCCTGGAACAATCCTTTCTCTTTCTAATTTTCTTGTCCCAGACTTCTTCCTAAAAACAAAAAACAAAACGCTTCCACTTTGGGGGCACCTTCAGCGTCCTTGATCCTGGCTCAGGTCCCAGTCTCAGGGTCTTGAGATAGAGCCCCAAGTCAGCGCCCCCCTCAGCAGGGAGTCTGCTGGAGATTCTCTCCCTCTTCCTCTGCCCCTCTGTATCCCGTGCACAGGGGCATGCTCTCCCTCTCTCTCAAAATAAATCTTTAAAAAATAAAAATAAAAACCTTTTGTTTTATATACCTCCTCCTCAGAGCGCCCCTCTACTTGCTAGATGGGGTGCTGCCTGATGCATTAATTGTTTAATAAAGCCAAATAGATCTTCAAATTTACTTGGTTGAATTTTGTTTTGTAACATCTAGAGAATATGGCTGTGACTAATCTTTTTATAAAACAGTTTGTGCTAGAGAAGCCTTCTAAAAGACCAGGGGAAACTGAAGACCTAAACAGTCCCAGAGAGTTCTGCCTAAACAGGAGCACAGAGGCCAGATTTTGGGGTTAGTCCCTGGTCCTCATGGAATGGTCAGCTCAGGAGTGTCACAGAAGCCAGAACCAATAAAAAAAAAACACTTCCACCATCATGCAGTCTCCTCTAGATGATCCCTTCTTTAACTTAACCTTCTTGGCCAAATTTCTCAAATAATAGTCTGTCTTCCCAGCCTCTACCTTTACCTGCATGATACACTGTAACATGTCTAGTGGTCTGTATTAGATTAAGTAATCTTAGTTGCTGTAGCAAATGACTCCTCACCCCCCCCAAACTCAGTGCCTGAGCAACACAGTCCATTGTGGGGGGATAGGTGAAGCAGCATTCAGAATTCTCCTCTACTTAATTCTCTGTAATTAAGATAATAGATGAGGGAAGAGTGAAAATGTAAAGAATTTCGCAGGTTTTAGGAGCCAGACCCGGAAGTGGCATACATAATTTCTGGCTATACTTCACTGGCCAGAACGCAATCATATGGCCTCATCTAACTACAGAGTATACTGTGGAATGTAATCTGGCTGCCCAAGAGTAAAAGGAAATAGATTTGTGAATGTATAGCATCATCTCTGTACATGTCCCTACTGAGAAACCTAATGGTCATTCCCCATCATTTTATCGGACCTCTCGATTACATTTGACTGTGCCGACCCTTCATTCCATCACCATCATGTGTGATGGCTATGCTCTTCCAGTTTTCTTCTCCTTTGTGATTTGTTTATAAAACAAACACGTCACCACTTGCAAGGTACTAATTGCTTTATAAATAATAACTCATTTAATCTTCATCGCAATGAAGGTATGTACTATGAGGTAGGTACTTTTATTCATCCCACTTCACAGATGAGAACACTGAGTCACAGGGTTTAAATAACTTACTCAAGATCACATAACTAGTAGGTGGCCGGAGCCAGGCTTTTAACCCAGTCCAGCTCCAGAGTTTCTTTCTTAATCACTGCACTTTGCTTCCTTTTTTCTCCTTTGCTTCTCTTTATCATTTCCCTCCCTGTAACCCTGTTGGTTTACAATGCCCTCCTCTCACATTTGTGCTTCAAAAGAAAGAATGAATGGCAGGCTCCAAAAAACCCTATGTTGTCTCTTCACGGTGCCTTTGTTCCTGGAATAGGCCTCATTCGCTAGAATGCCCTCCCCATTTCCCTTAAACACATTGCTCAGGCATCACCGCCTCCAGAAAGCCTTCCGTAATATTCCTAGGCAGAAGCGCCTTCTCCTACTTTCTGTGCTAGCAGAGGTGACAATCACAAGTCCCGGAAGGCTCTACTTCCGCGCTCGCCTGCTTCACCTGGGAGCCCAAGCAGACTAGTCCATTCTGAGTGTCAAGGCCACCTAGCCCCACCCACACTCACACCCCCACCCACACGTGGTAATGCACTCGGAGCGACCCCGCCTGTAGGCCCTAAACGGGGTAGCAGGGATGGCTTAGCCCCTCCCCTCTCGCATCACGCGCGAGGCTACGCCCCACCCCTTCGCGCTCCACGCTCCCCGAGAGGAAATGGTTCAACCCGAGGGGCGGTGCCTGGGTGCCCGAACTGTTCTGATTGGCCAGGGCAAGCCGTACCACGGCTGTGGCGGGGGAACGGTAGTGGACTGCGCTCCGCAGGTTTGGCGGCAGTGGGAGTCACAGCTCCAGGCCCGAGTTCGTTCCTTTGCTTCTCTGTGCCAAGCCGCCCGCCGGGATGCAGTGGGCAGTGGGCCGGCGGTGGGTGTGGGCCGCGCTGCTCCTGGCTGCCGCAGCTGTGCTGGCCCAGGTGGTCTGGCTCTGGCTCGGCACGCAAAGCTTCGTCTTCCAGCGCGAAGAGATCGCGCAGCTGGCCAGGCAGTACGCGGGTGAGCCGACGGATGACCGGGCGAGTGAACGGGTAGAGGGCAGGGGCCTGGGGAGGCCCAAGCCGAGCTGGGAGTTTCAGAGGCGCCTTTCCCGAGTTAGGAGTGGTTCTGGCTCTGACTCTCTTGTTTCTCTGCCCCCGCCAGGGCTGGACCACGAGCTGGCCTTCTCTCGGCTGATCGTGGAACTACGCCGGCTGCACCCAGGCCACGTGTTGCCCGATGAGGAGCTGCAGTGGGTGTTCGTGAACGCGGGCGGCTGGATGGGCGCCATGTGCCTTCTGCACGCCTCACTGTCCGAGTACGTGCTGCTCTTCGGCACCGCCCTAGGCTCTCGCGGCCACTCGGGTCAGTGCTGACGGCGGGCCGAACTGGGAGGCTGGGGCTGTGCAGGGGCTCATGTCCTCCTTTCTGATGTTTGGCCAAGCCATGTATTGGCGCTGATACCCTGATCTTCGGTGTCCATCTGATTGTCCCTCAGGGCGCTATTGGGCTGAGATCTCGGACACCATCATCTCTGGCACCTTCCACCAGTGGAGAGAGGGCACCACCAAAAGTGAGGTCTTCTACCCAGGTGGGTAGGGGGGCTCTGTCAGGTAGGTGGGTCTGTATGTTCTGGGGTGCCCATAGTTGGAGGAGAGCCATATCATGGAAAGGGGGTGTGTTGAGGGGCTCTCCCCTGTTCCCTTACCCCTGCAGGTAAGCCACAGGTCCTCCATGGAAGCAGGTCCAAGGGCCCCTGTTGCTTTCCACTGTCGAAAGGAAACAAAACATAACAGCTTCCTGTTAACCATGTCTGATTTTTATCTACCAAGACACTGTTCTCTTCATCCATCCAGCATTCCAAGAGTTGTTGGGGAGACAGTTGGGTAATCAGATATGTTCTCATACCCCCAAAGACAAGACAGACTATCGTCTTATTTGTTTCTGTGGTTAAACATTTTACATAAAAAGTAGAGCTTTAGACTTCCACATAAATTTGCAGTTGAGTGTTACAGGCATAGCACATGACAGCTGCATTTCTCAGAAAGCCACACAAGTCTTATAATCACCCCTCCCTATCTAACAGGCCCAGCCCAAGTTTAGCTAAATTGCTGCCTGACATGAGTGAGGCTTGGGAATGCAGACTTCCAGGACTCCCATACAGTGGCCCATGGCCTGGTGAGGTGGCCCTCCCTGGCTTCCCCCCAAAGAGGATGTGAGCCAGGTGATGCCACAGAGGAAAATTTAGGAGTGGCTATATTGGCTGCTTACTCTTCCAGGTGGGCAGCCAGGCCAGTGAGGTAAGGCCTTTTCCTTTCCTGAAGCTCCCGCTCTATTCCCTGCCCCTAGATAGCTCATGGGCTAGGGAGGTGGCAGCAATGGTGGGACAGGGCTAGGCTCCTTATGTGGGTGCTCCCTGTTCCCCAGGAGAGACCGTGGTGCATGGGCCTGGTGAGGCAACGGCTGTGGAATGGGGACCAAACACATGGATGGTGGAGTATGGTCGGGGTGTCATCCCATCCACCCTGGCCTTCGCGCTGGCTGACACGATCTTCAGCACCCAGGACTTCCTCACACTCTTCTATACTCTTCGCGCCTATGCCCGGGGCCTCCGGCTTGAGTTTACCACCTACTTCTTCGGCCAGGACCCCTGACCACCCAGGCCTGAAGGAGGACCTGTGGATAGAAAGGAGCGGGCAGGCCCGCATACATCCTCTTTATGGAGCCCACGTGCAAAGACAGGGACATATTCACAACATGCAACTACTCCAGTTCCTGGTGTACGAGCAGGGACATACATGCTTACACAACCAAACATAGAGACTCATGGGAACAGGTGGGACATACATGCAGCTACAGTCCCATGTGTACAGCAGCAGCATGCATTCACACCCATCCAGAGAGGGAGCCCCACGTACACTGAGGGGGCCAGTCATATTCAGACACACGTACTACAGGCCTGACTCACTAACTCAGGCCTTTCCAGAGCTTCCCTGCCAGCAGTCAGGGCTCTGGAGTTAGGGATGGGCATGGGTACTATACTGTGTCTGGGTCTGACCCCTCAATCCAGCAGCATTTGAAGGGGGAGGAAGATGAAGGGTTGCCTGTGGAGGCCCTATCATCTCCCTGTCCTCACCATATGCCTTACCCCCATTCTCTTCCCCTGCTATGCAAGTGCTCTCGTAGTCTGTCCCCCACCCTCCAAGCAACCAAGTCTACTGGGGAACCATAAGAATGGAGAATGCTGAGGTCAGGGTCCTCCCATCCTGAAAGACCCTCGCCGCCAACCCCATTAATCTCTCAGGAGTATGATGGGGAGGCTGGCCTCACCTCAGGGCCCACTGCTGGGCAGGGGACCTAAAGAGGTTAGCCTAGGTCCAGGGAGCCATCCCTCACCTAGAGAAGGCCTTTTCTGCACACATACACCCCCCATCACAGCTTTCAGACACTGCCTTTGATGCGCTGTCTGTCCATCTGTCTCTGTTAATAAAGATCTGTCGAACAGTTTCATTTCTTCGTGTTTCTCAACAGCAGGAAAATCTGCTAACGTGAAGAAATTAAGGGCTGGGTAAGATGGTGTGTGTCTTGATCTTGCCTTAACCTCTGCTGGTGCCATTCTGGAAATAGTCCCGGGAATCCAATCCTGGATGGCCACTGGGTGGCAGTATGTACCTACTTTTGAGCTGAAGGAGGCACACTAACCGTTTTTGTCTGTTTCCAGGATATGCCCACCCCCACCCAGAGTAGGAGTTTTTCCTCTCCAGTCTCCTTTCTGTAGGACACCTGACTTTGTAGAAGCCCCCGGGGGTGGAGAGCAGGGACACTACCTGGTGGTGCCTGAGGTAGGTGAGGCTGGTGGATGGGGCAAAAGAGGTGCCTACCACGTACTTACTCCCAGGGACACTCATTTGCCTTTTTTTTTTTTTTTTTTTAAGATTTTATTTATTTGACAGAGATCACAAGTAGGCAGAGGCAGGCAGAGAGAGAGGAGGAAGCAGCCTTCCTGCTGAGCAGAGAGCCTGATGCGGGGCTTGATCCCAGGACCCTGAGATCATGACCTGAGCCAAAGCAGAGGCCTTAACCCACTGAGCCATCCCAGCGCCCACCCATTTGCCTTCTTAAATTTTGCACGCTGGTACCTGGCTTGCCTCAACTTCCTCCTGGCCCTGTTCTGAGGTCCTCCAGAACCCTGTCTTCCAGGCCACTGTCACTTCTTAGGCCTCCTGGTGTATTAAGAACAGAAGGAAACTGGTTATAAAAATATACAATTTTTTAGTGATTTTATTTGAGACAGAGGGAAAGGGAGAAGCAGACTCCCCACTGAACAAGGAGTCTGAAATGGGGCTTGATCCCAGAACCCTGAGATCATGACCTGAGCCCAAGGCAGACGCTTAACCAACTGAGCCACCCAGGTGCCCCCCCAAATACAGTTTTTATCTATAAACTCAACATTCTATATGGTTATTTGAGAGTGGCGAGCAGAGGGAGAAGCAGACTCCCCACTGAGCCAGGAGCCCAGTGCCAGACTCGATCCAGGATTCTGGGGTTATGAATGGAGCGGAAGGCAGACACCCGACTGACTGCCCCACTCAAACTCAATATTCTGATGAACAACAACACAAAAGACTACATGTATAACCATTTGGAAGCAACATCAAAAGTTTTGGGTTGTGGCTCGGAGTAAATGTGAGGCCCAGGCATGATAGCCATTCTCACTACCACCACCATGTTGGCCATGACAGATCCTGGCCAGAGCTTCTCCACTGGGTTCCAAAGCCAAGCCTCTAAGGATTTCCCCCATCTTGTAACCCAGCTCTGCCTCAGCTCAGAGGCCGTATGTGTCAAGAATGCCCTAGCTCCCCTTGTCCTCGTTCCTCTTTTCCACATGGGGCTGGGCTCCCAGACTCCTCCCTATCTCAGTTGCAAGGTCCAATGGATATTTCTTAACTTTCATTTGATGCAGTTAATCCTTTGTAAAACACACAGCTTCTGGGACACTACTCTCCCTAAATTTGCTCCTTAGCTCTGTCTTCCTTAACTCCTAGATTGGCTCCTTTGACTTCCCAAGACTTAATCCTCAAACTTCTCTATCTACACCCCTCCTAGGTGTTCTCAACCAATCTGTCTTTTTTTTTTTTTTTTTTACAGTTTCACCAAAATATAATTGACATATAACATTGTTAGTTTAAGGTGTACAATATAATGACTTGATATATGTATGGTGGAATGATTACCACAAAAAGTTAACGTCTATCACCTCACATAGTTACAAGTTCTTTTTTTCTTGAGGTGAGAATTTCCAATATCTACTCCAGGCAACTTTCCAATTCTATATATAGTATTTACTTTTTTTTAAGATTTTATTTATTGGTCAGACAGTACAAGCAGTAGAAGCGGCAAGGAGAGAGAGAAGCAGGCTCTCTGCTGAGCAGGGAGCCTGATGAAGGGCTTCATCCCAGGACCCTGGGATCATGACCTGATCTAAAGGCAGACACTTAACCGACTGAGCCACCCAGGCGTCCCTCTATATATAGTATTTAATATACTCTTAATATAGTATTAGAGCACTAAGCTTCACATTACATCCACAGGACTTATTTATGTTACAACTGGAAGTTTGTGCCTCTTGACCACCTTCTCTCATGCCTCCACTACCCCTTCACACTGCCCACCTGCCCACCTGCCCCCTGCCTCTGGCAACTATCAATCTATTCTGTTTCTATGAGTTTGGATTTTTGTAGAGTTCACATATGTGAGAACATGCAGTATTTGTCTTCATCTGACTTAACTTCACTTAGCATAATGCCTGCAAGGATGAATGTATAAAGAAAATGTGGTATATGTGTATGAAGGTCTGTACGTACATACCATGGAATATTATTCAGCCATAAAAAAGGAAAACCTGCCACTTATAACAACATGGATGGATCTTGAGGACCAGCTATATGTCATGACTCCTGTTTTGTTTTGTTTTGTTTTGTTTTGTTTTGTTTTGTCTTAACCTAAACCTCTGAGCTCCAGGTTCAGATATCTGACTGCCTCCATTTCCCCTTGATTGTCTCGTGGCATCTCAAACTTAAAATGGCAGCGCAGGGGCACTGGGTGGTTCAGTCAGTTAAGCATCTGCCTTTGGCTCAGGTCACGATCTCAGGGTCCTAGGATTGAGCCCCCCATCAGACTTCCTGCTCAGTGGGAAGTCTGCTTCTCCCACTCCCTCTGCCTGCTGCTCTGCCTGTTTGTGTGCTCTCTCTCTCTCAAATAAATAAAACTGATTTCACTCCCAACCCAGCACCTCTTACAGTCTTTACTGTCTGAGTTCAGGGTACCTACATTTACCCAGCTGCCAAGAACCTTGGAGTCATCTTGGATACCTTTTTTTTTTTTTTTTTAAGATTTTATTTTTGGGTGCCTGGTGGCTCGGTCAGTTAAGCATCTGCCTTCAGCTCAGGTCATGATCCCAGGGTCCTGGGATCGATTCTCACATCGGGCTTCTTGCTCTGCAAGGAGCGTGCTTTTCCCTCTGCCTGCCTCTCCCCCTGTGCTTGTGCTCTCTCTCTCTCTCTTTCCAACACACAAATACATAAAATCTAAAAAAAAAAAAAGTTTTTATTTTTAGGGGCACCTGGATGGCTCAGTGGGTTGAGTGGCCAGCTCTTAATTTTGGTTCATATTGTGATCTCAGGGTCGTTGGATCAAGCCCCATGTCAGGCTCTGCCCAGCATGGAGTCAGCTTGTCCCGCTCCCTCTGCTCCTCCCCCCACTTGCGCTTGCGCGCTCTCTCTCTCTCTGTCAAATGAATAAATGAATAAAATTTAAAAATTTTTATTTTTATTTATTTATTTTTTTAAAAAGATTTTATTTATTTATTTTAACAGAGAGAGAACACAAGCAGGCAGAGGCAGAGAGGAGCAGGCTCCCTGCCGAGCAAGGAGCCAGATGCGGGACTCAATCCCAGGACGCTGGGATCATGACGCGAGCCGAAGGCAGTTGCCCAACCAACTGAGCCACCCAGGCGTCCCACCTAAAAAATTTTTATTTTTAAGTAATCTCTCTACCCACCATGGGGATTGAACTCACAACCCTGAGATCAAGAATCACATACTGTACTGACTGAGCCAGCCAGGTGTTCCCTCTTGAATACCTTTCATTCTCACACCCAATGTCCAAGCCATCAACAGATCCTGTTTTAAAGATAAAACATATCAGAATCTACCCACGTCTTGCTACTTCCACTGTTACCACTTGGTCCAAGCCATCTTGGACCTGAATTACTGCAACAGCCTCTTAATCCTCCTGTTTGTTTCCTGTGTGGATGATTCTCCACACAATAGCCAGAGTCAGACTTCTATCTACTCTCTGCTCAGACATTTCTAATGGCTTCCATCTCATTTAGTCCTTTCACTGCCTCCAGGAACCTACTCCAAGGCCCATGTTAGCTGTGACCAAACGTCTGACCGTTTACCCTGGCTACCTTATTTTAGCACAGTGATTTCCTTGCTTTCTTTTGACACACCAAGCAAACTTCTACCACAGGATATTTGCACCTGCTATTCTGGCTGCAGTGCTCTTCCCCATACCTATGGCTCTTTTCTTCCACTCCTTCAATACTTGGTTCTTCCCTTAACATTTCTGTAAACACAAAAGGGTGTTTGTTTGTTTTAATTTTTTATTTGTTTAAGTAAGCTCCACACTTAACATGGGGATCGAACTCACAATCCTGAGATCACGAGTTGCATGCTCTGGGGTACCTAGGTGGCTCAGTCGGTTAAGCATCCAACTCTATTTGGGCTCAGGTCATGATCTAATGGTCGTGAGATTGAGCCCTATATTGGGATCCATGCTCAGTGAGGAGTTTGCTTGAGATATTCTCTCCCTCTGTCCCTCCCCCTGCTTGCTCTTTCTCTCTCTCTCTAAAATAAGTAAAATAAATCGTAAAAAAAAAAAAAAAGAGTTGCATCCTCTGCCGACTGAGGCAGCCAGCCACCATCCCCCTCTCTGTTCTGTGATGATTTTATTTTATTTATTTTTTTAAAGATTCTATTTATTTATTTATTTATTTGACAGAGAGAGAGAGAGAGCACAGCAGGGAGAGGGAGAAGCAGGCTTGCTGAGCAAGGAGGGAGCCCAATGCAGGACAGACGCCTAACCATCTGAGCCACACAGGCACCTCTCTGTGGTGGTTTTAAAATGCCTCCACAAAATTTTTGATACTCCTCCCTTTAAAAGTCGAAGACTAATTCCCTTCCCCTTGAATATGGCCTGGACTTAGTTATGTAGTTTTAACAAACACATGGCAGAAATGACTGCAATTTCCAGGACTGGCCCATAAAAAGCATTGCTGCCTCTTTAGTCTCTCTTGGGTCACTCTGGGGGAAGCCGACTGCCATGTTGGTAGGACACTCAGGCACAAGGTCCTGTCCTCTGGAGAAGTCCACCAGGGGAGAACAGCTTTCTACCAACGGCCATGTGAGTGAGTCCTCCTGGAAGTGGATCCTCCAATCCCAGTCAAGCCTTCATGTAGTTGTAGCTACAGCCAACATTTTCACTGCAACCTCATGAGGAGTGGTGAGCGAGAACTGCCCAGCTATGCCACTCTCCAATTCCTGATCCACAGAATTGTGAGAAAATAAATGTTGTTTTAAGCTTGCTAAGTTTAAGTATAATTTGTTACAATGTAATGGGTAGCATGTATCCTTCCTTTTCTATTCCCCTCAACCCAGATTTATTATTCCCCATTTTAATTATTGCCATCTGATATACTATGTATTTTCCCCACTGGAATTATACCACTATAATAAGGACTGTTTTATTTATTCCTGTGTCCAACAGTGTCTAGCATGAAGGTGCTCAGTAAATATGTGTTGTATGTGTTGGATGAATGGAGGTCTACATCTGTCTGTCTGTCTTTGTCTCTGTGAGGTTTAGGATCAGATGGGAGCTAAGTGAGGGTGTAAGAGACAGCATTTCCTCTTCACAGATGGAGAGATAAACCAGGTCTCAGTGAAGCTTATTGCTTCCTCTCAGCCCTTCCCAGTTGTAGCTCTCCTGGCCCAGACCCTAAAGACAGGTTTACTGTGCTTGATTGAAGATTGATTTCCTTTCTTTTGGGAGTAGTTGCCCAATCCCTTGCCCCTGTCCTCCTCCGCCCTCTGCAAAGCAATCTCCAAACTCTCAGAACTGGAATTTCCCTAAGCCAGTTCCTATCTTCCCAAGAAAAAACTCTCTCTGTCTCTGCCTCTGTCTCTCTCTATTTCCCTCTCTCTCTCTCCCTCTCTCTCTCTCTCTATCCAGGTACCTCCTCTTCTCTGAGCAGGGGGTTGGGGGAGTATGGGGGGTGTTTAAGGGGAGCAAGCTGGGCACAGAAGTTCTGCAGAGCTCTACCCTCTGTCCTCGTTCCCCAGGAGTCCCTAGGACATGTCTGTCTGCTTCTGCCATTCAGATTCTCCCCTCTGGGCCCAGAGCAGGGAGCAGGACTCCCCAGGAGAATTCACACCACACAAAGCTATGGGGGAGCAGGCATCAGGTACTGAAGGCAGTTGGAACACCAAGGCTTCTTGAGAGGTCAGGGTTTGGCTGGCTGTCAGGTCGGGAACCTGAGCAGGACGACACTGGAGTGAGCCAAAGGTGTAAGCGGAACTGAGTTGCAGTATGGCCAGTGATGGATCAAAGAGAACAAGGACTTAGTCCTGCAGTGGAATCTGAGCAGGGGACAAGGGTGGAGGCTAGAGGACAAAAAGAGCCGCAGGGTGTCATCGAGCACAAGAAGAGAAGTGAGAAAAGCTAGTGAACCCGGCCAGGACAAGCTGGGTCTGGGAGGAGGGAAGTGTGGGGGAAGAGGAAGGAGGCAGAGTCACACCTGAATTTCTGCCTCCTTGAGGAATCTTGGCCCTGGGAACAGTGCCTCACTGGGTATGAGGTCAGGGGATGGTCCCTGGTGCTGGCTCTGACATAGCTGAGTTTCATACCCAAGCCAGGTGTCAAACCGACAGATACAGGTTGTTCACTCACACACTTGGAATCACTTCTGGATGGCCGGCATGCTTTTGGTAGGTCCATCCCATTGGATGGACCTGGATGGACGGACAGGAAGAAACTCGAGAAGGTATGAGGGTGCTTAGGAAAGGGCGAGGGGTGTCCAGGCTTCTCAGAGGAAAAATCAAGTCATGGCCTGTGCTCAGTGCCCCCAAATAAGCCTCTGGCAGATAATTGGGGGTAGGGTGGGCCTGGAACAGTTGGCTGAAGGGCTCTGGAGAAACAAACTGTGGAGTCACACACAAAATGATTGAGGATGCATGTGAAGATTGGCAAAATGCTAAGAATGACAGTTGAAATGTGGGATGGATCCCAGAGGTTCATAATAGTATTCACTCTTCTTGGGCATGTTTGAAAATGTCCACAAAAGCTCAAAACAAAACAAAACAAACAAACAACAAAAACAAAGTGTGACTAGGTATCTTCATGTGGCCTGTGGAGCCTGCTGATGTGGCTGTGGAAGCAGTTCAAAGACCTCTGAGTGTGAGTAAGTTGTGAGTCCACCACCGTGGGCACGGGCTGCAGCGTGCATGCGTGCATGCGGCTGGAGACAGCACTTGGGCGGGCAGGGGGGAAGCTTTTGCTCTGTGCAGGCAGGCCCTCCACATTCACCTCAGCATCTCGGAGAGGGAGCCCCCTCATGATCACAACCTGCCCAGGCCACTGGCGCTGTAATGTCCGTGTAACCAGATATGTGAGACAGGGCAGCTGTGTGCCTGAACTTGTGACAGGGTGTGAACACGGCTATTTGTGTGTGAATGCCAGACACTGAGTGTGGATTTGGGGGGCACGACTTGTGGGTGTGACGGGGCCCTGGTCCAGAGTCCAATGGTGTTAGACTCCTCGCTCTCCCTTGAACGATCCCCGGCAGCTCTCCAGCGCCCCCTCCCCCAGTCTGACAGTCCGAAGGGGGAAACACCTGTTGGGGGGCAGGGAGCGGCAGAGCCCCCCGAGGCCTCTCCCCCGGCACCCCCGCCCGCGCGGCCCCTCTCGGGTCCCGCCCCCGCGGCCGCGGCCGGCAGAGCGGCGCGTGAGCGCAAGGCGGCCAGAAGAGCGCACGGCGGCAGGAGCGCACGGCGGGGTCGCAGGGAAGCTAGCGGAGCAAGGGGCTGCCCGAGAGGCGGGCGGAGCAGAGGGAGCGCCGTGGAGACGCCGGGGGCACCGGGCCGCGCCAGGCTGGTGAGTGCGCCGCGGGCCGTGGGGAGCCAGAGAGCGGGCGTCGAGACCCCGCGGTCGCGGTCCCCAGCCCGCCTGGTCCCGGGCTCTGTTCCCGCGCCTCCTCAGTGCTGGTCCTCTGCGTCTCTGCCCCGTCTCTCCATCTGTTTTTCCCAGGCTCTGTCTCTGTTTCCCCCTGTTAACTGTCTCGCCCTCTTTCCTTCTAATCTCTTCTCTCTTCAGTCTGTCTCCTTCCTGCTGCGTCGGTCTTTCCCTGTCCCTCTCAACCACTGTCTCACTGTCTCTCCACCTCTGTCTCTGTCCCTCCCTGGACTGCCTGTCACTCAGGTCTTGTTATTTATCTCTTCTCCTCTGTGTCTCTTACCTCCCCTCTTTACCCAGCATCTCTCTCAATCTCATCTCTATCCACTTCTGTCTCTGTTCTTGTCTCTGCCTGATCTCTGTCTCTTCCCACCTCTGTCTCATTGTCTCTCAGTCTCATCTCTATTTCTATTTCTGTATCTCTCCTGTCATTGTCTCTCGTTTGGATCTTGCTGGTGCTCTCTCTTTCTTTCCCCCCTCCCCCTCCTTCTCTCTGTTTCTTGGTCCTTGTCACCCTCTCTGATCTGCTGTCTCTACCTGCCCTCTGTCAATGTCCCTTTCTGTCTCTTTGGGTCTGGTTTCCTGTCTCTCCTGCTCTTTCTACCGCTGTCTCTGGGAATCTGTCGATCTCTGGGAAAGCTATCTTTCTGCTTTTTTTCTTATGGCCTCCCTACACTTCCCTGAATCAATGACCACCTCCTCTTGTGCTGGGGGTTGTGGGGACAGCAGGGCCCAACACTCATAATTCCCACCCCCACAGGCGGCCCTTTCCTCCGGGCCCCGCCTGGTGCCAGCCCCCCCACCAGCGGGGGGACTGCGCCTGGAAGCTGTAATGGAGGCCCTGCAGAGGCAGCAGGCAGCCCGCCTGGCCCAAGGGGTGGGGCCCTTGGCTCCCCCACACTCACGGCCACCACCACTACCTCCCTTGCCTGGCCCCCGGACCCTGCAGGCCCCTGAGGGGGCCTTGGGGGAGGTGGGGACTGAAGAAGAGGAGGATGCTGAAGAGGATGAGGAAGGGGAGGAAGCCAGGGCGGAGGAGGAGGCAGCCGAGGAGAGCCGTCCAGGGACACGGGGCCCCAGCTCACCTTCCAGCCAACCCCCTGGACCTCATCCCCATGAATGGACCTACGAGGAACAGTTCAAGCAGGTAGGACCTCCTTGATGTCAGGCCCTCTCCCCTTTCTCCTCTCTGGGCAAAAGCAAAGCCAGGGGATTCTTAGCCCACCCACCCCCATTGCCCTCTGCAGGATGGAAAGACAGAGACACAGAGACCTGGAGAGAGATGGGGGGAAGACTGAAGGATAGATAGTGATGGGAAGGGAGAGACAAGGAAAGAAGTGCATAGGCACACACTGAAAGGTGCAGGAGACGCCCAGAAATATGGAGGTATGACAGACTAGAGGCTTTTGGTGAGGCTGGAAGGAAAAGTGGGAGGCGTGAGGAGCTTCAAGAATTCTTTTGAGGGAGTAGGATCTGAGGAATGAGGATTCCAGTGCCAGAACCATCATACCCTACCTTCTCCCACATCAAGACACAAGGTCATATTCTAGCAACCAGTGGGGGATTCCTGGCCTGCCTATTTCTGTCTTTGGAAGCAGGCTGGAGGTTGCCACTCCTCTGGCAAGCTCATAGCCCCCTCATCTCTTCCGTGGTGCATTGCCCTCATCCAAATCCTCTCCCCAGCCTGAGTTCTGCGGGTGACAGTTCCTAGTCTGTGATGGCCACTACAGCCGCAGTGGGACTAAAGGACTCCTGCACAGCCGGGAATGACAAGAGCTTACTCAGAGCCTTGATTTGAGGTTCTTCCTCTCTGTGGAACGCATCTGGATGTTATTCTAAGGCACTGCTTCAGGCTGTCACTGTGAGGGTATTATGAAGGACTCTGACTCTAGGTGTGCTCTTCTGGTGATATTACATGTAGGATGTGGGTCTTGGGTATTTTTTAGAAGCATTCATCTGTGCCTAGTACTCCGTGGCATTAGCGTCAAACTGGGAGAGTTATTCAGAGCTCTCTGGCTCTAGTGATTGTTTCTCCTGGGTATAAATCTGGGGATTACTACTTGGAGAGTATGTGTGTTATTTGTGCATATCTATCTAATACTTTGGGCTCAGTTTTTTTGGGAGTGTAGGTCTAAAGTGGATCTCTGGGGTTCGTTATTCATGGGTGTTTTTTTTATTCTGAGAGTTCTTCTTGGGGAATGGAGTGTTACCTATTGGTGTTACTCAGGGACTGTTATTCTGGGCAAATGATGGTTACTCTTGGGATTGTTTCTCCTAGGTGGTATTTGGGAGGTGATACTGGAGATGAGGCTCCAGGTGACTGGAAATGTGTGGGATGACCTCTGGGCCTTTCAAGTTCTGACCCCACAGGTGGTGCAGGGCCATTACCTCTGTGGCAGCCTCTATAGTGGAGAGGTCACTGTCTCTGGAAAGAGACCAGAAGGTGGGCTGAGGGGCCCCAGGTTTCAATCCAGGAGCTTCTGAGCATCCACTCTGCCTGAGGAATGGGTTGGAGGTATCTCTGCCCTTCGTCCCCAGCGCTGGTACATGGAGATGTGAAAACCAAGAAGCCTTTGCAGGAATGAGCAAGAGCGAATGAGCACCTCAGAGACATCTGTCAGTTTCCTCAACGTGATGCACCGTCCTAGCCTGACTTCCTCCCCGGGGCTCTGTGCATGCCCTGGAGGGCAGGCTGAGCCTCCTAAGCTTCCTCTTATCCCCTATTCCCCAGAGGGATGGTTTGAGCTTCCCAGGGCCCCCCTGGCCAGTGGAGGGTCTCAGTGTGTATTAGAAAAAAGTGCCCCTACCTACCCTCATGGGGAGAGAGTCTAATGCCAGGGAGTCCACATTTCAGACCCTACTCACCCTTTCAGCTGAGAACCCTTATTCAGGGTATAACCTGAGTTGGGGTCCCAGGGGGAGGGGGGAAGTCAGTGGAGCTGAAAAATGACCTCAGTCCTTCCCCAGCTGTACGAGCTTGATGCAGACCCCAAGAGGAAGGAATTTCTGGATGACCTGTTTAGCTTCATGCAGAAGAGGGGTGAGTGGGATGATGTAAGGGAAGGATCCCCATCTACCAGTTTTGAGGAAGGGAGACCCCAGGGTTTAGTCCCTAGGTTGGGTCCTCTCTGCAGAGGCCTGAGCTTGGCAACACCTATCATTTGGGCCCTCAATAGCGTCTTTAACCTCTGACCCTGCCCCCCTCCTTCACCCAGGGATTAATTAGCGGTCAGCCCACTGGCAGGTTAATGAGTGTGGGATCAATCGGGAGGGTGGGAGGGGGAACTGGTAGGGGGTTGGCCTGGGGGGGGCTTCCCAGGATTGGGGGGCTGGGAATGCCTCGTTCCTCTTTTAGTGGCCCTTCGTCCAGCCTTGTGTCTCCTCAGTTTCCCCTTGCTTTAGGCAGGGGACACCCAATGTGCTCCATAGCAGGAAGGACTGGGATTAGACTGAAGGAAGGACTTCTCAAGGGGTAGACTGGGAACCATGTGAGTTGGGATTGTGGAGGAGGAGGAATTCCTTTCCAGGAATCTCAGAGCTAGAAGAAAATGCAAGGGTCCAGGAGGAGATCAGGGTGGGCGGCAGTCCATCACTTAGGCTTCTCCCCAGATTCATGGGTCCGGAGACTGACTCATTATCTCTCTCTACAAAGCTAATTAACTCACTCGGAGCTTGGCCTGATAAGCCACTAATTAACTAGCTGCACTGCACCCCCCCCCTTAGTGCAGCTGCTGGTCAAAGTCCCCCAGGCTCCCACTGCAGGCCCAGCACCCCTTTTGGGATCCTTTCTAGCCAGGGACACACAGTGGGGCCCCCAGGTCTTTTTTGCTTCCCAGAGAGGCCCAGTCATTCTGGTCCCAATGTCCCCTCCTTCCCTTTCCTCGAAGTCTCCCCTCCACTGGGGAAGTGGGGTAGGGTGGTCTGAGCAGGTCCCGGCATTCCGTCCATCACCCTCAGGCTGGGAGCTCTGCCTCCCTCTGGTCCCTGCCTCCCTCCGCTCCCTCTGCTGGGGGAGGAGGTCCCGCGGGACCGATAATTTCCCCCCATTAATCAGGCCGCAGCTAATTGTTCGGGTCCAAAGGCGGCGGCGGAAGGGGACGGGATCGGTAAGGAATTAACTGGGGCCCATCGCTCAGCGCAGACAGGCCCCTTTGTCAGGACAGGCTGGCGGGGGCGGCGTGAACTGCGGAGTCGGCGAGCCGAGGCGGGGGCTGCTGCTTCTCCCATCAGCCCTCCCGCGGTCTCGGGCAGCCATCCCGGGGCCGCTGCTTAGGGCAGTCCAGCTCTTCAGCACTGTCAGGAAGTCCTTACTACGGTCTACCCCAGGGGTCGGCAAACCGTAGAAGGCTGGCCCAATCTAGCCGCCAGCGGGATAAGAATGGTTTTTACATTTTTAAATAGTGGAAAAAATTAAAAGACGAATAACATTTCAGGACGTGTGAAATTCGAATTTCAGGGTCTGTAAATAAAGTTTTTATTGCAACGCAGCCAGGCCCATTCCTTTAAATATCCTCTATACCTGATTTCAAGCTACAATGGCAGAGTGGAGTAGTTCGGGCAGAGGCGGTTTGGCCCTCAAAGCCTGTAATATTTACCGTCTGAACCTTTACAGAAGTTTGCCGACCCCTGATCTAGCTTCCTGTCCTTCCTGCTACAATGCAGGGCTTACGGGCTCTGTGGGCTCTGCCTGGAATCCCACCTCCCCATCCCTCCCTCTTCCCTTTTCTCAGAGGTCCCGCCCTGTACCCTGGCCTCGTCCAGGCAACCGACTCCTTGAGTCCTACAGGATGTCCGCAGACAGCGGCTTAGTCTTAATGCCTGACTCTCTGTCCACCTCCCACCAGGGACGCCAGTGAACCGTGTGCCCATCATGGCAAAGCAGGTGCTGGACCTGTACGCGCTCTTTCGTCTGGTGACAGCCAAAGGCGGCCTGGTGGAAGTCATTAACCGCAAGGTGTGGCGGGAGGTCACGCGCGGCCTCAGCCTGCCCACCACCATCACGTCGGCAGCCTTCACTCTGCGCACCCAGTGAGGCCAGGCGCGCGAGCGTAGCGGGGAAGGCACGGGAAGGGGGCCAGAGGGCGTGGGAGGGCTCAGGGGCGGACGTTTCGTGGTGGGCTCCAGCAGTTGGGTCCAGCCTCCCACCCACCCCGCCTCGTTCGTCCGCCCCTAGGTACATGAAGTACCTGTACCCGTACGAGTGCGAGACGCGGGCGCTCAGCTCCCCGGGGGAGCTCCAGGCAGCCATCGACAGCAACCGGCGCGAGGGCCGTCGTCAGGCTTACACCGCCGCCCCGCTCTACGGCTTAGCAGGGCCTACTCCTCGGGGAGCCCCGGGCCACCTCTCGGGTCCCGGGGCCGCCCCGCCCACGCCTACGCCCAGCCCTCGCCCTGCCCAGGGCTCCGCCTCCGGCCTGCCCGCGCACGCCTGCGCGCAGCTGAGCCCGAGCCCCATTAAGAAAGGTGTGAGGGGAGAGGGGCTGAGGTTTGGGTGTCTCTGAGATCTAGGGGGTGCGCTGAGATATAGAGAACATTAAAATGTGGCGACTTGAAGTCTGTGAGGCGTTGAGGTATGAGGGCAGTAAGGACTGACAGGGCGCTGGGGTTTGCTGACCGCTAAGGTTCAGGGGTACTGAAGTTTGGGGTCAATGAAGCCGTGGGAGATCGGGGTACAGGTTACTGCGATGTGGGCCCGAAGCTCAGAAAAAGGCCATTTATCTAGAGGAGCTCCATTCCCCACCTGCCCACCTTGGGCTCCTATTTGCATGTAGTTTTCGACTCCTGTGACCTGTATTATTTAATAACTGAGAACAAGGAAAGGCCCCACATTATCTTGGACCAACCTAGACATATATATTGGCCCTTTGGGCCCACCAGCTTCAGAGCCTCGAGGCTGAGACTCTGGATGGGGGTGGGGGAGGAGGGGACAGGGCCTATCACACTTGGTGCTTCAGCTTGGTCCCCGGCCTGGTGGGGAGAACCAAATGCAGAGGCAGAGTTGGTTGGTCCAGGAGAGCTAAACGACCTATTCTTCCAGAGGAAAGCGGAATTCCAGCCCCTCGACTGGCACTGCCTGTGGGCCTGGCTTTGGGACCTGCAAGGGAGAAGTTGGCACCAGAGGAGCCGCCAGAGAAGAGGGCTGTGCTGATGGGGCACATGGACCCACCTCGACCTGGACCTCCCCCCAGTTTCCTGCCCCGTGACAAGGTTCCCCTGAGAGGTGAGGAGGGGCCTATGCACTGAGGGAGGACATAGTTGTTGGAGGTGGGGCAGAAAGATCCCTCAGTAGACAACTGTGTGATTATAGGTGTCGGGCTGAAGTGGAATGGGGCTGTCTATAAGGATGGAGGGGGGAGCTTATAAGTCTGAAGCCTAATTCTCCAAAATGTGACTCCCTGCCCCTCCTGGACAGAAGAGCGGCTGGATGGGCCTCTCAATCTGGCAGGCAGTGGTATCAGCAGTATCAACATGGCCCTAGAGATCAACGGGGTGGTCTACACTGGTATGGGTACTGCCGGCTGTCTATACTGGCATGAGGTCAGGGGTATTTGCTCTGGCATGGGGATTTTAGATTTTTTCAGCTAGCATGAGGTTCAGGGATATCCAAACTTGCATGGGTAATGTGGGGTCCAGGGGATTGCTACCATGGCATGGGTTAAAGGGGTGTTTACAATGGCATGGGGTCTAAGGCATGACCTCTCTGGCATGGGCACCATGGGATGTCTGCCTTGTCATGGGCCTATGTATCAGTGTAAACATTTCTTGTTTACCTGTTTGAGGGTATCTCTGTTGGCATAGGAGTCCCCACTGACCTAAGGGGTTTGTCCTCATTGGTTTGGGGCAGGGATATGTGTGTGGTGTTTGAACAATCAGGAGACTGACTTTTGTTTTCCTCTTCTGTTTCACCCCTTCCTCCTCACCTCTTTGTCAGGTGTCCTCTTTGCCCGTCGCCAGCCTGTGCCAGCTTCCCAGGGCCCAACCAACCCTGCACCTCCACTCCCTACAGGACCCCCTTCCAGCACCTCACCCTGAGAACTCCCACTTGGAATTAAGAGTCCCAGCCCCAATGCTGAGGGGAGGGAAGGAGACATCCTCCCACACCTTGATTCTTTCAGGGTGCCCACCCTAGGACCCAGCCCTAGGACATGACCCCCACTCCAACATGCCATGTGGACTTGAAGCCAAAGCGTTTTCTTTCAATGTTACATCTACCTCATTGTAAAGGGAGAGCATCCCCTCTCTGCCCGACCCCAGCAGCATCTACCAAAGAGTTCTGTCTCCAGTAACCCCCATCATCTCCTCATATTCCTCCCTGTGTTAGTGTCATCTATAGGACCCCACCTCTTCAGATCATACTTGCTTCTCTTCAGAAGCCATGTGAAGGGTTAGGTTGGGGTGTTGTCAAGGAGTTGGCCCTCAGGTTACATCTGAATAATAAAGGTGCGGTCCCTCCCTTTCTAGTGTCTCCTCTCCTTTTTCTTTGGGCCCCAGGGGTTGGGGCCAGGGGTTCTCAGAGGGGAAGACAGCCACAGCAAAGGTCCATGAAAGTAGAGGGGCTGGATTTCATGAATCATACTGCCTGAGTTCAAATCCTGATTCTACTACTAGAGTGTAGGGTGGCCTTGGGCAAGACATTTAATCGCTTGAACCTTAAAAGACTCTTGAAGATTGTGCTATCTCAGGGAGTCTCCTACTGATCTATGGGAATGGACCAATCCTTAAAAAATAGGTGTATTTATATGGGCAATCTCGGGGAATGGGGTGGGAAACCTCTCTGGTATCCTGGAATTAGAATAAAGGCAAAACTTTGTCTTGACAAGCAGAAGCTGGAAGCTAGGGTAGGGCTTGACAGCTTGGCTAGGGTAACCGTTGCCTAGGTAACCAGACAGCTTCTGGCACCTTTCACGGGCCCTGCCGGTCACTTCCGGCATCGGAGGGCTGAATCGTGACGCCACTTCCCACTATCGAGGTTCACCCACGCACTGGGATTAGCCAGCCTTCTCTTTTTGGCCGGATGTCCCGCCCTCTGGCTGTTCCCCGGCTGAGGCGGGGCGGCGTTAGCTATGGCGGTTGTGACCGATGTGCAGCGGCTACAGGCCCGTGTGGAGGAACTGGAGCGCTGGGTGTACGGGTCGGGCGGGCCGCACGGCTCGCGGAAGGTGAGCAATCTGGGATCCAGTGCTCTCTTTCTGGGGCAGAGCAAGAGCGGTCTACTGGCCTGGTCCTCGGGATGGATGCTACCGCTCCAGTTTTATCTCCCGCAGCCTGGCCTTTGAAATAATAAAGGTTGGAAACCTTCTAGAGCTTATCGGACCCCCAGGGTCCATTTTCATATGGAGTGCACTGCGGGTTAGTAGGACCGATTGCAATGGGCTCGGTGCGAACTGTGACTAAGACTCCTCTGTCCTCGCGGGCAAGCTGGGGAGACCTGACACACTCGAGAAGCTGACTAACGAGAGTTTCAGTAAGAGCTGAAGTCCGCAAGGAAGGGCCGTCACAGAGCCCTGCGTCATTAATTGCTAAATATTGTACAGAAAGACGGCCTGGGGACGCCAGAGGAGGCAGAGCAAAGGTGAATAAGGAAGGCTCCCGGGTGGGAGGTGAGGTCTGGAAGAGCCAGGACTAGGAGGGGAAGGGATCAGGTGTCGGGTGTTGAGATATGGACCGGCACTCTTTCACACCAGTGACTGGATTTTGACGACTGTGAAGCTTAGTTCTCTCAACCCCTACCGCCTCACTGCCCCCCTTTTTTTTACTATGGGAAGACCTTTTCCTGAAGGCGGAGTGTCAGGCATTCCTTCGCGTTAAGTGCATCAGATGTAATGATGTCTTTTTTTACACTTCTTGTGGAATTAGTTGTCACTAGCGGGTTATGCCCCATTTGAGAACTGAATTCTGAAAACATTTGCTCCGATTGACATTTATGACACTAAATCCTTATTTTCCTCCTTCTGCTATGGCTGTTGCTGCTTAGTCCTATTTGCTTCCCCTTATATTTGACCCTTGCATATTGGCAATCCTTGTCCTGTATTCTAAAACCTGGGTGAGATCATTCACTTCCATAGCTTCTCCCTTTGCTTAACCTTTTAATATTGGGACTCCATACCCTCTACCCCTAAAGCCTTGGTAGGTTGAGGTAGAGAGGTAGGAATCAGGGAATAGAATATATAGGATATTTTAATGCTCTATAAACTCTAGTATAGTTAATTATCTCCCTAATCAGACTTGAAACTTCCCAAGGACTACATGATTATCTTCTCCTAAACACTGAGGATTCCCGGAAGGTGGGGTTGCATCTCCTTTAAGACAAGAGAAGGGGGCCAACCTACTTTGCTGGGACAAGGAGATTTGGGAGTCTGAGGGAATGAGAGTTCTTTACCTCTTTCAAGCTTTGAGTCAAGAGGTGAATCTTGGAATTAACTTTCAATCCCCTTACAGGTGGCTGATGGCCTAGTCAAGGTACAGGTGGCTTTGGGGAACATTGCCAGCAAGAGGGAGAGGGTGAAGATTCTGTACAAAAAGAGTAAGTGATTCCATAGGGTGCCTGCCTGACCTCCTTCCCATGCCTGTGCTTCCTGGGACCTGGTCCTTGCCCTCTAGTCCAGCAGGTCACTGGAATTGCCCTATGGGGATAGAATGTGAAGATGTTTTCCTGATGAAATGGTAAAGTGGGGTGTTGTGCTTAAACTCCAAGCCCATGACAGTGTCCTAAGTTATGGGATAAGAGCTCTGCCTCAAAGGTCCTCTTGGTAAAGTAAGGAGGAGAGGTATGGGATTTCCATAGGAAAGGTTCAAAGGCAGGAAAGATACTAGGCCCTGAGAGCCCCAGGCTTTTTTAGCAATACCTTTTTGATATCTCAAAGCAAGCAACCTAAAAATTGGAAAAAGCTCTGACTTGTCTTGGTGGCACTGAGGGGCAAGGGACCTTTCACTTTTGGTGAAGATAGGTCAGTGGGAATGCAGAGGGCCCCAGGATAGTGGAGGCAATTGTGTTCCCGGCTCTAAAGGCTGACATTAACCAAGAGGTGGTCAGAGGGGAGAGAAAGGGAGGGGGGGCCTGATGGAGGCCTGCTGATAGGCACTGTGGATGTTATCTCCTCACTCAAGGCATTCCCCAAGGTTGACCACTGATATCCTTCTAATATCCCCTAATATCCTTCATAAGCCAGATTGCCCACTCCCCAGCCCCATTCCATTTTCCCGTCTTGCTTATTTTCTAGTTGAAGACCTGATCAAGTATCTGGATCCTGAGTACATTGACCGCATTGCCATACCTGATGCCTCTAAGCTGCAGTTCATATTAGCAGGTAGTGCTGGACAATGTGTGCACATGCATCTGGGGATTATGGATTGTGGGGGAAGCTGGGCACAGAGATGGCCTCCCTGCCAGTCCTCTCATGGATACAGCTCTGGAAGCTGCTGGATGGAATCCGGGCCTGGCTCTGGGCTCTGGCCTGAGGTCATCCTCTAGTGGTCCTCTAGTAGGCTTTGGGTGTGGTATCATTCTGAGCCAGCTGCAGGCCATGGTGCCAGCAACAGTGCGAACTACTACTAGAGTGTTCTATCAGTGGTCTGTCTCTAGGATTTTCCTTCAGAACCTTCCTTACTTCCATTCACTAGACAGGAGAGCTTCTAGGAAAGGGTGGGAGCAGAGCATTGCATTTGGGAGAGGTGAGAATATTGGTATGAGTTTCAACTTTTTTCTTTTACGTGAGAAAGCACTGGGATTTCAGAGTTCTAGAGCTGGCAAAGTCTGCTGCCCAGTTTCTTCAGCCACTCCCATGAGGTGGGGTTTACCAAGTACCTGTGTTTGTTCATTCATTCGAAAGATCTTTAATTGTCAATCATCTGCTGTGATCCAGACCATCTGTGGGGTGAGGTATGGTGGTGAATCAGGACATCCTCAAACCATTGCCATGGCTCAGGTACCAAGTTCAGGAGATCTTCTCCTATACCAACTATGGAGTCCAGCCTCTCCATCCCTCCCTGGCCACTGCCTCAGTGTCTGTCCCCTTATACATGAATAGTTACAGTTAATTCCTCTTCCTGACCCTAGTCTTTCCCTTCTGGCATGTGATCCAGAAGGGTCCTTTTCCCCAGACACATCTCCAATATGCTACTTTGTCTACTTTGGAACCTCAGCATCTCCATCTCTCTCCTTGCTAGAATAAAATCCTAATTCCATAGCCTGCCATTCAGAGCCTTCTGTAGTCTATGGATCCACCTTCCTATGCAGCTCTGTTTCCTGAGCTCTCTTTGCACCACGTCAGCCAATTGAATTCCTTTTCCTCTCTTAATTGATAAGCATCCTTGCCTCCCAACATTTGACATCACAGTCATCCTTTCTTGAATGTGCTTCCTACTCACTGCAACCATTGAAATCACCTGTGCTAGGTCCAGTCCAGATCCTGCTTTTCTCAATGGGCTCTGCTGTTACTGCCCCAGCTCTCCAGAAGCTTGTAATTGTCCCTGCCTCTCAGGGCCACTGAGCAGAACCTGCCTGATAGTCTGGCACATGTCTCCTCTTTCATGCCTTCCCAGGAGTCCTTGGGCATGGAGACCCAAGTCTGAAGTACTTTGTCTCCTGTGGCGTCAGAGGGACTCACTGAGTTTGTTAATAGGAGGCTAGAGGAAGAGGCCTTTGGCGTTAGAACTTTAAAACAGGTGGGATTTGGGGAAACTTAGAGGCTCCTTGGGTTCAAGATGGCTCATCCAGAGGCATCTAGGAGAGGTGGGGGCAGAATGGGGGAATGTGCACCTAGAGAAGGGGGCAATGGGCAGAGTAGCTGCCCCATGCTCCAGGACCCAGCCACCACCTGCCAGGTCTTCAGCCCCTTGCATAGGAGTCTCCATGCCCAGGCTTACCTCACTGCCACTGTCTTGTCTGTTTTTGCCTCAGAGGAGCAGTTTATCTTATCCCAGGTTGCGCTCCTGGAGCAGGTGGAGGCTTTGGTGCCCATGCTGGACAGTGCTCACATCAAAGGTACCTCTTTGGGGCTGCAGCTCTACTATTCTGCTCGGGGAGGTGGGTGGATGGCCAGGACTTCCTGTGCCTCAGGTCCCCTGGGTTCAAGGTAAGTCTGCTCCTTGTCTTTACCCTCATCCTGGGGGTACCTGCTACCTGCATTGGGATTAAAAAATGGCCGGAGCAGAGTCAGTCAGAACCTCAGGCAGTTTGGACCTAAGGACACTAGTCTAAGTCTAGCAGCCCCCAACTCTGGGTATTCCTTCTACCTTCTTCCTCACCCCCTTAGCATCTGTTCTGCATGGTCTTGCATAGCCCAAGAGTTCCTGCCAGGTGTGTGAATGTGTGTAAATTCTTCCCACTGCACTTCCCAGAGCAGTCCCTGGGCCTGCTTTGACAGGCAGACAGTGACTTTAATTGAATCCAGATATCCATCTTGTCTGTCT
Source organism: Nasua narica (assembly GCA_028533885.1). Classification (NCBI taxonomy): domain Eukaryota; kingdom Metazoa; phylum Chordata; class Mammalia; order Carnivora; family Procyonidae; genus Nasua; species Nasua narica. The sequence goes on along the minus strand of CM052813.1, from coordinate 48,175,021 downwards.
CTAGAGGTATTTTTTCCTAGTTACGCATCCCCACCCCTGATCAGCTATCCGCTGAGGGTCTGACAGCCTTAAGCTGCGGGCCCAGCATGGTGGCCAAGGCTCTGGGTGTTGGATTCCAGGTGTCCAGCCTAGGAACCTGGTATTCATCCTCAACCCAACTGCAGGCTCCCTCTTCCAGGCAGACCTGGTCCCACCGGGCTAAGAGTAAAGGGAGAGATCCCATGATAGGCAAAGCTTTCTTTACTTCACCCTGCTTATAGCACTGGGGTGGGAGCATGGGGCAACTCTGGGGACCCCCTCCTTTTCTCCTAGGAGCCTGTACCTTCACCCCCTTTGGGTCCTAGAGTAAGACTGGAGTGGGCAGGGAGCCCCGCCCCCGTTAGCTGCAGTGGTCGATGAAGCCTGGCGTTTGTTTCGCTTCTCCACTCAATACTCTAATCCTGCTGAAGACCTAATAGACTATTGAGCAGTCCCCAGGGAAGGCACAAGCATCATCGGGCAGTGTGTGTTGTGTTTTACAGCCGTTCCTGAGCATGCTGCCCGCCTGCAGCGGTTGGCCCAGATCCACATCCAGCAGCAGGTATGGGAGGGGAGAGGACCGGAAGGGAAAGTAGAAGTGGTGAGGCTCCTAGTCCCTACCCCTGCTACCTAGGGAAGCAGCCTCAGGCTACCCTCATATCAGCTCTAGGGGAAACTTGAAGATTTATCCTTTATCTTCCGTCTGCCTTAGGTCTCTTGCCTTTCTGAGTAGGACTGTTCTGAGACACCAGAAGGTTGATGATGGGAGGTGCCCAAGAATTTCTGGGGATGGTGTGTCCTTGACTATGAGTGGAGGTGCTGTTGTTTTGTTTTGTTTTGTTTTACTCTTCCCAGGCCTTAGATTAAAGTTCAGGGAGGATTCAGATATAGGGGACAGGGAAGGAGGAGACATATACTAGCAGGAATGTTTCCTTAAATGAGTTTCCTTAAATGAGCTCCCCTTTAGGACTGCTGTTAGGGTCCCCATCCTGGAGCTTGAAAGTGCCCCATAAGAAATTTCCTCCTTTTGGCTCTGAGGTTAAACACTATCTTTTCTAGGCTTTATGGGGAGCGAGGGTCCCTTATAAGGCAGGAAAGTTAGTGGGAAGTGGGGGCTTTATTCAGCTCCTTTCTCGGTCACACGTTGGCCCTATAGGACCAGTGTATGGAGATCACTGAGGAGTCCAAGGCTCTCCTGGAGGAATACAACAAGACTGTATCCTTTTTGCATGGCCAGGCCCGTAAGGAATCCTGTCTAAAGCCCTGTCCTTTTGTTCCATCTCAAGGTCTGTCTCTTTTATCCCATCCCAGTGACCCTGTCTATTCCCCTCCTCCCCAATCCTTTGGCAGATGGAAAATCTCTCTACTCCCTCATTCAGGCTCTTGTTCTCACCTTGACGTGCCACCAGACAATGCTTCTCTCCAAGCAGTTTGTGCAGTGGGATGAGCTACTTTGCCAGCTAGAGGCCGCCAAGCAAGTGAAGCCGGCAGAGGAGTGATGGCTGCTTCCCATTCCTGGGCCAGGACAGCCAGGCTCCAGGGCCCTGTGCTAAACTGCCTTTGTGACAGGGCAGAGGCAGCTGTCTATATACTGGATTCGCAGCCTGTCTGCGATCAGGTGGGGCTCTGAGGTCAGAGCTCTAGCTACTTGAGGTTTGCTATTTGCACCCCTCCCCACATCAGTGTCCTGTTCCAGTGACAATAAACTATAGAAATCACTGGAGGAGTGTGCCAACTTCCTGGTCAATGATGGGAGTGACGGTGAGGATGGGGGTGGTAGAGGGCAGAATCGTCAGCCTTCCTAGTGGTTGGAGCAGGACCTGTACTCATCCTGGTCTGGCTTTCTGGGGGATGTAGAGCTCTCAGCACAAATGCCCTCCTTTGATCAATATGAGTGGAACATTTGTGCATCCATTTATCCGACATATATCAAGTATCCTCCAAATGTCAGATACCATGCTAGGTGGGGAGGATGTGATCCTCTGCCTTTCACAGACTAGCTGAGGAGATTGTCAAGGAAATGAGCCATCCCATCAGTTGGGCACTGGGTCCTTCGGAACACAGAAGAAAAAGGGATGGGGGAGGCAGCCCTGGAAGGTGATATGGGGGGTATTCAGGAGCCAGGGGAGCAGTATGTGCAAAGGCAGGATCCTTGAGGTTTCTCTCTTGAGAGCTTACTTGGTGCTATTAAGTGGGAAGAGGAGCCCAGAAGTTTGGTTCCAGGGCTTTGGGCTCTCTGGTGGCGGGGGGTGGGGGGGGGTGGGGTGACTGGGCTGGAGGGGGAGAGAGCTTGATGATAGAGCTGAGATGGAGGTAGGTGCCTCACTCCACCAAGTGTTTGCTGCCCCCTTGTGGTCTCAGGGAGTGCTGTGGCCCCAAACCCCTTGAGAAAGGCCTGCCCGCCTGCCACTCACGGTTGGGTTTCACTAGCATCTCAAATTCAGCATGTCCTGAATAAGATAGAAACTTGGGAGTCATCCTAGACTCTTCCCTTCTCACGCAAACCGTCATCAACTCACCAAACCTACCTCCTAATATCTCCCAATTTAATCTACTTTTCTCTATTCCGACTGCTATTTCTGTCATTTAACAAATATTTGAGCTCCTACTGTACGCTAGGCACCATACAAGTTTCCGTGGGTACGCCCCCGGCACTCCGTGGCCTGTTCACCGGCGCTTGCGGCCCAGTTTCCCCACTCCCACCCCCTTTGGCGGCAGCCAGTGTGAGCTGTGCACACAAACTGGTTTGGCCCCTGATCAAAAGCCACCGTGGCTGGCCGTGCGCACAGGATGAGGTCGAAGCTCTGAACTCGGTGACCAAGGCTCTCCCCCGCGCAGCAGCAGCCACTTCAAACGGAACCTCTTGCCCCTGTCAAATGAAACCCACTGCTTCGCCTTTGCTATTGCTGTGCGCTCTACTGGTGACGCCCCCCTGCCATCTTCTCCGGGCTGGATGCTCCCCATCATTGGGACGCGAGTCTCTGATGGTGGCTCCTTTCCGCGGGGATCTTCTGCGCCCCGGTAGGGGTGCCCCTGCCCCAGGGCGTAACAGCGGAGACTGCCTGTATGTTCCTGGTCTCAGGGTGTCCGGGCTCAGCTCTCTCCTAGACATCCAGGCCATCCTCGGTTTTCCCGCTGAGGCCCCGCGGGCCACGGCCCCGCGGGCCCCGCCCCTACCCGACGTGCGCGGCCCCGCGGCTTCGGCGCGCTCCCGGAGTGCGCGCCATCTTGGCTCCCCATCGAACCGGAGGCGTGCGCAGCCGTGGCGGTGAGAGCTGGACCGCGGTGGGGTCGCGGGTCGGTGGTGCGGGTGTCTGGAGATAGAGGGAGGAGAGGGGAGGCTGGCTTCTTGGTGTTTGGGGCCTGCTGGGCTTAGAGTCGGCCCGTGGCGGTGGAGGGGGCCGGGCTGTGGACCCCACTCCAGGAGTAGCCCGCGCAGCCCTCCGCGTCAAGCCTCTGCTTCCGAGTTTCTCAGTGACCTGGGTTGGGGGCATCAACACTGGGAATCTCAGGGTGAGGGCTGCTGGGCCCTATTCTTAGGATCCCAGAGTGGAGAAGGGGTTCATTTTTGTTTGAGGAGCATTTGGAGGAGGGCTCTTTGCTCTTGCCAGGCAGCTTGGAGTATAGGAACCTCTGAGAGCTGAGTGAGGGGTTCTTGTCCCTGTCTTAGAGAGCTGTGGGTGAGGGGCACTTAGTCTTGTTTTCAAAAGTCTGGGGCAAGGGTGTAACCGGGACACAGGGATCCAAGAGCACCTAGCTCTGGGGGTCGCAAACAGAACAGGTTCTGCCACTCCGGGCTGACAAAATCCAAAGGCAGAGAGACGAGTGTGGATAAAACAAGAGAGGACTTTATTTCAGTGGGGCCAACACTGAGAAGACAGCGGAGGAGGCCCAAAAACTGTCTTCAGAGTCCTGGCAGTGCTTCTAGGTTTATACAAGGAGAATGTGGGGCAATGGTCAGTCTGTAGGTGTAATGGGCAGAAAAGGCAGGTCCATTATTGTCTTGGGGCCAATCAGAGAGGGTCCTGCTGGCCTTAAGGCAGTCCTTATTGCTTGAGGGGTAGTTTTGGTTCCCATCAAGGGATGCTTTGCTTGCAGGGTCTTTTGCCTGAATTAAAAGATAAGCTAAAGGGGTGCCTAGGTGACTCAGCCAGTAGAGCATGTGACTCTTGATCCTGGGGGTTGTGAGTTGGAGCCCCACATTGGGTGTAGAGCTTTAAAAAAAAAAAAGATAGGCTGGAAAAAAGATAAACTGGAAAGAACTTTATTAGAAAGTACAGGTTGAGGTAAAATGGAGGTACTTGAAGTCTTTGTTCAAGAGTACAGCCCTGTCCCAAGGAGCTCAAGGTGAAGGAGGCTCAGTCCCAGTCCTAGGGAGCTTGGGATGAGGGGGCTTGGCCTATCCTAAAGAGCCCAGTGTTTGATGAATTTGGTCCTTTGTCAGGGACTGCATGGTGGAGGTAGGGTTATGGTTGTCCAGAAGAATGGGATAGGGTGTCTGGGATACTGCCCTTTCCCAGGATAAAGCAGCAGGCATGGCGCCTGTGCTGAGAAGCCAGGGATGAAGGGATCCAGTCCTGTTCCTGGGAAGTCTGGGATGAGGAGTGGGACCATTTCCGGAGAGCTAGGGTTGGGGATGGCTTGGGGCATATTGCCCAGCATTCATCTGACACTTCCCTGCAGTGGACCGTGAAATTCAGACACAACAGCAAGTGGAATGGAGCACTACCGGAAAGCTGGCTCTGTGGAACTCCCAGCACCTTCACCGATGCCACAGCTACCTCCCGATACCCTGGAGATGCGGGTCCGAGATGGCAGCAAAATCCGCAACCTACTGGGGCTGGCACTGGGTCGGCTGGAGGGTGGTGGTGCACGGCATGTGGTGTTCTCGGGTTCTGGCCGGGCTGCAGGGAAGGCGGTCAGCTGTGCTGAGATTGTCAAGCGGCGTGTACCAGGCCTGCACCAGCTTACCAAGCTGCGCTTCCTGCAGACGGAGGATAGCTGGGTGCCAGTCTCACCTGACACGGGCCTAGATCCCCTCACAGTGCGCCGCCATGTGCCTGCAGTGTGGGTACTGCTCAGCCGGGACCCCCTGGACCCCAATGAGTGTGGCTACCAGCCTCCAGGAGCACCCCCTGGCCTGGGCCCCACATCAGGCTCCAGCTGTGGTCCACGACCCCGAAGAAGGGTTCGAGACACCTGGTCCTGAAGATGTGTCGAGCAGGCTGTTTTCCAGGCATGAATGTCTAGGATGGCTTTGCCTTCTCTGGAAAGCCTCTTGTAACTGTTCAACATCCCCAACAAGACTTGAATCCACAGAAGTGGGCCTCCCTGTCCTGCTTCCCCTTCTCTCTGGATTGTGAAAAGGGACTGCTATGAAGAGTTACAGGTGTGCAGTCTCAGCTGGGTTCTGGATTGCTTAAGAAGGGTTTACTTGGCATTCTACCTACTGCGCCTCTGTCCTTTCTTTTGACAGAGATCCAGGGAATGAGTTAGGAAATAAAAGTTCTGCCCATTTGTCTGATGAGCCTCTGCTTGACCTGCTGTGTGGAGGTGGGATTAAAAGAGGGGGAATCCCTGTACCCTTCCACCCTACCCCTGGTTTAGGGACATTTTCCTTTCTTTGCAGCATTTATTTATTTTTAAAGATTTTTAAAATTTATTTGACAGAGGGAGAGAGATCACAAGTAGGTAGAGAGGCAGACGGGGGTGGGGGGAGGTGGGGGGGAGGTGGGTGGGAAGCAGGCTCCCTGTTGAGCAGAGAGCCTGATGCGGGGCTTGATCCCAGGACCCTGAGATCATGACCTGAGCCGAAGGCAGAGGCTTTAACCCACTGAGCCACTCAGGTGCCCCTCTTTGCAGCATTTATTACAGTGTAGTGATTAAGGTCATGGACTCAGGTACTGACTACCTGGATTTGAATCCTGATTCTGCCATTTGCTAGTAAGTTACTGCTTTGTGACCTTGGGCAAGTAGTGCTCTGAGCCTTAGTGATCCCATCCATTAAACAGGAAATATGTGGTGCTTACCTCATAGGGTTGTTATGAGGATTGAATGTAGAAAAATACACATATGACTCTTAGGTACCACCTGGGCATATAGTCTATATAAATGTTAATTGCTATCATCATTAATGACTCCACTTACAAACATATTTTTTCCTATCTTAAAACCATAATTCATGGGGCGCCTGGCTGGTTCAGTTGGAATATCATGTGGCTCTTGATCTCAGGGTCATGAGTTCAAATCCCATGTTGGGTGTAGAAATTACTTAAATAAATAAACTTTAAAAAAAACCCAAAAAACAAAAAAACCATAGCTCAATCTTGTATCTCCTCTCCATGTCTCATCCTTCCTTTTTACCCCTTGCTGCTCCTTTTCTGTCTCACTTTGGCCATAGACTCTTAGACTCACCATGGTTAGGCCAGGGGCATGAGGAGATAGGTGAAGATTGCAATGGTAGTCAGGAGTCTGCAGGACCAGACCAGGATTGTGGGCAGCGTAGATTCTGTGAAGAGTCAGTTGGGTCTCCCACTGGATTTTGAGGTCTTCTCCAATGTATCCAGTAGACCGAGTGTCCAGTCACCAGGAAAGTACAAACTATGGGCTCTTCTGGGCTCACATTGTGGCAGGGATGGCCCAGCAATTTGAGAGTGGTGGAATGATCTTTGGCTGGGTCTAGGTGGGAGGAGTTAGGATGTTGGGAGAAATGGAAGACTGGAGGCCTCAATAAGGGCTTTAGGGCAGGGATTAGGGGACCAACCATAAGGCCAGAAGGTTGTGGTCAACTTTGAATGCTGCATCCTGTGCTTTCCAAGGGAGGTTGCCCAGCGCAATAGGGAAGACTGAGGGAGAGGCAAGTGATGCAGATTCAGGGGCTATTAGAGACAGGAAATCCTCTAAGCAGCTGCCCAACCAGGCTTCTCAAATACAGAGGGTCAAGGAGCATCTAACCACACCCCTTGAGGCTCTGGCAGGCACTCTGGTGTCTTGCTAACAGCAACTGCCTGACTTCTCCCCATTCTCTTTGTGGCTAACTCAGGTTTTTGCTCCCTCTCAGCTTCTGCATATTGCCTTTTCTCTAAGCATCACTTGTATGTTCTGTACCATGAACAGCTTTCCAAGTGTCACTAGACCCCAGAGCTTTGGGGCCAGCTCCTTGCAGACTACTGGTATGTAGCTCAGCATCCTGTCCTGATCCAGCCTGCTCTAGCCATGGTGCAATGATCACGTGGAATACTGGTGACCGGTACTGAATGAATGCTTCAGTAAGGTAGTATCACAAGCTCTGGGAGTCCCAGGAGGGGCTCTCATTTGGGCAGCTCACTGAGGCACCACTTGGGAACTCCAGGATGATGGCAGGGGTATGTATGAGGGAAACAGCTGGGGTCAAAATCTCGTGGGAGGAATAGGATCTGCAGTTCAGAGAATCAGGAAATAGGCCAGAAGCTTAGAGAGGGATGACTACTGATTCTGGGGCCTTTTTCCTCCTGGGTCTCTATGGGGCGCTGTTGGAGCCTAGAGGAGGAATTTTAGGGAGGGAGCCAGAGAGAAGATAGGCCTTTAGAGCCAGAAAGCTTGACCCAACTTAGGAGGGAGCATAAGAGTTGTGTATAACTGCTCATTCCATATCTTCCCACTTTCTTCTTAGTCCCTCCAGTATGGCTTCTGTCTCCATAATTTCTTAGAAAACATTATGCCTTGGTATGAAAAGTAAGGAAATGGAGACAGCTCTTTCAAGAAGTGGGATTGTGAGGGCACCTGGTGACTCAGTCGGTTAAGCAGCTACCTTTAGCTCAGGTCATGATCCCAGGGTCCTGAGATCGAGTCCCTTGTCGGGCTCCCTGCTCAGTGGAGAGCCTGCTTCTCCCTCTGCCTGTTGCTCTACCTACTTGTGCTCTCTCTCTGAGTCAGATAAATGAATAAAATCTTAAAAAAAAAAAAAGTGGGGTTGTGAGTGGGAGGAGAGGTGTTAAATGTAGAGGAATGTGGGATACAGAGAGTTTTTTATTTTAATGATTTAGAAATTTGAGCATATTTGTAGGTTAGTGGCAGAAGCTAGTAGAGAAAAATAAAGATGCAAGAGACTGTGGATAACTCAAAATGAGACTCTGTAAGGGGTAGGGAATAGGAGCCAGGAGCATGGAGGTATGGGCCTCCCAAAGGGGACAGGAGAGAGGACTGCCTGTGAGTTCCCAGGTTCCCAGGGGAGGAGTCGAAGATGGGTGTCCATTAGGAAGGGTGTGGAGGTGAAGGTCAGACATGAAGGAGTTCAGAAGGTTTCTGTCTCCTCTTGAAGCAGGAATCCAGCTCTGCTGCTGAGAGTGGAGTGAGGAGACGGGTGGGGAAGTAGTATGAGATAGTTGTTGCAGGAGAGAGAACCGGAGAGGTACAGGAGGATGATCAGGCAGGGCTAAAAGGCCAGGTGAGGCTGGTGACCATGAACTTGCAGTGTTATCAGTCAGAGTGTGTGAGCTGCAGCAGCACCCATAGGATAGGTGAGGACTCAGGAAATCACTGTTGCATTCTTCCAGACTGTGGTTGAGACTGGCAGAAATGATGAAAGAATAGCGAGGAGAATAGCAAGATGTAGTGAAGGAATCCAAAGTGGGCCAAGTGAAGACAAGTGAAGATCGAAAGGGATAGAGGTCACTGTCTTGGAGATCCACATGAAGATGTCTGGGGTGGGGTGGGATGAAATGGAGTCGCTGAGAGAACTAGGACAGGGCACCGTCGCTATACCCATTTCTAGAGCAGTCATACCGAAGTACCACAGACTGAGTGGCCTAGAACAACAGAAATCTATTGCCTGACAGTATTGGGAGACTAGAGGTCTGAAGTCAGGGTGTCAGCAGGGCCATTTTTCCTCTGAAACCTATAGGAGAATCTTTCCCTGACTTGTCCTAATTTGTTTGTTTTTTTAAGATTTTATTTGACAGCACAAGCCGGGGGAGTGGCAGGCAAGGGGAGAAGCAGAGCCTGACAATGTGGGCCTCCGTCCTTGGACTCTGGGGCCACAAGCTTAGCCCAAGGCAGACGCTTAACCAACGGAGCCACTCAGGAGTCCCAGACTCATCCTAATTTCTTATTTGCCATCAGTCTTCGGCCTTCCTAGCTTTTAGATGTATCTCTCCAGTCATTCATCTTCACATTTGCTTCCCTTGTGTCTGTTTCTATGTCCAATTGTCTCCTTTTTATAAGGAAACTGGTCGTATTGGATTAGGGCCCACCCTAATAGCCTCATTTTAACTCGATTACCTCTGTAAAGATCTTATTTACAAATAAAGTCACTTTTTCTGGTACTGGGGTTAGGACTTAAACATATCCTTTATAAAACAAAAACCAAACCAAAACCAAACCAAATAAACCTATCCTTTATAGAGGGACGTAATTCAACATTAGCTAAAGGGTGAGATGGAGGAGGGTGGATCAGAGTTTTAGGAGCTCACCAGACTTCCTGGTGGCCGTGAGAGTGGATAGCTGGGGGACCTGGAGGGAAAGTCACTGGAGATGAGGCTGAAGAATTAAGAGGCCGGGAAGGATGGCGGTGTGTGTGTTGGGGGCAGGAGTTGGGCATCAAGACGGGCAATGGAGTCATCCAGGTTGGAATGTGCTGAGCATTCCTACTGCCTGCTTTGGAGGTGGCATGTCGGGTGATTTTGTTAGTCTTGAAATGGGGACTTAAGAACACGGTATGACTGGAGGGGTTGGAAACTTTTCCTGTGCAAGCAGGCACCAAGTCCTGCCAATTTTGCTTCCTAGGTGTCTCTCCATTCCCACAGCCTCTGTTGTTTTGTGCCCCTCATTATCTTACAACATTCTCCTTACTGGTCTCCTTGCTTCATGCCCTTCTGAGCTCTCCTCCAAACCAAGTTCCCTTTGTTTAGAATGCTCTTCTGGCAGATTCCTGCCTGGCTGTCTCCCTTCCTCCTTTAAGCCTTTGCTCAAATGTCGCCAGAGAAGGTAAGGCCTTCTCTGACCAACCATTTAAGATTGCATTCAAGCACTTCCGCACTTCTTTTCTTTTCTTTTTTTAAGGATTTTATTTGTTTAAAAAGAAGCAAGAGAGAGAGCGTGCATGTGAGCGTGAGCAGGCAGAGGGAATGAGAATCTGAAGCAGACTCCACACTGAGCTTGGAGTTCAACACAGGGCTCACTCCCATGACCAGGAGACCGTGACCTGAGCCGCAACCAAGAGTCGGATGCTGAACTGCCTTAGCCACCCAGGTGCCCCATCAGTCAAGCCCTTGATTTCCCTTACCCTGCCTTTTTCCCCCTTCTAATTCCTTCCTTCTTTCTTTCTTTCTTTCTTTCTTTCTTTCTTTCTTTCTTTCGATTTTATTTATTTGACAGAGATCACAAGTAGGCAGAGAGGCAGGCAGAGAGAGAGGAGGGGAAGCAGGCTCCCCACTGAGCAGAGAGCCCGACGCGGGGCTCGATCCCAGGACCCTGAGATCATGGCCCGAGCCGAAGGCAGAGGCTTTAACCCACTGAGCCACCCAGGCACCCCATAATGTATTTCTTTTAAATAGTGTTTTGTTTATTGTCTGTCTCTTCCATCTGTCTCCAGATGAGAATGTAAGCTTGGAAAGGGCAGGACTCTTTGTTTTGTTGATTAATGTAACCTAAGGATCTTGAACTATGCTTGGTACAGAGTAGGTGCTTGATAAATATTTAATGTAAGAATGAATAAATATTGAGCCTCCAGGCATGTGGCCATACCCAGATCTGTCATTCTCCCTCAACCTCCTCATGTCCCGATTAGAAGACAAAATCCAAATTCATTCACTGGATAATCTTAAAGGACCCCGTTGCTTAGTCACTGCCAAGGCTCAGCCCATCTTTGGCCCACTGCTCTTGGATCTGGGCTCTCGCCGCACTAATGCCTTACTTTTCCCACATGCCATGAGATTTTCTGCTTCTGAGCCATTCTGTCTGCTTGGAATTCTGTCAGCTTGGAACATTCTGTCTGCTTGGACAATAGCCGTGAGTTCTCCTGAGGCACTCTCTCCTGAGGACCTCCCTCCTCACCACCTCCAACCCCCTAATTTGGGATTTGCTCTGATTCTGTAGGGTACCTCCAACTCCCACTTTGGTCCTTGCACTGGGAAGGCGATGTTTGGCTGCACTTCTGAACCTGACCACAAGGTGGCAGCATTTACAAAGGGATAGCCCATCCTGTCGCCGGGTTTGTGCAGAGGTTCCCAGGAGCCTCAAGACAGAGAGGATAGTCGAAGTTACAAAGATCATTCGTTTGTTCAACAAACAGCTAATAGTTACCCATAATGTGACAAATGCAGCCACTGGCTTCAGAACCTCCCACCCCAAGAGGCCTATAGCCACATACATAGATAGTTTCATTATTGGTATGATACATAGATTAGAGAAGTGCATTAGACTTCAAGAGTTCAGAGCCCGTCGTCCCAGTTTTTAGGGATAAAGCTTCAAAAAAAAAGGAGATGATGTCTGTGTAGAATCTCGAAAAAGCGCCAGAAGTAGAAAGGGAAAAGGACATTCTGGGTAAAGGACAGGCATGAACTAAGGTATAGAAGTGAGAAGAGCACAGGGATCATCACTGGAGCATGAAGTTCAAGGCAGGGAGTGTGAGGAGTGAAGCTCTGGGGTGGGTGGGGGCCTGACAGGAAGGGCCTGAGTGCCAGGCCAAGGAGTTTCTCTTGAGGGTAATGGAGAGTCACTGGAGGCTTTAAGGAGGAAATGTGGCATATCAGATCTGTGTCTTAGAGAGCTCTGGCTGCTATGGTGTGGAAAGTAGATTGGGGGCACAGGCCAGGAAGGGCAGTGAGGAGGTTTCCATAGGGATCCATGGAGAGATGGTGAAGCCAAAATGATGGCTGGAGACTTAGAGAAGCCGCTCCCAGTCCATAAGAGCTTTCAAAGCCTGGCACTTTGAAAGAGTTCTTGGCCCTAGGCACCCTCTTCCCCACCATTTGAGCCACCTCAGCCCTCCTGTTTCAGGGGCACAAAATCTTTTTTAAGATTTTATTTATTTATTTGACAGAGAGAGGGATCACAAGTAGGCAGAGAGGCAGGCAGAGAGAGAGGGGGAAGCAGGCTCCCTGCTGAGCAGAGAGCCTGATTCGGGGCTCCATCCGAGGACCCTGAGATCATGACCTGAGCCGAAGGCAGAGGCTTTAATCCACTGAACCACCCTGGCGCCCTCAGAGGCCCCTTTTGGCTCTGTCTTAGCTCTCCTGGTTATTCTGGTTGGAACCAGGGTCTCTTGTCAGTGAGGCCAACAGTTCCTATGTCCCCATTTTTTTAGTAGATCTATCAGCCTTCAGTTCACACTACATTCCAGCTTCCCTCAGTGCGATCCTTTCATGCACCTCCTTCTTTGACAGAAACAACAGACAGGAATGTGACTGAGGGGCCTTCTCCTCCAGGACTGTCAGTCCCTGCCATGCCCCCACCCCTATGCATGTGTGTGTGCGTGTACGTGAATATACGCATGCATGTGTACCATTGGCAGGGCTGATGCTGAGGGAAGGGCATCTCCGGCAGGCAGAGGGGCATCACCTGAAGAAAGATCTGGAGGTAGGAACGTACAAGGGAGTGTCAGGGGAACAAGGGGGAATGTTGTTTGCAGGGTCTGGCTAACCCTCAAGGTTGGGCCTGGAGCCATTACCATGTACTGCCGGCAGGGGGTACCACGGCCAGGTTTTGAGCCGGGATTGGGAGAGTCACCTTCATTCAGTCTCATGAATATGCACAGAAACCTGTTGAATTATGCAGACAGAAAGGATGTAAATGTATATGCAAATTTAGTGCTGCCCTCCCTGTTGCTATGGAAACCAAAGAATAGCAAAGGGGGGCCCAAACCCTGGGGAGGCCAGGCTGGAGAGACTGGAGACCAGGAGGCTCTCCTCTGTCGCCTGCTTTTCCCTTTCGTGCTGTTTTGATCATTTTCTTTGCCTCACTCTGTCTTTGTCTCCTTGCCCTCTCTCCATCTCTCTGACCCTCTTGATCTTTCTGTCTCCATCTCTGTTTCTCTCTCCTGTTTTTTCGTTCCTGTCTCTGTCTCTGAGTTCCTGTCTGTCCCTGTCTGTATACATTTGACTCCATGTCACTGTTGGTCTATGACTCTGAGACAGTATTTCTCTGTGACTTCATGTCTTCCCCTATCCTTGTGTCTTAAATCGTGTGGCTCTCCCTCCTTCTGCATCTCCCTTTCTCCATGTCTCTGACTCACATCTTTTTTTTCTCTGTATCTCTATTTTTGTATCTGACTCTGTCTAATTGTGTCTATTTCTTGGTCTCTCTTCCAGGTTCTCCCCCCTCTCTTTCACTCTGATTCTCTCTCTCTCTGAACTTCTTATTCCAATGCGTCTCTGTCTGACGGGAAGGAAAGAAGGCTGCACATCCGTCCTTGCCTGACGGCCCAACTGCCTGAATGTTTGAAGGTTCCTGGGTGCTCTGCCCACATAAAATCCAGTTTCAGGTCTGGCTCCTGTCAGCGTTGTCACAGAATCCCCGTGACAGGCCCACACCGGCTGCCGGTACGCCAGGGCTGCTGTTCTAGCCTCTCTCTCTCTGGATCTGTAGTCTCAGCTCTCTCTCCATGAATCTGGTGGGCATCCTGAGGCACTGGTGTGTAGAGAACAGGCAACTGAGAGGTAAGTCGTAGTGGTTCACCCATCTGGCCCTCTGCCCAAGGGCTGACGTGAGGGGTGTGGCTGGGGTCCAGGTATGGGGGTGTCTAGGGCTAGTTGAGACCAATCCTGGCTCCAGAGAAGACTCCTTGCTCAGCCGCAAAATCAAGCAGCAAGCTCTCCACAGTCTATCATGCTCCTGTCTGTTGCAGCCTTAACCATCCAATTACCTAGTCAGCGTCCTTTGTTTGCGCCTCTGTCGTTGGGTTTCTATCTATAGAGCACCTGTTCTACGCCATGCCTCTGTCTTCACGGATCCACGGTGAGAGAGAAATGACATCTGGACTTTTTGCCTCCTCCCCCTCCCTCCCCGCCTCCCTCCTCCCAGAACATGCTCTTCGGTCCAGAGAGAAGAACACAGACTCTTCAACCCCATAGCTTCCTATCCCTGGTGGGCTCATTTGGGGGTGTAAAGCATACGCAGCTGCAGAAGGCCTGGATCATGGTTAGGAGAAACAGAGACACGGAGATAAAGATAGGGAGAGATAGAGACAATGTCTCCATACAGGTTTGGGATGGGGTGTGGAAAACGAGGCAGGTCTCAGAATGTTCTGAGGGCAGGTAAGCCACCCTACGTAGAGGTGGAAGGCTTCCCCCTTCAGTCCTGGGCTCTGGGCAGGTTGCCCTACCTCCAGGCAGGCACTAGACATGGGGGATCTGGCTTGGGCCCAGGTGTAGGGGCAGTCAGAGGAGTCAGGGCAGGTCCCCCTTGCTCCAAGAGACTGCCAAGTCGAGCCCCCAGCTCTCCTGTCTTGCCAGAGAGGACACAGACATAATCACTCTTCCCACCGACTGTGATTCACCCCTGCTCAGGCCCAGGCATGATCCTGCTGTCAGGAATTCCATGTTTGAATTAAAAACCTCCCCGGACACCCGACCTCACCTGAGCCAGTTGTGCCAACGGGGTTGGAGCCGGGTCAAACAGGGCTGTCTGGGGGGCTTCAGGCAAAGCCACAGATGGGAAGAGAAGAGGGGATTAGGGGAAACATGGAGAGTGAGAAAGTCGGAGAGGCAGAGGATGAGGTATGTAGAGGGAGGTGGAGGAAGACAGAGGAGACATAAAGACATTGATGGGGAGAAAGTCAAAGCCAGCAGTGAAGGGGGGTCTGGTGCCCACCAGGCTAGTGCTGAACACTTGACTGGATTCTCTCATTTAATTGAATCTTCACAACAGTCCTAGGAAATAAGCACTATTATGATTCCATTTTACTCCTGAGGTAATTGAAGCACAGAGACATGAAGTCATTTCCTTGAGATTACAAAGCCAGCAAATGGTGGAGTAGGTACTTGAACCCTTCAGTCTCGCCGAAGAGCCAAGAAAAGAGACAGATAGAGAGACTGAGGTGGGGACAGATTCTCCCACCAGCACTCATGGGAAATCTGGGAATCCTGGAGTCATCAGGCAGCTGGCAGGGAAGGGCCTTCCCACGGGCCGACGAGCACGCAGCTTCCCACCCTTTCTGTCAGAGACAAGGACACTGACAGAGAGAGACATAGAGAGGGACACACACAGAGACCTCAGGGCAGGGAGAGAGATGGAAGGGGAAGTCCAGGCTGCAGAAGTCCTTGTCAGACCCTCCTCCTTCCTGCCAGGTGTGCAGCCTATCCTGGCCCCGATTCCGATCTGGCCCAGCTGATGCCTTGCTTTGGTGGGGCCCAGGCCCCACAGGTTTACCGAGCACCTACTAGTAGAGAGGCACTCCTGCCCCACATCTCCTACCCATTTCCCTTTCACTATTGAGAAACCCCTCCTGTTGTCTAATTTCAATCCCCTAAGGTAAGTTCTACAATAAAGGATGAAGATGAGAATCTGAGGACACTTCAATATGGAGGCTTAGCCTAGCCAAGTACAGAGAAGAGGTCCCTAAGGGCTGGCTTTGGGTGCCTTCTGGTTGGAGGCCCCTCCTAGTTGGTTTGGGGAAGAGGGTCATGGCCCAGCTGGTGGGGCCCAGAGAGCTAAGCTGTCAGCAGCAGGGAGTATAGGGTTGAGAAGCAAACCAGGAACTATCCTGAGGGAGCTGGGGAGTTGGCGTTATGGTTTCTAATGTCTTAACCCTGGTTTCAATTACCCCCAGGATCCCCGGGGTTCCCTGGCTATTGAGGGCTCCCAAGCCTGAGGAATGCTCAGGACCCTCCTGGGAATGCCATAAAGTAGAGGCTCGGGGGTAGGAGGCTGGGGGCAAGGGAGCTTTTCCATCCTCTTCTTCCCGGTGTCTGGCTGAGAGGGGCTCCCAGACCAAGCGGGGCTCTGGGGACAGCTGGGAGGCTGGGGAAGGAAGGGCCTACCCTCTGCTCCCAGGCTTCTGTGGAGGGGCTACCTCAGCCAGCTCCTTAGCACCAGCGCGGGCCCAGTGACCTCAGCCCAGTCCTGGCTGAAGCCCCGAGCTCTTTCTTGGCCTCACCAGTCACCTTTTTGGTCTTGTGACCTCCCTGACTCCTGCTCTCCTTCTGTCTCTGGGGCAACCATACCTTCCCTGCCCTCTCTGTTTTTTTGTTTAAAGATTTTATTTATTTGTCTGTCTATCTATCTACCTACCTACCTACCTATCTATCTAAGAGAGAGAGCGCACACACCATGCTAGCTCACGGGCAGAGGGAGGGGCAGAGGGAGACTGGGGCTCGACCTCAGACCCGGACATCATGACCGGAGCTGAATTTAAGAGTCAGAGGCTGAACCGACTGAGCCACCCAGGCGCCCCAGCCTCTCTGGTCTTCAGTCACCGTTGGCAGGGCTTCGCCACCATCCTCTCCGCCCCTTCCCCTCCCTCACATTTTCTCTCCCGGCTCCCTGATCTATCTTGTTATCTCCCAGCTCGCTGGGAGATAACTCTGAGAGTGCCCAGATCAGTCTGAGACTTTGACGAATGCCCACACGACCCGCACGAGCCAGTTACAGGGGGCACTGGGAGCTGCCGACAGGGAACGGCACACTGCCAGCCAGGCAGCCCTCTCTCACCTTCCGTGTTGTCTGCATCCTTGTCCTTGCTGGCCATCATCCCACAGACCCTTCAACTGGACACATCAAGCCCCAACTCTCTCCAGCTCAGTGAATGGCACCATCATCTCCCACTCACATATGCCAAAAAGCTGGAGGTCATCTATGCTTTTGTACACAATGTTCCCTCTGGGCCTGGCACACAGTAGGTGCTAATAAAACGTCTGTTGAACTGAACTTATTTCAGTTTTCTCTCTTGGACCCCTATTTGATTCTGTCTGTTTCCCTGGGACTTGGTGTTTCTGGCATTCAGTCTTCAAATCTCGAATTTTCCTCCGTCTTCTGAATCACTACAATTGAGTTTCTGAGGAAGAAGTTGGGGCCTCTTTTCTTCCCTCTGCCCCTGTCCCAGAGAATCACAGACTGGATGGAAATGAAGCTGTGGGAGCTGAAGAGAGGGAGCCAATCTTGGGGCCATGTTCCTATTTGGAAATCCCAGCGCCATTACAGGGAGGCAGCCCTACAGCGGTGGGGATAAAAGTCGGACTCTGGGCTGTCATTGGAAGGAGGCAGTTCTTTGAAGACATATGCTTCCTCCATGAAGGATTCGGGGATAAAGGGATCAAGACCCACCAGAGTGGGAGGAAGGGTAGGAGGGACTTTGTGCTTCTGGGCAGGGAATTCTTTTCATGCAAATTTTTACAACACAAAATGAAAAATTGCATCTGTGATTTTGCAGGTCTGTGCCCCTGCTCCAGCCTTCAGACACACTTAGTGTCCTAATTCCTAGTTTCTCTGTCCTCTCTTGTCCCTCCCCCCCATCCCCTCTAGATCCTCTTGTCTCTCCCTGACCAACTGCTGCTCTTCCCAAACTTATTCCAGACTCCAGGATCATGGTGGGGGTTGGGTCCTTAGAAGAGTGGACACGGGGCTAAGTGTCCGGGGATCTCTTCTCTGTGTACAGGGTGCCGCAGCGACTCCTCAGTCACGGAAGCAGGCGGAGATGAATCTGAGCGCCCACTCTCCCTCTCTCAAAGCTCTCTTCTCTCTTCAGCCCCGTGGCCCTGCCCCGGGTCGTGCCGGAGCTCTCCCTCCTAGGGTTAACTGCAAACACCTCTTCCCTGGCCGTCCGGCCTTCAGCCTCATCTCGCCCACCACCCCTTACGGCAACAGCATCAGGGATCGCACGGAACCACAGACCTGGTGATGCTCCTCACCTGCGTCCTGCCTTTCCAGGCCTGCGTGGCCTTGGCACCAGACGCACTTCAGGATGTGGTCTCTGAGCCACTCAGGCTGTCTCAGTCTGCCTTTTGGGTCTCTTAATCTCTCACTGCATACCAAACCTTCTTTCCCACCCCTCAAGGCTGTAACCCATTCAGGTAGTTTCCCTCTCCTGTGCCCTAGGACTTGACTCCTCCAGGTCAGTGTTGTCCTGCTTGCTTACATCGTTCATTCGTTCGTTCATTCATTCGTTATTTCCTTAAATCTAGTTCGAATGTTAGGAGCACCTTTTCTATGCCAGACCCAGCTCTAGCTGCCACAGGGCTGCCCTCATGGAGCTCACAAGTAACTAAGTAGTTAAACATCACACAAATCACCATACGGAAAAAGACTATGGGACTAAGGGAGAAGATAGAGGGGCTTAATCTCGGCTTCTTTTAGGTGACATTTAGGCTGTCACCTCTTGCCTAAGGGGGCTGAGTCAGACATGGCACTCTCATGTAGACAACTTGTATCCTTATCTATTTTGTTTAGTATCCATCTTCCTTGAATGGGAGTTCCATGAGGGCAGGGGATGTTGAAACTTTTTTTTTTTTTTGACAAAAAGTAAACAACAAAGCACCCAAACCTTAAGGGTACAGCTTAAATTTTGACATATGTGTCTAAACTCTTGAACCACCATTCCCCACCCCCCCGCCAACAAAAGTAAGTGCAATTCCGACTTCTATCACCATAAATAAGTTTGCCTGTTCTTAGAGCGTTATTTTTTTTAAGAAATATTTTATTTATTTATTCATGAAAGATAGAGAGAGGGAGGCAGACGCAGAGGGAGAAGCAGGCTCCACTTGGAGCAGGGAGCCCGATGTGGGGCTCAATCCCAGAACCCTGGGATCACGACCTGAGCTGCAGGCAGATGCTCAACTGAGACCCCCAGGTGCCCTGTTCTTGAGCTTTATATAAATGAAATCATTCAATATGTACCCTTTTGTGTCTGGTTCCTTTTTTTTTTTTTCTTTACTTGACATCTCGTCTGCCAGCTTTATCCATTTTTGGTTGCATGTAGCTTCAGTTGGTCCTTCTTTATTGCCGTAACTACACCATAATCTCTTCATCCGTTTGGGTTGTTTCCAGTTTGATAGTATTATGAATAAAACTGCCATGAGCATTCTTTGTTGAGGTGGTAGGGTATATCTATGTTCAGCTTAGTAGATCCTGCCAAACAATGTTTCCAAATGGTTGTACTAACTCCTACACATATCAGCAGTGTGTGGCCTCCTAGTTGCCCCACATCCTTGCCAGGGCAGAGATTTTTGTCTGTTTGGCTCACTACTCTGTTCTATCACTTAGATCAATGCCTGGCATAGAGTAGGTGCTCAATATATACTTGTTGGCTACCTTATGAAGGGGAGGCCATTGGCATTCCTGAGGTCCTCTTCTGGCTCTGGCACTAACTTGCTGTGTGACTCTGGTCAGGTGAATCCCCCTCTCTGAGTTGCTTCCCTGTCTGTAGCACCCCGGGACTGACAGTAGGGGCTTTGCCTTCCAGTGCCAGCTAGGCACTGTGAGAGCCGGACACCTGTTCGTTCACTCACTCCGCTTGTACCCATCAAGGTCCGACTGCACCGGGACAGCAAGGGTGTGATTTGTGGCATAGCCCTCACAGCTTCTTTCAGGTCAGCCAAAACCAGGGGTCACTGCCCATCTTGTCCCCAACGCATCCTTCTGGAGCCTGTTCCTCCTCCTTCTGTCCAGCCCTGACCCCAAGGGGAGGGGGTCTGGACTGAGCCTGTGGATGGAAAATGTGATTAATAATCAAAAAAACATCCAAGAGGAAGAGACCAGGAAAACAACTTGGGGAAAGCTCCTCACCCAGGGAGGGGGGCCATGTCCTGGGCCTTGGGACAGCTCCGGCTGCCCTCCCGCCGCCCTTTCTGGGAAGCTGCCACAGGAGTGGGTAATTTTAGCCAAAAGTGAAAAAAAAAGCCACTCTAATTATTTATGAAAAAAGATGCCCCCCCCATGTAAATGATGCTTCCTCTGGAGGCTTCCCCCTACTGTTACTCCACTCCTAGTGGTCTCTCTGCTTGGTCAGCCTGGGGGGCCCTAGAGACACTGGGTTGGGGGCAGAGGAGGAATTTCAACATGAAATGTTTTGTTCATTAGCAGAGAACATAGGGGGAAATTCCCTTTCTGCCTGGGCCTGGGCAGCCCAGGCGAATACTCAAAAGCTATTTTGAAAAATAGAGTCTGGGCTGCAGAGTACAGTGGAGGTTATTTGGGGGGGGGGGGGAGAGATATAGATGTTTTCTTCCCTCCTCTTAGACTCTGGACTTTCAGGGGCTTCCTGAGCCTTAATCCTTCCTCCTTTCAGGGATTTCATTTTCAATGTCTCAGGTTGCCTTCAAACTTCCTTCTTAGCAAAACAGGAGGAACTGGGGTTAGACTGGCATTAGAACTTCCAACTAAGGAGGAAGGAAGGATATCAAAGGGAGGGAAGGGAGGCTTTGGACCTACCCAAATAATTTAGAATTCTAGTAGAATACGATGGGGTCAGTAGGCAACAAATCTGAGGGGGGCCTGGAGCAGGATTGAAAGCACCGTTTCTATCAGAGTGACTTCAGAGGGCCCCAGTGAGGAGGGAAGTGTAGGCAACTCCGGAGAATTGAGGGCAATTCTGGGCTGAATACTTAGGTTTCCCCATTAGAGTTGCAGCTCTCTTCTAGTACCTTTAGGGAATCTTTGCCCTTTTCTGGTGCCAAGGTTGGAAGGGTCAGGGCACACTTAGGCAGTGGTCCAAATAACAGGATTCCAGAAGGGGCTCTGCAGTACTGGAGTGTTGTAAGTGGGCCCTAGGTGCTGTCCCAGAATAGGGGTGAGTCCTCCCTGGAGGGCCGGGCTGGACCCTGAGTGTGTGTGTGTGGGTGCTCAAGGGGCCCCCCTCCCTGGCTCGGCCTGGGGCTGTGTCGGGATCGGGTTTCTCGGCGCCTGGAGCCTCCGCGAGGCCGAGCTGTTCCCGGTCCCCGGCCAAGCCGCCCCGGGCGCTGGCACTGGGAGAGGAAGCAGGGGGGGCGCAGTGAGGGGGAGCGAGGGGGGGGGAGCTATGAGGGCTTTTACGTAACTGCTTCCCAGAGCCTGCCCCTACCGCCAAACCCCAGTGTGGGACTTTGTGTGATTGCGAGCGTGTGTGCCTCTGTGACACGCGGTGTGTGTGGCTGGATCTGTGTGTGGGGACGGTGTACGCGTGTGTGATTCCTGCCCTTCTGGGACCTCTAGCTGGCAGTTGCAAGCAGAGGACCCTGACGCCCAGTGGACCATAGTGAGGTTGGTATAAACATTTGACTCTTTGAGACTGAGTATGCAACTTCACGTGATGGTGTGTTTCGCATCTGAAGGCAAGACAGAGAGCCTCTTTGTATTTGTACCTTTGGGTAGCCAGGTATGTGACCCACAGTGGAGCTTTCTGATGGTATGGCCGGTTAGAAGAGCATCATTTCCCAAAAGAGCACTAGAAAAGGTAGACCACAGGAGGTGGGGTGGAAGCTCTCCTTCCCTGAGGGCACATCAGTAGGAACGGGGAGGAGGGGGGTGGTCCTTGTTACCCAGTCCTGGGATGGCCAAGTTGAATCCTTGGAGTGAGGGGCACAACGTGGTCCCCGGTTAGGTCACAGGCCATGTGGAGGAGGGTGGAGCCAAAAGTCTTGCCATAGAGCCCTTTTTTTCATGGCAGGTGTAAAACTCCAAGAACCCAAAGTCAATGAGAACTTCCCTCAATTTCCCAAGGCCTTCCAGGGTTATCAAGTCTGATATCTACATTACTTGCGGGGCAAGAGAGCTCTGAACTAAGGGAATTATTTCCTGTTGCCCCTCAAGGGAGAGGCAGATGTTGAAGAGGGATGAAGATGGGTGGGGCTGGGGGAGGGTATCAGTGAAGTGGGGCTTAGCTTAAGGATAAGTGCACCATGACTGAGAAGGGGGCTGGTGCAGAGCTAGGGCGGCTGGGAATAGGGTGCCTAATAAAGCTTGAGAGGAGGGACACTTGCCTGGCTCAGTCCCTAGAGCATGTGACTTTGATCTCAGAGTTGTGAGTTCCAATATCACTTTGGGGGTAGAGATTACTTTAAAAAAATTAAACCTTAGGGGTGCCTGGGTGGCTCAGTGGGTTAAGCCTCTGCCTTCGGCTCAGGTCATGATCTCGGGGTCCTGGGATCAAGCCCTGCATCGGGCTCTCTGCTCAGCAGGGAGCCTGCTTCCCCCTCTCTCTCTCTGCTTGCCTCCCTACCTACTTGTGATCTCTCTCTGCCAAATAAATAAATAAAATCTTTAAAAAAAATTAAACCTTAAAAAAATTAAATTTTAAAAAGCTTGAGAGGCGACACAGCCAGATCCTGCAAGGACTTTTTAGCCCCACCTAAGAAGCCTGCCTGTGCCCCCACGGGCCTGGGGTATGAGAGGGTTCAACAACGGAAGCTTAGGAAGCTCATAAACTCCTGGGCAGATAGGGCATTGAAGGCGGCGGGAGCGGAAACGCCCGAGTAATCTGTTGCCCCAGTCTGTTTGGAGGTCGGCGGAAGGGAAGGAGCCGCACGCACAGGTTGTTCCATAGGTGGGCGCTGCCTCTGTGACAGATCTGCAGCCTTGGGAGGTACGCGCCTCCCGCACTGTCCGCCAGGTGTCGCTGCGGCACCGGGGAAGCGGGAGCGGCCGCTGGGTGCTTCGCCTGCAAGTTGCTGAGGATCAACGATGCCGGGATCCGGTCCGACGTGCGCCTCTTGTCCTCGCTAATCCTCTGACACACCGACATGTCCGGCTCCCGGATCCCGGTTGTCCCGCGCAGACCCTGCCCCGGCACCCGCGGACTTCGGCACCGCTGACTGCAGCCCCCGAGTCCCTGGTGGAGAAAGGATGTTGTCGGGGCGAACTCCCCACTGCTCTCAACCTGGCGGAAGGAGGCAGTGTCCGGGACACTGGAGGATCCGGAGGTCAAGGCAGCCCACCAATGACCCGCCGATCTCGACGCCCTTCGGTCCCTCGAGGCGAGAAGGTCCTCCAGAGCACCCAACCTCATTCACGCCTAGTTTCCGCGCCGGGTGAGGAGCAATTCCTGACTCCTCCTTCCCACCCCCAAGTTCGTCGCATCGCCCCTGCTCTTTCCCGGTGCCCACCATCTCGTCCTCGTCCGTGGCTCGGGAGTCTGGAAGCTGCGGGCCCGAGAGGCCAGACAGGGGACGCTTACTGTGGGTGGAGACGGACAGCATCTCAGCTGGGCGCCACTGTTTGGCTGTGTGTCTTTAAGCCCCAGCCGGCCTGCTCTGAGCCTCAGCCCAGGCTGGCCCCTACCGGTTGCACCGAGGGGATTTTGAAGCCACGGAAGTGAAAGTGAAAAGCCCGGGCAGTGGCGCGAAGAAGGTTTTTCCTCTGCAACCGGAGTCCCTGAGGCACTTCTTGGGAAAGGGCCTGGGAGCTTTGGGCAGCCTACTGGGGAAGGGTGTGAGGAAACTGCGAGATAGTTCCTTCCCCTCTCCCCGCCCCCAGCCCTGGACCAGCTCCCAGGAGGGGCAAGGCTCAGGGATTATGGGTCAGAGGTCAGGTGAAAAATCCATGGGGTGGGGACGGGGGTGGGCCACTCGTTCTCCGCTTCTGGCATTCAACCTTTCTGTTGCGCTCTCGCGTGGCTTCAGAAATTGGTCGGGTTGTCTAACCTTATTCCCGCATGCTGTAGCCAGACTGGAGGCCTAGGGGCAAGTGAAGTGAGCACAGCGGCCCCTCAAAGGCCTAGGTTCGAAAGGAAAACTCAGGTGAACCTCCAGTGCCAAACTCGCGCGTGCCCCACATTCTGGAACTGCCCATCCAGGCACAGAGGGTGCACCCTCCCTACCCTGTTCATCCCAGGGGAGGTTTCTCCCCAGGCCATGGGTCCCGCGGGGCGAAGAAAGCGAAGGTGGTTGTTGTCACCGGAGACTCGAGTGGGAGATAAGGGCCTGGGCTCCCAGCCTGGTCCATCCTGGTTGGGGGAGCGTAAAACTCCCTTCCTTTGACTGGGAGGATAGTCTGCTGGGAGCAGCAGCAATAGGGGAGGGGAGGAGACTGCTGGCCTCCGGTACCCAAAATGGGGCCTGGGGGCTCTGGCTCGTGCGCCTCTCACAGAGATGCCGGCGGAAGGACCCTCAGAATGGGCCCAGGGTGTGCCAGGGTGTCGGTACGAGGCAGTCAGGGCCTGAACAAGCGGGAGCGTTCAGCAGCAGAGACCTGGCCAAGCCTGAGTGAGAGAGGGAGCGTGAATGAGCGACCTGAGAGGAGGGGGAGCGGGGGAGGGGGCGCGCCCAGCGTCCCTTGGGGATCCGGCAGAGTGGGTGCGGGTACGTGTGCACGCGCGTTTTTGAGACTCGCGGTCGGGCCTGCGCAAGAAGCACAGGGGCCACAGCCGTCTGGAGGGCGTTCCCAGGAAAGGGCGAATGTGAGCGGGCCACGCGTGCCAGTGCGGGCGAGTGTGCCAGCGGGGGGAGGGTGCGTGCGAGCGCGAGTCGAGTGGGAGTGGGGGCTCACAGGCCTGAGCAGAGTGAGTGTGTCCGCGCGTGCCAGGCGCGGGAGCGTGCCAAGGCGGGGGCGCGCGGGGGCAGTGGCCGGGAGGGGGTCGTGGCGCGCGGCCGCGGAGGCGCGGGGAGACAAGGCGGGAGGGGGAGGGGAGCGAGGGCGCGCGCGGCCGAGTGGGCGCCCGCGGTCACATGGGCGAGGGAAGGAGGGAGGGAGCGCGCGAGGGAGGGAGGAGGATGGGGGGGTTAAAGCCGCCGAGCGCCGAGGAGCCGGTGCAGAGCGGGCGGCGGCGGCGGCGGCGGCGGCGGCGGCGGCGGCGGCAGCGGCAGCAGCGGAGGCGGCGGCTCCAGCCGGCGCGGCGCGGGGCTCGGCAGCGGGATCCGGCAGCGGTGCTAGCTCCGCGCTCCGTGCCTCGCTCCCTGCCGGGGGTGGTCGAAGGGCGAGGCGCGGAGTCCCGGTGGCGCGAGGGCGCGGTGAGTACCCCGCGGCGGACCGCGCGCAGCCGGACCCTCAGACCCTCCGGCTGACCGACAGACCCGCGGCCCTCGTGCGCGCGGGAAGAGGGAGAGGACACGCGTGGGCCCGCGACCCGGGGGGAGAGAGAAACGGGAAAGTTCAAGGGAAACTTTGCCCGCAAACTCGGGGGCGGGGGCGCGTGAGAAGCCGCCCCCCGCGTCCGGGCGCGTCGGGGGGTTGGGCGTGGTGATGGTGGGGGCGGACAATCGGCCGGGGGGAGGTGGCCGGGGCGGATTGTCCTAGCGTCCCTATTCTCTCTCAACCCTCGGCAGCGCGCGGGGTCTGGGAAAATTCCGGAACTGGGGGGTCGTAGTGACCCCTGCGCGCCGGGAGGCGGCTTCCTTCTCCCGCAGAAATCTAGACTTCAAAGCGCCCAGGGCTGTGAACGGACGGTTGCGCGTTTGCCAGCGTCTGTGTGTCCGTGTGAATCCGCGTGTGTGTGTGTGTCGTTGTGATCCTGCCTGTGGTTTCCTACTGAGTCCGCCTGTATGTATCTCCATGTGGTGGGTTTCCTTCAGGGTCTCTTTGTAAGACCTCCTGTGTTGTGTGTTTGTGTGAGTCCGCTTGTGGTGTATCCCCATCTCTTTGTGAGCCTGCCGGTGTGTCTCCCCCAGTGTGGCTCGGTGTGAGACGGCTTGGGTGTCCCTGTGTTGCTCCGGGGAGTGTATCTCCCCGTGCGTGGGGGCTGGGCCGCGGGGAGGTCACCAGACGGACAGCTCTCCTCCTCGGCTCCTCTCCTCTCCCGAGCCTCTCCTCCTGCGTCTAGCTCTCGCACTCGCTCGCTCCTTGGGCCCCCTCCCCCCTTCAGTAGCTTCAGGCGGGCAGGACTATTTCACGCCTTGTTGAAAATTCAGGATTTTCTTTCCCTTTCCGTCTAGTCTCTCTCTTTGAGAAGCGTCTGTGTGTGTCTTTGTGGCTGGCAGCTTGTCTGCAAAACTAGGTGTGTGTCTGCATGCCACTGTGGGAGTGTGTCTGTAACACTAGTTGTTTCGCTTGTAACACTTGGTATATTTGTGTCTGTGTCAC
The DNA here is from genome assembly GCA_028533885.1 of Nasua narica. NCBI lineage: Eukaryota > Metazoa > Chordata > Mammalia > Carnivora > Procyonidae > Nasua > Nasua narica. The sequence continues at coordinate 48,149,104 of CM052813.1, read as the reverse complement.
TGGGAGTGTTCATGTGGCTGTAATCAACAGAGGCGGGACTTTGAAATGCTGGGTGTTTGTGCCTTTACAATTGCTGTGTGTCCAGGGGGGTCTGAAGCTGTATTTTTGTGTGTCTAACTGTGGGTGTGATGGTGTATCATTGCATGTGTGAAGATGGGACTGCAACAATTGAATATTCCTACGGCTGGCTGCAGGGTTTGAGGGGTGGAGGGGGCCTATGTATCTCAATAAACTCTGCCTCTCTGTCTGCACTGTCAAAGCCCACACAGATCCTCTGAGCTGGTTCTTAGGGTTCCTGGTCAGGATTGGGGACATGGAGCGAAGGTTCACCCTCCATCAGGGCTAATAACTCCCAACAGATCCTGACCTTATACAAAGACTAGGAGTTTAAAGTTCACATTCAAGACTTCTCGGAGCTTCAGAATTCATATCCAGACTCACACTGGGACACGTAAATGCATATGGACTCACATTCAGAATTACCAGAACAATGGGACTCACGCTCATATTCATGCTAAAATTTGGGGGCTCATATCCAGGTCTACACTCCAGTCCTAGGGTTTATACTCTGACTCACGCTAGGACTCCAGGCTTACACTTAGATTTACACTTCTGTCCTGAGGCTCATAGATTTACATTGAGACCTAGAGCCTAGAGCCCATGCTCAGAATCTCACAGGGGTCCTAAAGTTCATACTTGGTCCTCATTTCAGGTTTACACTTACATTCTGGGGCTCACACTCAGACTCCCAGGGGAACCTGGGGCGCACATTCGGACTCAAGGACTCACATGGGACACTGGGGTTCATGAACTCATGCTTCCATCTTAGAGCTCACTGTCAGGTTCACACTAGCAAGATGATCACTTCTATCCTGGGCTCACTTAGGGACCCAGTGTTCACACTCAGACTGGTATCCCTGGTGATTACATTAAACTCAATTCCATCCTGGGGCTTAGACTCACACAAGAGCTCTAGTGCTTACACTCAGATTTACGCTTCCATCTTAAGACTTTTATATTCCCCGTGGGGGCCCTGGGGTTCACACTTGGAATCATACCCAGTTAGGGCTCCATCCTGGGGCTCACATTCAAACCCAAACTAGGATCATGGTTTGGTGGTTTACACTCCCAGTGAAACTTGGAACGCATAGTCAAATACACCCGTATTTTCTTTGGTTTATGGTGTTCATCAGGGCAGTTGGGTAAGGAACAGAGACTGTGACAAGACCTGTCCCCTCCAGAGATGGGGAGGAGAGGGGATACATGTTTGGGCATGTAACTCACTTGGGCTGTGGGCTGATGGAGAGGGTGGTGGGGAAACCCTGACCCAGGGTTAGGGTTAAACCTTTCTTTCTTTCCACGTGGAGACTAGACTATATTGGCGGGAATGTCTAGGTGGCTTTTTGGTACAGGAGTGATACAGACTCTTAGAGTCTCCCATGTGCCATGTACATGCACATCCCCCTTAGTTTTGGGTACCCCTTTTGTGGTAAGAGAATCAGGTGTGTGTGGAGGGGGAAGACTCATGTCCTCCCAAGACATTTCTTCCAACCCAGTCATCCTTAGTATGGGAGGAGTATGAAGGCTGACTTGGTAAGAGGTTAGACCTCTGGCTCCTTTGAACATTCCAGAGTGTTGGATCTTGATTTGAAAGGAGATGGTAACCCAGATCTGTGGTGAGAAGGTAGCTGAAGGAGGAGACTGGACTGAAGCCCACCCTCCCCTCCTCTGCCCTGGCTGGAGAGGAGGGGAAGGGGCTGAGTTATTTTATATCTCACGATGTCTCCTGGATTATCTATTGAGCTCTTATCCTACCTCTATGGTATGACCGTGTTAGTAGAGAACAGTAGCCCTGTGGGGGAGAGTTGGGCTAGGTTGTAACCTATCCTAGGACTCCACCTGCCTTAGAGACTCTGCTGGGCTTACATGCCCTCCCATTATGGAGGCCAGCAAGTTAGGGCTTCCTGAGGGTACACAGTCACCCCGTGGGCACCCTGAGGGCAGTAGGGATCTGGCCCTCAGGCTCAGATGGCTGGGCTGTATCAACGCCCTGTCCCTGGAGGGCACATGCTCCCCAACCCCCTATGGGGGTGCGGGGCTTGAAGGCATGGCAGTCGTGCTCTCTGCCCTCCCATGGTGAGTTGAAGTGTAAATGAATCAAAACATATGGAGCAGATTTTCTTTGAAATGCAGATGGGTTGGGGGGGACCATGTGTGCCTGGTTTGGTGGGAGGGGGTCCCAGAGAGCAAGGAGGCTGAGAGCTGACCCCTCCTCCAGACCCACCATGGGTGAAGGGAGTTGGGGAGACCTCAGCTGTGTGAACTGTGGCCGTGGATGACCACACCCACCCAGGCTCCAGCTTCCTGTGGGGAGGGGCTGAAGCAAGAGGCCCCTTTGGGCTGAGAGTGCTGAGGTCATCACCCTCCTTTACCTCAGTCTCTAGAGGGCAGAGAGAGCCCCTAAAGCCCAGAGCCATGCTGGGTTGGGGGTCACCAGAGCCAGGAGCTGTGGGGACCAAGGGGTGGAAGAGGGAGCTGGGGCAGATGTGAGGCAGAGTTAGGCCCCGCTGCTTGCAGAACCAGCTCCTGGAAGCTGGGACCACAGCTACAGTGGAAGGAACTGAAGCGAGACTGTGATGGTGACTTCTGGTCAGAGTTTAGGAAGGGACCGAAGAGTCCTCAACCCTGTCGGAGTTTTTCCAGACCTGGGAGGGTCGCTGTGCCCCACTATACACTACCTATCCTTTCTCCTCACAGAACTCATCAGGGTTACATAGTAATTGCCTGTGAGCTCCATGGGGCAGGGGGGACTGGGCCTGCTTTCTCCTCACTGCTGTCCCCTGCCCCAGCACGGGCCTCATCCCCAGTATGAAGCCGGTGTTGAGTAAATGCATCTTTTCTTCTCCCACCCGACTGAGTGCTGCATGTGGGCAGGACCATATTCTCAACTCCCAGCACAGTACCTGACAGGGATTAGGTGCTCCATAAATGTTGAGGAATGATAAATAAATAGAATGTTAAAAAAAAAAAAAAGTGAGGGAGGGTGCCTGGGTGGCTCAGTTGGCTAAGCATCTGCCTTCAGCTCAGGTCATGATCCCAGGGTCCCGCTTCTCCCTCTCCTTCTCCCGTCCCCCTCTCTCCTCCTCCCCCTCCCCTCCTGCTTGTGCTCTCTATCTCAAATAAATAAGTAAAATCTTTAAAAAAATATTGAGGAATGAATCCTTGAGTGGGACAGACCACAGGGAGAAGGGACTCTCTGGAGTTAGTGGCTTGAGATCCAACACCCTCCGTTGTATTACCCCTATTTGGCTCAAAGAACCCCTCAATGATTTGCAGTCTAGACTAAAGGAAGGACTTGCCTGCAGTCAGGGAAGGAGTGCAGGGGAGAGGCAGGCCTTTCCTTGAAAAGGTCAGGACTAAGGGAGACGGGGGCAGGGTGGTGACCCTGATTCTGTGGCAGGGGTTGGAGGTCACTTCTGTCCTCCTCAGCTTCAGGATTTTTCCGAAAGTGGGAAAGTCCTTTTCTCCTCATGATTGTGAATATGTCCCTTGGTCTCTCTAGGTCAGGGTTTCTTGGGACTCTAGCCAAGGCAATGGACCCCACCTCTGAGCTGCTGAGGCTAGGCTCTGAGGTTGTCTAGCTGCTGTGGGCAACACAAATTGTATTGGTTATTAATATCTGTGTGAGAACACAGGGTTCAGATCCTAAAAATACCCTATCCAGCCAGAGCCTAGGAGTTGCTGGTGTGGGCTGGTGTAGCAGTAGCTGCATCCTGATAAGATAGATGCTGGGAGACACTGAGAGTATGGGGAAACTGAGGCAGCATGGGCAGGAGATGCACAGGGGACAGAGTCTCTGTTTTATTTGGAACAAAGATTTATAAAATTAGTGGTGCCAGTTCTTTAAATTGTGGCAACACGTAGAGTAATCTGTTATCTTACGCTACAGGGAATTTCCTTCTTGGAGAGTTTGAAGATTCGTCTGATATCAGATATAAAAATTAAGTGGTCAGTAGTAACCATTTCAAGTCCAGCTTCGGGATGTTCCAAAATAAGTGTGTGGCAAAGAAAAAATCTTACCCAAGTAGCCTTTTCTGAGCTGCTGCCCCCAGCCCTACCTCCTGGAGCCCTTCCCCACTGCCTGAGTCCCAGTGGAGTTCCTGCCCCACACCCCCTTTTATAGGCCCCCCACCTCACTTCTGACCCTTAGGCCTCTGTGTATCCCCTCTTCCCAGGAGATGGATGTTACACAGTGGTCCCAAAAAAGGTAAGAAGATCCCAGCCTCTGAGGGCAGATGCCGTATGACCTTGGCTTGTAAACTGACCTTTCTGGGCCCCTCTGTGAAATTGCAGGATGGGGGGGCTGGGCCCTGGCCCAGGCCGGGAGAGAAGGCGGTTTTGGCACTCATCCAGGTCCCTGACGTCAATGACTCTCCAAATAATGGAATCAATATTGGGGGGGGGGCAAGCGTGAACCAGGCCCCAGCGATTAGAAACAGATCAGCACGAACCCGCAGCTGATTCTGATAGAGCTGCCTTGGAGAGCTGGGGTGGGAGGCCTGGAAGGAGGTGGACCTGGTGGGGGGCTCAGGAATGGAGGTGGAGCCGCCAAGCGTCCAAAACGTGAGGGTGCACACATGGGCAGAGATTCTGGGGCTGCCTGGGTTGGAAAGATGGGGTGGGGGCCGCTGAACTAGTCCCTTCCTCCTTTGAGCCTGTGGGGTTCCAAGGCTAGGGGAAGTTTGTGAAAGAAGACTTTTTCCAGCCAGCGAGTGATAAAGAGTGGGCAAGGGGAGTTCGGAGTTCATTTCTCTGCTTCCCAGACTTGGGCTCCTAGGCCACGTTAGGGGTCTCAGGTTATAACCAGGGTAGGGGAGAGTGCTGAGACCTGAGGGAGAGGATCTTTTGCTTGGAGTCAGAGGGCATTAATCCAAAAGAGAGAGATGGGTATTCCCTCTCAGACTGGAAGCCAGGCCTCCTCCACCAGCCTGTGTCCCCTCAGCCTCCTAGAAGGCAGTAGGTGAGGATGGAGAGTGCCATGGGGGTCCACAGGGGGCTGGCCTGGCGGCAGCTGACAAAAAACAGGAAGAAGGGCTGGGGGAGCAGCTGTAATTATGGGGCATTTATTATTAATCAGATGAAATTGCTGGAAGCAGCTGGTGTAATGTGCGTAGCGATACAGACTCTGCGTGCCCCCCAGCACGTGCACACACACACACACACACACACACACACACACACACTCACAGGAGCCACGCACAGCCTGAGCCTTATTTGCTTACACAATTTTTTCTTGTGAAGGTTAGAGGGCTTTTTTTTTTTTTTAAGTGATTTCTATACCCAACATGGGGCTCGAACTCATGACCCCAAGATCAAGAGACACATGCTGTACTGACTGATCCAGCCAGGCGCCCCTGGAGGGCTCTTTATATGTGTCTGCGTCTGTTTAGGTTGGTGTGTATCAGTGTTTTTTCATGTCAGCCTGTACCCTCCTCTCCCTCTATTGTCCCCTTTCCCGACTATTCTTTAGCCTGATGTGTATCTCTCTGTTTCTAATGTCCTGTCTGTCTCCCTCTCTTGGGGCCTGGCTCTTGGTGTGTCTGTATCTATCACCACCAGCCAGCCTGTCTATGACACCTTATTTTAGTTTGTGGCCATCTCTCTCTGGTTGCGTCTTTGCACCGGATCGGGTGATGTGGAGGCCCTTTCTCATGGGTATGTGTTTAGGCACCTGATCGTGCCTTTGTCAGACACATCTGGGACCTGTTTTTTTGAGGGGAAGAGAGGAAGTTGGGCCCTGAGCATCTCTTGGGGTCTTCTAGAAGGCGAGGGCTCTGTTAAGAGACTGGAGCCCATAAAAGCAATAGTGGCTTTCAAGACACCCTGAGTACGATACTAGTTCCTTTATCAGCTACCAGTTGTAGAACTTCGGACAAGGTGCTTTTGTCCTCTGAGCCTCAGTTAATCATCTGTAAAATGGAAGCGGGATTACCTGCAAAGGTTGCTTTGATGATTCAGTACAAAATGTGCGTTAAGTACTTACCGTGATATCTGACTCATTACGAACCCTGAGCAAATGTTAGCTGCTACTGTTATTACTGGGAGAGGCACTGTGCCGGCAAGAGAGAGATCACAGGTAAACTGGAACAGCACACAGGCTTCAGGGTTAGACTTGGACTCATATCTGTGCTCTGGAACTAATCAGCTATGTGGTCTTAGGCAAGTTACTAACCTCCCTGAATCTCAGTTTTTTTCAACTGTCAAATGAGGAATAATAATAGAACCCACCTCCTGGAGAAGTCATGAGGATTAAATGAGATAATGCATATAAAGTGCTTGACACAGTTCCTCAATAAATCACCGTGCTGACGAAGCAGAGGAAGAGGATAGTGTGATGGTGGGGGTTTTGCTGTGCCAGTGGCCACGCGAGAAAGTGTGTGATGTTCAGGTACTTGTGCCATGAATTGGTTGTATGGGGACTTAGGATCGTCTGGGGGTGCATGAGTGTGTATACATGTGTGGGATTAGGCCACTTCTGGCCTCCCTTTGTCCCTGTGGCTTAGAACCTGAAGTCAGCAAGGGGTGCTCGAGGGAGTCTGGACTATTTCCAACTTTCCCTCGTGGAGACACTTGTCTGCTGCCTGCCTCAGTCTCCCTTCTCTCAGTGAGGTTGTATGGAATAAGTTCTTTGTTGGAGTCAGGCCTGTGGCTCTTCTGTGACCTCTGTTTTGTGCCCTTTGCCCTCCTAGAATCCAGCTTTGTCACATCATCCTGCCCCCTTGGTTTTGGAAGTCCTGGAAACAGTCGGTGCGGAGGAGGAGGACATTGATGTGCTCGGTGTACAGCCAGTGGTGAAGAGGTATGTGCTGGGGACCCGAATGGGGCAGGTCAGTCTCCGGGCATCAGGCTGGTGCAGTGGAGCTACAGGCTTGGGGATGTGAGTGGAGGAGGGCTGAGGTCCCTTCCTTCTCTTCCTCTGTTCCTCCTCCTGAGGCTTCTCACACCCCTCCGATAGGTCCATAAAGGGGAAGGGACTGACCTGCAGTCACACCGGCATGGGCCAAGCCAGGTCTGCACTGAGAGGGCTGAATCCTGGATGTGGGAGTATGTCCTGTCTCATTGTCTGGCTCCCTTTCTGCCCCCAAAGCATCTCTGGCTTGACTGGGGGAGCAGCTGGGCTTGGAATAGATGGGATGGGGGTCGGAAATTCCAAAATCTTCTGGGGCCAGCCATGGGGCTGGGCTTGACTCTCCCTGCCTTTCATTAAGGCCAGCCAAGGCCCCCGATTGGCAGCCCCTGGTGGGGGGCGTCCAAGGAATCGAGGCGCTGGAGCGGAACGGAAGGGCCTATTGTCCAAAACCCGCCAGAGGCCCACAAAGGCCAGCCGGCTTTTCATCTCAGCTCCCAAACAGACTGGCCATTTTCCCGGCCCAGGAATGGGGGACTGACTGACCCTTCAGAACTAGGACTGGGGTGTTGTTGGGTGGGGTGGGGTAACCCAGGCTGACACATGGCCATAAAAGGGGCTTAAAGTGGATCTGGGGTTCTGAAGGGGAGGAAGGGAGACTCCAGAGGGGCTATAGAGAGTTAAGCTTCCAATCTCACTGTTCCCAGAGGACCTAAGGACGTAGGGTAGGGTATCCGATAGAAGTTCTGATTTACACAGCAATAGATAATAAATATTTATAGGGGGCACACCTGGGAGGAGTCTCAAGGCTTGTTAGTAAAGTGAGCTCTGGCTGTGAGGGCACACAGTCCTCCCCCACAATTGGGAACACCTTACCTACTTGGAAGGGGGCTGGCGAAGAGAAGGCTAGTTAGTAGTGGTCAGGCAAGAGACTGGGCTCCCTGCAGCAGGAGGGACTGAGGCCAGACAGCAGGAAGGTCTTCCTCCCAAAGCACGGTAGCTCTGATTCCCCGGGGCCGTATCTCTGGGGATCCCAGAGGATCACAGAGAGCCGGGGAAGTAGAGAACACCCCTGGGGGTTAAGGGTTAGGCAGCTTCTGTGGGCCACCCCCCCCCACCCAAGAGGAGGGTGGGAGGGAAGACTTGGCAGTTCTGTCCACCCTCCCTCTGCAGCACCTCCAGCACCACTTTAAAAACAGCTTTTTAATTTAACAAAGTGGATGAAAAACTGTTTTTGGAAATAAAAGATATCTGCTGTCTCCCAGGCTAGCACTCAGCCTTTGCAGAGAGCATCTCTCCCAGTTTCTTCCTGCTGATGATGGCTCCTTTGCTCTCTCTCTCTCTCTTTTTTTGTTTTTGCTCTGTGGCCTTCCAGCCCCCCCCCCCCCCCCCCCCCCCCCGGCGTTACCCACCTCCCATATCAGCCTCCCTGGGGAGTCTCATCCTCAGTCTCTATCTCCGTGTCTCTCTGCATCTCCTTTTGTCTCTCCTCTCCCGGTCTCTCTTCCGGGGCTTGTCTCTCCTGAATCGTCTCTGTCTCCCAGCCTGTCTCAATCTCTGCCTCCCTTCCCCCCCTTTCTCCCCCAACCCCTGCTCTAAATGGGTCTATTTAAAACACCCGACGCTGCCAAGTCAGAAAAGCGTCTCCTGATAAAGCGCATTAGGCCGGGGGAGGGAGGGAGAGGGAGGAGGAGGGAAGAGGGAGGAGGGAGCAGGGAGCAGCGGGCAGATGGATTGATCCAAGCCCGTAACCCCATTAATCAGGCATCGTGGATCCCCCTCCCTCCTCCAGCTTCAGCCCCTTCTGAGCTAAAAGCCCCTTAAATATTTATCACCCCTCCCCTATGGGGTGAGGGGAGGGGTGTGTGGTCCTTGGTGTGAGCATCCCCAGCTGCCCGGTGCTCCCCCCAGTGTGTTTACACGTGTGCACGTGTGTTTATATGTGCGTGCATGGGTGTGCATACCTAATAGGCCCGGGGCCCATCCTGTCTCCCTTCACCCCCACCATAGAGGAGCCCTGCAATCTGACCTGGGTCTTGCTTTTCCTGTAGAGTTGGGCAGGTAGAATAGGGAGACCAATTGGGGGTCTGGGGTCAATTGAGGGTCCTCGGGCCCCTCAAAGTGCAATAGCTGGAAGACTGGGTAGCACTGCACTGTCATTCTCAGAAGGCAGGAAGGTGAACTGGGGTCCAATGTCCAGATTCCGCCAAATTCCCAGAGCAAGAAGTAACTTGGGGAGTAGAACTGGGGACTCCATGCTCCTAAAGTGCACAAAGGTAACTTGGAAGGCTGGCTAAAGTTCTCCCTTTATTCTCAAAGGGTAGGAGTAAGACCTGGAGGTGGGTTTGGTGGCCTCTCATTAACTTCAGAAATGGGACCTGAACTGGGGCTAGGTGGGGGTGGCCATCACCCCCAGGGAGTAGGAAGATGGCCACTCTCTGGGGTGATGTGGGACCCAGTCCCCTCAGGGCATATTGATCCCCCTGGCTGCAGAGGTCAGTCAACCCTGCGACTGGAAGGGGTCCGTCGGAGTTGGCCTGAGGCAACTTCGCCCTGGGCGCGGGGAGGTGGGGGGAAGGGAGGCCCGGGCCGCCCTGGGCGTGAGGAGGGGCCCGGCTCCGAGCCGAGGGCCCCTTCCCCCTCTCCTCCCCCAGCATCAAGTGCCACATCTCCTCCTGACTCAGACAATTAGATTCAAAGGATGACCTCACTGCCTGCCGTCCCTCACTCGCTCCCTCTGCTAGATCGCCTCGCTCGCTCGCTCGCTCGCGGCGCGCTCCTTCCTCCCCTCCTCCCGGCCCGCTCGCTGCCTCGCTCGCTTGCTCACAGCTCAACCCGGCCCCTAGCCCGCCCGCCCGGGCTCTCGGTGTAGTTGCGGGGGGCTCCTGTCGCCCCCCCACCGGGCCGGCCCGGGCCTCCTGGGCCCGAGCCCCGGGGGCCCGATGCCCGCGGGCTGCCGGGCGGACCCACGGAGCGCCGGAGGCACCGACGGGGCGCCTTCGCGGGGACCCAGGTCAGTGGCGGCGCGGCCGCGGGGCCGGAGAACTTGTCACCCCCTCCGCCGCCGCTGAGACCCCCCCCCCCCCCCCCCGCCCGCCCCCCCCCCCCCCCCGCCCCCCGCCACCCCCCTGCCTCTGCAGCCGGTGGGAGGGACTGGGACTTCCTGAGGTCCCAGGGATGGGGCCGGGGCCCATTGGCTGCAATCGGCCCAGGCCTCAGAGAGAGGAGGGGGCTCTGGCTGTGTCCATTGGCCTGGGGGAGGGGACCACCACCTGGGTGGGAAGGGGGCTACCGAGAGAGAGGCCCAGGGTGTGGGGGTGACATCTACACGGAGGGGGATGAGCTCTTGATATCTTTCTTTTCTCACATCCTGTGGGCCTCTTGCCTGGCTTCATTTGTCCCCACCTCCTAGCAAACTTTAGTCCCCACTGCCTAGTTTCATTTGGTCCCCACAGCCTGTGGGTTCTTTTGGGCCATGTCACCTGGTTTCCCTAGACACTGCTGCCTGATTTCTTTTGTTGGCACTGTCCCCTTTCCTTAAGTCCCTATCACCTGGCTTTATGGGCTTGCCTTACCTGGCTTCCTTATGTCCTGCCCTGCCTGGCTTCTTGGAGCCTGTCATGCTGCCTTTAGGGGAAGGGATCAGGGCCCCAACTACACCTGGAGCCGTGAGTGGTAAGGGTGTCAACAGCATTGCCAGTTGTTCCTGGGTTGGGGCCTGGCCAGCACAGCTTGGATGCCATTCTGCCTGGACAGTGACACAGCGACACAGCGTCCTTTCTTGTGATGGGGGCAGGGCTGCAGGGTCCAAAGACCTTTAGGATTGTTATCCTCAGTGGTTAGTTAGAGGAGCGCTGGCTTGGCCAGTGCTGTCCCCATCTCTCTTTGGGCCTAACAGAGATGACAGGGCCTTGGCAGGGGCTGGGGGTTTAGGTCTGGGCTGCATCTCCTCCTTACCTTGCCTCTTGCAGCCAGGCCTGACAGGCAGGTGCACTCTATAGATAGTTGTAGGCACAGAGAGGTTTTGAAGAGGTCTGGGATCACACAGCAGGTGTGTAGGCTAAGAGCTGTTGCTGATTCTCATCCTGGAGAAGAGGGGTTGCTGAGGGGAGGCAGGAGGGTCCTGAGGAGTGGGCTGGTTTCTGGGGTTTTCTGGCTCCTGCTAGTACCAGGGCCATCATCTCTTCACCCAGGGGCTTCCTCACCCCACCCCGCCCCGTCTGGCCTGGATCTCTGCTTATTCCCAAATGCTGGGAAAGCAGGGTCAGGGGAGGAAGGAGTCATCTAAGAAATGATCCTATTTACTTGCTTTTTAGGGGCCAACAAATTTCCTCCTTCCCTCTTCCTTCCTTCCTTAAGCCACCCTGAGCTTTAGCCTCCACCCCCCAAGTGCAGCCTGGGCGATCCGATCCGAAGTCTCAGCCTGGGATGATTGTTGTGAGTGTGCATCTTTGTATTTCCCACTGCTGGATGTGGGAGCATGAGAGGTTGGGGTGACTGGGGGACTCTGGGTTTCTGAAGGTGCGATGGTATCTGTGTGGAAGACAGACCACTCTCAGCGTGTGATGGCATCCATATGTGAGGCCGTGGCTGCTCTGAGTGAGCACGTGTGAGAGTCTGTGTGACTGTGACTGCGGTACGCGTGTGTGTGCACAGTGTGTGTGAAGCTGCGGCCGTGGGCGTCCACGTGGGAGGCCGAGGCGTGTGGTCCCGGTGGTGAACTCTGAGTGCCAGTGTCTGTGAGAGGCCGCCGGGCTGTCTGTGAAGCTCTGGCCGTGTGTATGTGGAGGCGGGGAGCTTTGCGGAGCGCTGCCAGGTGGTGGTGAGGATCCACGCGTGGGCTGCGTCGCAGGGAGAAGTGAGCCCTGGGTGCCGTGTGACCCTGAATCGCTGGGGTGTGTGTGAGCCTGTGTGTGCACGTACTCACGCCTGTGTTTACCCATCAGGAACAGATTGCTCTGGCTTCCCCACTGCGAGGAGGGAGGAAGGGGGAGGAAGGATGGTTTGCTTCTGCCCAGCAGACCAAAAGCTTCCTCAGAAGTAGTGTGTGCAGTGTGCGTGCAGGGTGGGGGGGGGGGCAGGGAGAACAAGACACTGTTACATGAAGACAGGCGAAGTTTCTGCCCCCCCCCCAACTCCAGCTCTGTCAGAAAGACTATCTTCGGGTTTCTAAACCAATGCTTCATATGAAATGCCACCCCTGCCCCCACCCCCCGCATGTGTGTGTGTGTGTGTGTATGTGTACGTACACACAAGCTTGCAAGCATAGGCCTTTGAGGGTGTGTCAGCCCATAGCAGTGATGGGGCCAGGGATGGGGTGTAGTGAGAGATGCTGAGGCAAATAGGTCTTTGTCCCAGCCCCCAAGGCTGGAAAGCTTTTCTGTCCATCCTTCTCTCTTCATGGAGGGCCTGCAGCCTCCTTCCTGCCCTGCCTCATCAGCTAGGAGCCCCCCTCCCTGTGGACCGCCCCTCCCCCAGCTAAGGGAGGTCTCATTCAATCCTATTGCCCTGCCCATCCCCCACCAAGGAACAGGAGTTCCTCCAGCTGTCTAACCTCCTGCTGCCGTGGTTTGTTCACCCAAGAGGAATAGCCCCCACTCCCTGCAAACTTAACTTGACTGTGCATGGCCCTTTTCTAGGTGGAGGGGTCCTCCCAATTCTTCTAAAAGCCAGAGGAGAGACCCTGGACTGGGGCTAGGGGATTTGGTGCTTGTGAGCGGGGTTCTGTGAAGTTGTGTCCATGTGCCCACAAGGAAGCTAAGCACTTATCTGCTCCTTGCTCTCCCCATTTGAAAGGGCAGGGGGATGGTCCAGATGACTTTTGAGGAAGAAAGCCCAGACCTATTGCACCTAGAGGATTGCTTAAGCCCAGGCCTGCATATGTGTGTGTATACACGCCCATGCCAGGCCACCAGGCAGCATGTGGGGCCCTGGGTAGGGCTCCACATCGTGGGCATGGGCTGGTGGGATTCAGACTATGACCTCCCCCAGGTACCTCCCCACGGCCCAGCCAGGCCCATTGTGGGAAAGCCTCCAGCTCCCCCCACAACACGCCTGCACACACGTGCAGAAGGGCACGCACATGCTGATCTCAGGGTCCCCGCGGTGCAAGAGGCTGGGGGGGGGGGGTTTGAGCACTGAGAGTCCGGGCTGCTGCCAAAATCCACTGGAATCTTGTCCCCCCCCAGGCCCCCATCTCCGGCTCTGGAGGTCACAATAGCAGGTGTGGATACCCACCCCCCCAACTTACTCACATTGGGCCGCCTCCTTTTCCACAACCTCAGCCAGCGGCTGGAGCTGGGGGACTGCTCCCCCTGCCTCCCTCCTGGCCCCCCTCCCACTGGTGCTGAGCTTCTCCTGCCCCCTTCTATGGGGGGAGACGGGGGCCTACATTTGGGTAAGGTCCTTTCCCCTGAACACTGGGGCTTGACCCTGGAGCCAATGGACGTGTGGTAGCCCAGGAGGAGATAAGGCTTGAATCCTGAACCCAGGCACCCCTATGCTGCTTGGGGTGGTGGCATCAATAGCCGAGAGGAGGGCCAGCTGTGGATTCAGAGAGAACGAGCCAGAGACAAGAAAGTGAGAGATAGGAGGTAGAGACACCACAGGGAATGGGAGCCTGCCCAGTGGCCAGCCAGCCCCAGCCCCAGGAGCTGGCCCCTGACCCAGGCCCGCCACCACCCCCTCCCCGGTGGGGGGTCTGCTGGGCCAGCTGCCAGGGGCCAGGCCTCCCTCCTCAGCCTCGGCGTATACCCCCCCACACACACCCTCTGGACCGCTCAGGCCTCTGCCCCCGCCCCCACCGCCCACGCTGTCCAGGCTGCCTAGGCCTGGTGGGATCTGGGGGCCTCTTGGTCTCAGCCCCTCCTCCCCCTCCTGGAGCTTCCAGCCAGCCCTGACTGTCTCTCCCAGGCTCTCCCTCAGCCAGTGCTCTCCTCCTTGCCCACCACATCCTTGTCTCTGTCTCTGCCCCTGCTCTCTCTTTTCTCTTTCCACTTCCAAGTGAAGGTGTCTCTTTCCGTTGTTCCACCCTAATTCCTCTGCAGGTCTGAGGCCTCTAGAGTTCCCCAGGCTTTTGAGTCCATTAGTCCATGCTATCTCCTGTCCTGTGTCCTTGCTTTTTCTCAGGATGGGTCTTCTATGGCCCCTGTGGGGAGAGGGAAGGGGGCAAGGCCGTAGGACGAAGTGTCTTTTCCCTCGCACCGAGGGATTCTGGCGTCTGGGGTTACTTAGGTGGATGAGAAGCTGCGGCCATGCTGTGGGTTAGATGCCCTCCCGCAGATCTGAATGTTCCTGACCTCGCCCTGGTCCAGGACCCTGCGGTGGGTAGTGCAGGCCAGTGACTTTGGTTGGATTTCAGTTCGGGGGCACAGTACATGGGCCCTCCCTGTTCATTCTTCAGACCAGATGGAGCCTATCCGACCCTCAGCATACCCGCCCATGTCCTGAAGTCAGAACATACCTTTGCACACCAACACTCACATGGTTAGAGCTGGGCCCCAGCCAGTGGAGCTCGGAACCCCCCACTCCGACTCTGGATGTGGCAGGGATTCCTGAGGGCTGAGCCTGGGCACCCTTCTGCAGGGATAAATAGGGGCTTTCCAAACCCGCACCTCCCCTCCCTCAGGTCTGCCTTCAGCTGGTCGAGGGCTGAGGGTTGGGGGCACAGGGCACCCAGAGCCTTGCTGGGGCTGGCGAGAGGGGTCTCGGGCCCTAGATCTTAAGCCAGACTCAGAAACTGAGTAATTGAGGTCCCTAAGCTGGAGCCTGTCACTGTGTCTGCCAGCGTCCCTGCTAGCGATCGCCAGCCTCCGTGGGCTGCCGTTATTCTGTGTGACTGTCCGTGTTACTGGGTCTCACTGTCAGCGTCCCTGGTTACTGGGGATGCACCATCGTTGTTACTCTGTGCGACTGTCAGTTTCATTGAGTCTTTGATTCTGGGGTTATTGTCACTGGGATTGTGTCCATGTCAACAGGTGTCATTGTCCCATTTGGTGGTGTCATTATTTATCATTGTCACTGTAATGACTGTCAACACCCCTGCGTGCCATTGTCAACTATACACATGTGTCATTTTCACTGGGTATTGTTCTCACTGTGTAATGGTGTCTTTGTGTCACAGTGGGACAGTGGCAGGCCCAGGGTTTGTCTCTTGATGTGTCACCTGTGTGTGTGTGATGATGACACTGTGAGGTTCTGTGTCAGGAGAGGTGCTGGGCTCCTTGTGCTAACAGGAGGTGTGGGCTCCTAGGTACTGGCCCCCTTTCCTGGTCGAGTTGGTCGAGTGCCCCGTGTTGCCTCCTCATTGTGGGGCTGGGGCTAGCGGCAAGGCTGGCCCGTGCGGGGGTCCACAGAGAGCTTCAGCCAGTTTGCATAGCCCCTATCTGAAGCTTTATGGGATTTAGCTTCCTGATCTATCCCAGAGCCATGGGGTATGGACTTGGAAAATTCTTGGGGAAGATGCTCTTTGCCCTGGGATGGGTGGCCCGAGGTGAGCCAGGGCAGGGTGGAGGTAGAGCCTGGATGCCTCTGGCCTCAGCTTCCCTACCTGGGAATGGGCCCAGCTGGATTCTGAAGGAAGGGAAGAGTGAATTGGGCTTGGGGCTCTCTGGATCTGCAGGGGCAGAGATGGGGTGGTGTAGGGTGGGGTTTTAGTCTTCCCTTATTCCCTGGGGGCTGTACTCCTGGGTTGCCAGGGCGAAGGCCTATAGCCCCCAGGAAGGCTGCACTGACACCATCCTACCTTCGCACTGGGGGAGCTTAGAGAGATGCTGTAGGATGGGCACAGAGACCGTCTCTGGATCTGTCCCTTCCTCTGCCCTTGAATCTCTGCTCATCCCCTGTGGTCCCCATCTCTCTTCCTTGGTCTCCTGTCTCATTTCTCCCTATCTTGGTCCCTACTTGTCCTCTGGGTCTTGGCTCATGGCTTTCCCTCTCTCTCTGCCTCTCCGCTCCCCCCGCTCCCTGGATCTCTGCCTTTTCTGGGTGCCCCCAGCCATGCGGTGTCTGTTTCGGTACCCCATCCCCCACTCTCTGCAGCACTCGCTCTCAGCAGCGCCCGTCTCCCATGGCTGCAGCCCCGTTGGCCCAGGGCCCGGCCCTTACAGTAACTCATCGGGCTGATGGAGGCGACTTTGATGAAGAAGCCACCCCTCCCCCTGAGGGGGCCTGAGTGTGTGTGCGTGTGCATGTGTGTGTGCCTCCCTGTCCCTCTTCTGTCCTGTGATTTAACCTTGGTCCCTTCTGCCCCCCGGGCCCTGGGTCCTGCCCCCTGTGGTGGGCAGTGGGGCCTGGCACTGAGGTATCGTATCTTCCTGGCTGTGAGGAGAAAGGCATGGGCAGATGGCAGAGGTGGTGGGGGAGCATCTGAGGGCTGCCTGCAAGGGTTGAGGTGAGGAACCAGGTAGGCCTGTAGCGTCTTGCCTGACTCTTTCTGTCCGTCTCCTTCCTCCTTCCCTCTCTCTGAATTTAGTCCCTGGGTTCCTTTCCTGGCCCCACTGCTCACTGACTGTGATGTTGGCCATTGTCTTTACCTCCCAGGCCTGAGGAGTAGTTGAAGATAGGGGAGTGGCTGAGGGTCAGGAGGAGCCAGGCCAAGTGGTAGCTGAGGCCCTGGGAGTCCCCGGTGTGGGAGGGGCAGCAGAGCCACCTGGGCCTAGGGAGACACGCTGTGCCAGGGAGGGGCGGTCGGCGCACCTGCTGCTGTGGCTGGAGGAAGCCAGGTGCAGATGGGGGGCCTTGCCTGGTGAGGGCTCAGCGCAGCCCCGGGCAGGCAGGAGCCCCGTCCCGCAAAGGAGCCCCCGGAAGTCAGATTCTCCCCAGCTCTCGCGCTCACTGCTACGGGCTGACACCCACATCTGTCTCCTCCCTGCTGTAGCTCTGTTTGCAGTTTCTCTGGCTGTGTGTCTGGCAGTGTTTCTGACAGTGTCTCTGGCTGTGTCTGGCGATGTGTCTGTGTGTCTGAGTGTCCCTGGCAGTGTTCTTAGTGGTGCGGAGACTTCCTGACTGAGCATCTGGCTCTGGCTCTGGCTCTCCTTCTAGCTGTGTTTTTGGGCGGATGCCTGTTTGTGTCTGTCAGTTTCTCTGGTATTTCTCTGCTTGTGTGTCAGGCAGTTTCTCCGGCGTGGTTTCCGATGGTATCTCTAGCTCCCTTGCTATGTCGCTGTCGGTTTCTGTGCCTGGGTTTCTTGTTCTTTCTCTGGGGGTAGGTCTGCTTGCGTTTGGCCGAGCCTTTTCCAGCATTTTCTGGTGGACCCTTTGGTTGTGTGTCAGTCTTTCTCTGACCAAGCCTCTGGCTGTTTATCGGGTCCTGGCTACCCGCTTCTCTGGCTTTATCTGACAGCGCCTCACGCAGTATCTCTAGCGTATCTCCAGCTGTGCGTGCAGCTCTCTCTCTGGGACTCTGTCTGCTTGTTTTGGGCAGTGTCTTGGCTGTGTGTCAGGCTGTATCTCTGACAGCACCACTCATCCTGCTTGAGTGTCTGACAGTATTCCACTCTAGATCTCTCTTTCTGTCTGGTGGACGGGCCCCCTCTGTCTTCACGCTGGGGTAGGAGAGTCCTGTTTGAGGCTTTTTTTTTCCTGCAGGAAATAGTTACTTCTCTGCCCTGGGGTGTGATCATGTGTTAGGGTGGAGTGGGGGGCAGGCAGTTGGAGCTACACCACGAAGCAGGACCGTAGACGAGGGGACCCCTGGATCCAGCCTAGCTTCTGGGGAGCCTAGCTCTGTGCTTTGTGTACCTGCAGAGGTGTGTGTAGACATGATGGACGTCTGGGCTGAGGGTCTCAGGCTCCTGAGGCATGTCTCTGGGGTGAAGGACAGGCTGGGGCCCCCGACAGGACTTACGTGTGAAATGCCCTCCTTCTCTCATGGTCACTATACACTAAGCGAACAGCAGCGTACCCTGCGGCTGTGAATATCCCAGAGCCCAGCGGCAAGGCTCATGGATGGCTGGGTGGTGCAGATAGGAGGAGCTTCAGAGGATGGGGGGTTTCAGGCCCTCTCCCCAGGAACACAGCAGGGGGCCTTCCATTCAAGGCAATTTGGAGAAGTACAGACCTCCTGTTAAGTTCAAACATTACCCTTTCGGTTTAGAGTACTCAGAGCTAATTAGCCAACCTCACCAGTAAAGGTATTATTATTATTATTATTATTATTATTTTTAGAAAAATGGCTCTAGCATTATCAGTGTTCCATAACTCATCCGTGGTTGACTACATCCTGCAGCCAGCAGCCTTATCGAACAACAAACCACTGTAGGTTGCTCCTACCATCCTACCAAACCTTTGGCTACAGATGCCAATAATGTTGCTTTCTCTTGCTTGAAAGAGAATCCTGAGCCCCATTAAGAAGGGCCTTTGGGGTCAAGGTACCCTGGCCCTAGGGCTGGAATCTCCCAGTGTTGCCTGAGCACAGGGAGGGGCTCCCCAGGAGGTTCCTGCCTGGGCCGATGCTGCCCTTCCCTCCCCCCGGCCCCCCTGTCTCCCAGCAGATGGCTGCTCCTGTGCCGTGGGCCTGCTGTGCTGTGCTCGCTGCCGCCGCCGCCGTCGTCTACGCCCAGAGACACAGTCCTCAGGGTAAGTGCTGGAGGAGAGGATTCTGGGGGTGGGGCGGTGCCCCCTGCTGACCCCCACCCAGAGCGGAGCATCAGCCCTCCGCGCCGCAGCTGTGCCCGTCCACCCAAGACCACGTCCTGGCGCGTTCTGGCATTGTCACACGTGAACACCCACGAGTCCTAGGACACTGATGTGCTGGGCGACCCACTGATGCGGTCTTCTATGCCCAGTCCTCCAGTCACTGCATGCAGTCCCATGCCGGTGTGTCCCTGGCTTGATGATCTATTCCTCTTCCTACTAGCGTGGGTGCGGGTGGAGGGTGCAGGCAGGTGCGATGGGAGTTGGGGGCTGCTAGGGGTAGGGCCCTGTATAGTATCTTCGGAATGGGATTTCATTTGATATGGGGGCTTGTAGGGGTGCAGTGAAAGGCACTGGGAGAGACAGAGGCCAAGACTACTCTCCCTTCTCCCAGAGGGAAGATGGAGACAGAGAGGGCAGACTGAGAAAAAGATGTGGGGATGGGCCGGGTGACCAGTGGGGGAGGGCTGGCATCCTGAGGAAGGGACGGGTCAATCAGCTGGAATGGTGGGAGGGGGCAGGGACTGCTCCGGCCGGGTCTCCAGCAGCCTCTTGCCTTCCCCCTACCATTTGTCCGGGGAGGGCTGAGTTCTCCCCACAGCCCACAAAGCAAGAAGCTGCCCCCCGCTGGGAAACGGGCCCTCTTAACTTGACCACCGGTGCTCAACCTGCATTTGAGGCAACACCTCACGTGGCTCCCTCGGCATAAGGTCAGACCTTGAAACTCCTCAGACAAGCGCTGAGCTGTATGGAGCTCTGCCCTTGGATGTGTCTGGCCCCCTGCCACCCTTGGCTGGGTTGGTAGAGGCAGAGAAGGTAGGAGCACTTCTGGGGCCCAGGCCAGAGCACATGCTGCCACCCTCGAGGGCAAGCAGTCAAGGCTCCTGTGCCTTCTTCCTTGTGACACTGACCCTGAGACCCAGAAAGAGCCTCACGCCCCCCAGGGGTGAAAGGACCGCCAGGCCAGCCCACTAACCCCCGTTTACAGTCAGTCAGTCTTGGGCTCGCGTGCCGACCTCACCTGCTTGGACCTCCGGTGGCCGCTCCCCCCGCCTGGGCCTGCCCTGTACTGTGGGTAAAGGCAGAGCCCCAGGGGCCAGGGGCTTGAGCGGTGGGTCCGCATCTCTGGGAGGGGATAACGTCCCGGTCCGTTAGGCTGTGCTCTTGCGTGGATGAGACAGTGTCCCTGTTCGAATGCATTTCTCTGGTTGTATCCTTGGGGGCTGTGCCCTGCATGTGACATTGTTTATGTGTGACTGTGCTCTTCATGGGGCTTTGTCCTTGTGGTTGAGACTGTACCCTGTGTGATAGTTTGGTAGTTTCTCCCTGTTTCTGCCTCTTTGCATGTTTGTGTCCCTGTTCAGTTGTCTCCCACATGGGAGACTGTGCCCTTATGTGTCAGTGTGCCTCTGGGTGACACATCCTCCCTGTGCATGTGTGTGATCGTCTTGTGTTAAGTGTTAACCGTCTCTGAACTGGGACTGGGTCCCTGTGGGGCTGTGACCTTGTGGACCGTTGTTGTGTGTGTGTTCTTCTCGTGGTGACTGTCCTCATCCTATGTGTGTGGTGATGTGAAGTTGCTTAGGATGCCCCTGGGGGACTGTTTCCGGCATGTGGTCCCCATGTGAGCCCGTGTGCACAGGTGTGAGGGAGCCGTCAGCTCTGTCCTTCTGTGTTCTCCATGTCCATGACCTCATCCTGTCTCTGTCTCTCATCCTGGCTTCTAACAACCTTTTCACAGCTGATTCCTTTGGAGCATTTGTCACCGCGTCAAGGCCAAGAACCCCGTCCTCCCCCTGCCGCTTGATTTAATTTCTGAAATGGACAGCACATCAGTAGGGGCACCCACAGGGCGGGAGGAGAGCTGTCCAGAGACAAAGGATTAAATCACTGCCATCTCTGGAGCTGTTGTGTGGCTGTGTGTATTGCCGTTGTTGTGCGGTAGCATTTGTGACAGCGTGTGTCTTGCGTGATTGTCATGTCACGTGGCCCCCTCTACCTCCGTGTTGTGGCCTGCAGATGACATCCGTCATTGCATTGTCATGTTGTCCTTCCTGCCCTGACGTTGTTGGTCGGTCGTTGTTGTCACGTTGTGTGTCTCTTTGCTTCGTGAGGCGGAGTGTTAGCCCATTGTCATTGTATTTGTTGTGCTGTTGGGTGGCTGCTTCCTCATCCCATGCCTGTACCTGCCCCAGAGTATAAAGAACCACATCGGTCAGAGTTAGTTGGAGCTGCTGCTGGTCAGTGTTGACGTGTTGCCGCTGGGACCCGGTGGCCACACCCCCTCCCCTACGGTCAGTTTTCAGCCTCCTCCTCAGGCAGCTGGATGCGGAGTCTGGGCTGGGGGTGGGGAGGGTTCAGAGAGAGGGGCTTGGCATGTTTCCTGGAAGCTCCAGGTTTTGACAGGGGAGGTTGGAGGGGGGCTCAATGGCTAGGGCTGGTGGATTGGGGGAAGCTCTATGGCTTGAGCCTTGGACACCGGGCCTCTGGTCAGGGGGAGGCCCCCATTCAGTCTCTGGTCCAGCCTCACAGCTGTGGCCTCCAAGGCCCCCAGCCACCGCCCTTCCGCCGTTCATCCTTTGTTTGGCTGGTCCCAGGCCCCACAGACGAGTGGTCAAGGCTGGCTGGGTTTCCTGCTTCCCTCTCCTCCAACAGGGGACAGGGGCAGGAGGCTCGGAGAGGGGCAAGACAGAGGCAGGCAGCCGGGGGAGAAACCTGAAGACGCAGAGAGACCCTGGCACGGGAAGGTGACAGAGGCAGCAGACAGGGGCAGATGTTTCAGCACAGAGAAAAGCAGTACTGGGAAGGGGGCTGCGACGGAGGGAGGGGGGTGTTTGGTGGCATAGGGGGATCCCTACCCCCTGCAGTCCTGGTGGTGTTAACAAGTCTAATTAAGAGGCCACTGGCCCAAGTTAATTGGCTCGTTAACAGGAATTGCCTCTGAAAATCCCCCAACTCAGCGGGGTGGCTCTCCGGAGGGGAGATGTAAGCGAGTGTTAACGAGGGATCCCGCAGCCCCCCCTCTACCGCTGCTCCCCCAACTTCGCTCTTCCCCTCCCACCCTCACTCCACAGACCTGGCCGAGACCAGGGAAGCATCTGTCCTTCCAGGCTTGGGGGGCAGGATGAGGAATGAGGAGATTAGATTCACATCACCCAGCTCTGCATGCCTGCCTCTCCTCCGCTGTCTGTAGATCGGTGTCTCCGATTTTCTGTGTCCTATTCACCTCCCCCACCTAGTGCTGCCTCTCGACAGGTGCTCCCTCCCACCCTTCCACTCCGGTCTCCTGGGTTCAGTCCATCACGCCTGGGTTGCTGAGGCCAGAGCTGGGGTTTGCTTCTGGCTCTGACAGGCCCCTCCTGGGGGCAGGAGAGGAATGGTCAGAGAGCTCTCTGGCCCCAGCACTCCCCCGCACCCCTCCCAACCCCCACAGTTCCTGTCTCACAAAGTTGATAGCTGTCAGGAGTTCCCTAAGGCTCCTGTCCTGCCGCTACTGCCCGAGCCCTGGGAGGCTGAAGCGGGCAGGTTAGGGGCAGCTTGTCAGGGGGGCCAGAGTGGGAAGGAGAGAGGCAGGACAGGAGACAAAGATGGGGACGAGAGACGGAGAAAGGAGTCCAGAAGCAGGGCCCCTCAGCTCCAGCTTGCCTGGGTAGCAGATGTCAGTGACTGGGGCTGGGCCTGTAGGTGGCGAGAGGTTAGGGTCACAGGGGTCAAGAAAACTTTCTAAAGGACCTAGTGACTGGAGGTGAACTGGGTCTTCACCGAGATTTAACCCCTCCCAGCACTCTACACAAACTTCCTCCCACACACATACACACAAAAGATCACATCCCTTCACACACAAAATCCCCAGACATGTGCGCTCTTGCACACACACACACACATTTGGAGACACTCACAGAGAAATTTTACACACTCCTCATCTCCTAACACCCACAGCCTCAGACACAGAGACTCTCGGCCTAGGCTTCTCACTCATAGGCTCTCATCTGTGCACCTTTACCTGGTGGCGCTGGGCCGGACTGTGACTCTTGCCCTGTGCTCTCCCCCCCCCCCCACAGAAGCACCCCACGCACAGTACGAGCGCCTAGGTTCAGATGTGACTCTGCCATGTGGGACAGCAAACTGGGACGCAGCAGTGACATGGAGGGTAAATGGGACAGACCTGGCCCCCGACCTGCTCAACGGCTCTCAGCTTGTGCTCCATGGCCTGGAACTGGGCCACAGCGGCCTCTACGCCTGCTTCCACCGTGACTCTTGGCACCTGCGCCACCAAGTCCTCCTACACGTGGGCTGTAAGTGTTGCTCCCGCCCCTTCATCTGACCCTCCCCCCCACTTCACTCAAAAGGCTTGTCAGTGAGGCTTAGACCCTTGGCCCACATCAAGTCCTCTTCCTTTCGGGGCCCCGGGGCGCTGCAGTACTCTGACCCTTGCCCTCTGATCCTTTCCTAACCTCTGACCTTTGCTCTCTGATCCTTTCTCTTCTGACCTCTGAGCCCAGTGTTTCCCAGGGAGTCCAGACCCCCGGGGCTTTTGCACATGTATCCCTCCCTCACCCCACCCCCGCGGTCTCTGAGATCCGGAAATCGTGTTCCCGGTGACAAGATGGGCAGAGTAGGGCTAGCAGGGCCTGATCCTTCTGGGGCCTGGGAGAGAAGAATCGTAGGGTCACAGCTCCGAGCTGGAGCGACCCCACTCCACTGTGCACTCTCACAGGGTCTGGCTACGCAGGTAGAGGAACGGGCACTCTGGGAGGCTCCAGGGAAGAAAGAACACTTCCTGGAGTGGCAGGCACATGGAGATTGGGAAATTTGGAGGATACATTGACACAGTCACCTCTGGCAGAGAGCTAAGGGTGACTGTAGGCCTCAGAGGCTGGGAGGGCGTGGAAGGGCCACTTGGGCTGGTGTGAATGGGGGAAGGGAACCTCAAGGAGGGAAGGGGCCAAATCAGGAGCCAAGAAGCTAGGGAGTGACATGAGCGGGGTCATCGTGTCCTTAAGAGATCCTTCTCGTGGTGGAGAAGAGAAACAGGTTGGATGGCGGCCGTGCTAGGGCAGGAAGGAAGCTGTTGCTGGATGCAGGGGAGACTGTGTGTGTGAGAATCGGGCACCAGGCCTGGAGTTGGGGCTGTCGAGAGGGGCTGGTTGGACCACGAGGAGTTGGTGGTGGATTAGAGGTAGAGAGGACGGGAGCGTAGAGAGCAGCGGGTCAAGACAGTGGTGCTACCCATCACTGCAGCAGAGGTGAGGTGGAGGGGTCAGTGAAGGAAAAGATGGTATGCTCTGGGGGCACCTGGGTGGTTCAGTCAGTTAAGCGTCTGACTTCAGTTTCAGCTCAGGTCTCGATCTCAGGGTCGTGAGTTCAGGCCCCTGTGTTGGGCTCCTCATTGGGCGTGGAGCCTACTTTAAAAAAAAAAAAAAAGATAGTATGTTCTGTTTGGAGAGTAGTATGCAAGGCACGTTGTTTTGGATTTCCCGAGAATCAGATCCCAAGATGAGAGTGTGTATGCAAGCGGCTTATTTGTCGGGTGGCAGAAACAACATAAGGAAATGAGAAAGTGCTAGAAAAAGGAAGTTAAGGGGACCAATAAAGACAGAGTTATCCAGTTATCTTCTGGGCAACTGCAGCTTTGCCCCGCAGGAACTCTGTGGGCCCAGACAGAACATGGACCTGGGAGTTCTCCCCAGTGAGCGGTGAGAGAGCTCAGAAGCTTATATACTAACTGCTGCCCATCCTTGGTTGAAGGAGTCTCCCGGGTGAGGGCGGGGATGTTTTAATTCCCCTGCACTTTTGGCCTGATGCCTCAGCAGGCAATGCAGATTTTAGTGACCAATGAAAGCTCTTAGGCACGTAACTGCAGAAGAGGGCGGTAGGTACTGGCCAGGATCTGGCCAGGGCATCACCGACATCTGCTGCAGAGATGTTGGGTTGGGGTCCTCAGGGGACAATGGGAGTTGATGGCTGTAGCCAGTGGATCTGAGGATCTGGGACTTAGGAGAGGCCTGGGCTGAGGATGAGATGAGAAAGGCCATGGAGGGGTAAGATGGCTAAGGGCGAGAACTCTGGGATGAGAAGAGACGAGGACCCAGAACTGGGCCCTGAAGATCATCACTTTATAAAGGGTTGCTGGAGAGAAATGAGCCACAAAAAGAGATAAGAAGGAGCCAACAGGAAGGTAGAGGGAAAAGTGAGTGAATGTGATTCAGAAGACAGTTTTGGAGAAGTTGGAACGAGGAGCTTGTCCGTGTTGCTGAGGGTCAGCTGGGCAGGTACCCACCGACAGAATATTCTGAAAATAGTTCCATTTCTTTTCTCCTTGAGCCGAAGACTCACATTTCTCTGACCTCACCGTGTTTGGGGGATGCACCCTACTTTCTGAGGATGTTTCTTTGTTCCGTGGGAGCTGCCGAGGGGAGGCGATGCGTGAGCGAACTGGGCGCAGGCCCTGTTCCTGTTGTCAGGAGACTGGCACGGACAACCATGGGAAATGTTACACTGAAGGGTTGCTCATGGTCATCCGCAGAACCTGACCCACTGGTGGGGTTAGAGGAGGGGTGAAAACACATTTTGGTGGGGATACTCTTTTCACACAGAAGAGCCTTCCTGTGTTTAAACTGGAAAGATCCAATCGTAGCCAAGTGTCTTAGTTGCAAGCCAGCGGTGGAATGACCCCTGTCGGCCAGCTTGAGAAACACGAGACCAGCCTACCTGAGTTCTCCCGGGCTCACCAGGAGGTCTGTTGGAAGTGGAACACTCAGCCTGGCCCCATGTCCTTCCACACAGAGAAGTACCATGGAAGAAGGATGAGACCGATTTGACACCCCTGTCTTCTCAATTTGAGTCCTAGAAGTCCTTAGGATGGACAAGGCTGGCCATGATGGCTAGGCCTTGGGGACCCTGTGCCCTATTCCTAATGACTTGATCTCTGAGAGGTCGTTGGAGGGAAATTGGGTCTAGAAGCGATGCCTGTGGTCTGTACCCCGAGGACATGCCCACAGCTGCCCTGCTGGGACCAGAGCCCAGACCTTTTACAGTGCTGACCCCTCCCGGGGCTCTGCCCGTCAGAGGAGAGCTGGCCGTGAGTTGGCTGTAGCATTAGTAGCAGGTGCTTACCTCTCGTTGCCTTATTTCCTTCTAAAGAGCTGGTCAGAGGAACAGGGGACATTAATCATGATTGTCTCAGTCACTTTATATTAGTAACAAGAGACTGGGTTTGGCAACACTCAATATCAAATTATTCTTCCAGCCAGCACTCAAAGAATAGGACAGAGTTACCCCTGATTTGTGAGTCATTCAAGCCAAATTATTTATTTGTTTGTTTGTTTATTTATTTAAGATTTTATTTATTTATTTGGCAGAGAGAGAACACAAGTAGGCATAGATGACGGCAGAGAGAGAGGGGGAAGCAGGCTCCCCGCTGAGCAGAGAGCCCCATGTGGGGCTCCATCCCAGGACCCTGAGATCATGACCCGGGCTGAAGGCAGAGGCTTTAACCCACTGAGCCACCCAGGCGCCCCAAACCTTCCCATCCTCCAGCGGCTGCTCAGATGGCTCAGAGGCGGGGCTCCACCAGAGATGGTGAGAAGAGCGCCCACATCAGGAGACCGGACCACCCGCTTACCTTTAGTAGCATCCTTCTGTTTACTAGACACTGCTGATTCGGTGTCTTTCTGATTTTAAGCTAAAGCAAATCAGAGTGACTTACTGACTTTAAGTGAGACAGTTCCTTGTCCAGTTTTTACATATCTGTATTTGATTGGTCAGGACGGGAACTCTGGAACCCCTGCCGCAGCGCTGCTTCCCCCTCAGCCCTGTTTGGCTGAGAAGGAAAGAGCAGCTTGTGGATGAAGATGTCTGGGGGGAGGAAAGACAGGTGGCAGTCAGGAGAGGGGCATCTGGGAAGCCAGGAGTTGGGGTGCCTTGAGAGATGTCATGAGATAAGGTTGGGACAGGCCACAGGCTTTGGTGCCAGACAGGAGGAGTGTGGGTGGGGCCCGGGCAGGGCTGGAGCTGGAAGGATCACCCTGCCCCACCCAGCCCAAGCTGGCCTGGCCAGGGGTGTGGGCAGCCTGCCCCTCCTTCTCTCAGGGCCGGCGGGCCGGCCTCGTGCGTGCCGGGGGCTCCAGCCCAGGCGGGCTGGCGAGATGAGAGGAAAAACATGCGGTTTGGTGGGCTGGACATGGAAAAACAAGCCAATTAGGAGGAAAACAAACAAACCCTGGGCCAGCGGGGGCACACGCACACATGCATACGCACACACGGCCCCGCATGGGACCCAAGGACGTCCTGCCACAGGCTGCCACAGTCACTTGGGCATCTCAAGAGCCCCCAGAAGGGGCAACTTGGGATGCCTGGGCGTCCAGGAATAGGTCTGTATGCCCAGAGAATGCCCTGACACGCGTATGAGTTTTTGCCCACACACGGCCTCTAACATGTTCTCACATGGTGTTCAGTTCGTACGTGTGGACACACTTGGAATTCTGGGCACTTTCCCACACCCACAGTTTGAAAAGTATGTTCAGGCTTCAGCTTCAGGTGTTTGAGGTATGGATTCGTGCTGTCCCCGCGTCCCAGACGCGATGGCGCACTTCCACGTATCCTCAGAGTGCCTCAGCCGCTCGGCCGTACCCGTACAGCCACTCTGAAATCCGACAGCCTGCCCAGGGTCCCACACAGACGCAGTCTGCTGTCACACACGGCCAGTCGCACGGTTACACACTTGCCCAGGATTTCAGTCACACACCCGAAGCCTCTCAGTTACCACAGAGCCTCACAATTCCCGCGTCTTAAAAACAGCTTGTTCCCCATCTTGCAGCGCGCTCACAACAGGCCTGATCGCACACTGTCCCACAGCCTCACACTTGGGCTCTCACAGCACCCCCACCTCCGCCCACCCGGCCCCTCAGCTGGGCTCCAGCTGCAGCAAGTCACTCCTTTTCTTCCTTTCTTTGTTTTTCTTTCCTCCTTTCCCTCCGAGAAACCTGGTCCCTGTCAGGAAACCCAAGCCCTTCCCTCCTCAGGGCCCAAGGCCAGGCAGGAGTAGCCAGATGACAGACAGAGCCCTGCCTGGCCCCCTGGTCCCCCATGACCTGCCCAGTCCGAGAGAGGAACTGGGTTGAGGGGGAGGCTGGTCTCACGGGAGAGGATGGTCGGGGAATGGAGAGCATGGGTCAGTGGGGAGGCTGGCTGGTGGAAGGGGCCTGTGAGTCCAGTGCCTTGGCCCGCTCTGCCCTCCAAAGAGTCCCAGGCAGCAAGGAGCTGACTCTGCAGCCTTTAGTACCCACCCCACCCCCCAGCACCCTTCTCCTTTGAAGCTGGGGGTAAGGGGGGGTGGTGGCAGGAGCCGGGAGTGGAGGCTTCTCAGCCGACCTCGGAATGTCCTTTTCTCCTGGGGTGGCTGCCAACTCTGGCCTGGCCTGCAGGCCCCCACAAGGCACTTCCTGTGTCCTTGGCCATCCCCCACCCCACCCCCATGCCTCTGTGTCCCCGGGCAGTTAGGGAAGGGATATGAGAGGCACACGGGATGAACATGGAACAGACACAAGATGGACACGGGGCCAAGAAGTCTCCCCAGGGGAGGCAGACAGCAGTGGATAGAATGCAGGTTGCCCCTCGTGGGGGCTCAGCTGGGCTCTGGCTCTCCCCTGCAGGCCTGGGGCATAGAGCCACCTTTGCCCACAGCGTAGCCCACTCTAGCTGCTACATACACCCAGGCTTCCCGGATGCCTCTCTGACCCTCTCATCTCCTGCTGCAAAGCCAGATTGGGCCCTGGGGGTTCAGCCCCAATACACGTACACTTCCCACACACTGGACATGTACGTGCAATCAGTCAGTCACAATCACGTGTACACTGTGGATGAAAGCCCACAGTTCCCCATGTGTCACCATGGCCACTCGACAAGCATAGACATGTACTCCCCCTTTCACAGTCCCTGGCTTATTGAACTGCCCCCCTCCCATTTCCTGTCCACCTGTCAGGCAGGGGGCGGGGCAGGGGGGGACATAGGAGGGAGGTGTCAGTGTCCCTGGAGCCACTGACGGACATTCCTTGCCTGGGTCAGATCACAGAAGCTGCCTCCTTCCAGGAACCTGAGCCGGCTGTCCTCACGCCTTACCCAATGCCTGAGGGTGGGACAGCTGGGCTGAGTGCTCACAGCAGCAAGAAGTGTGGTTGGATAGCAGAAAGGACTTCCCAAGTGTGTGTGCATGAGGTCATGTAGGTGGGTAGCCCAATCCAGGGGTTGAGTCCCAGCCCTGGCTTGCTGTGTGACCCCAGGCGGGTCTCCATCCCTCTCTGGGACTCTGCATTCTAGAGTCCAGGCTGCTGCTAACCTGCTAACCACGTAAAGGACTTCTTAAAGGGTCTGTGATGGCGGAGCCGGGGGCTGGGGCTTGGGTGAGGGGCCGCAAGGGAGCAGTAGCTTCCTCTCCACAGGCATGTGAACACACATGCAGTCATACACGGACACGCAGTCTGAGCCGTGACCTAGATACTCCTATGTGTGTACCTGCATTCCATTATGGGTCATTGATGTCACAGAAACACGTGGAACACGTGCGCCCACGCACGTAGGTACCTACACACAGATGCACACGTGCATAGCCGCCCAGTGCTGCTGTTTCTGGGGAACCACTGGGCTTGGTCTCGTGGTTCCTCATCTCTACTGGGGGAGGCCTGGGATGACTTCTCTCCAGAGAGTGCACTCTGATTATTCCAGCAACCAGAGGACCCAGTCAGGACACCCCCTCCCCCTCCCCCGCAGCCTCCGTTGCACAGTTTTTCTCTGTGAATGGACACAACGTGTCAGGATATGTGGGGCTGGGGCCGATTCCCCCAGACGTCACCTCCGTCCTGTGATTGATGAGCTGAGGCCCGCAGCCCCCTGTTCCCCACAGTTCCCGCCTCCATCGAGCAGGTGGGGGGGGCTCCCTCTTCATATAGCCCTTGTTTTTCTTTAATTAAACATCTGGCTCTCTGCGGCCTGGGAAGCCTCAGGCCCTCGCTGACAGCCACCCCTCCCCAACCTCTGGCATTGCTGATGGGTTGAAGGGGGAGAGCTGGGGTTCTGGGGCCCACCTGTCCCCACAGTAGTGCAGGGACTAGGGCCTCCAAGAATACCCTGACCGTGCTGTCCTCACCCCCCAGTGCCGCCGCGGGAGCCCGTGCTCAGCTGCCGTTCCAACACTTACCCCAAGGGCTTCTACTGCAGCTGGCATCTGCCCACCCCCACCTACATCCCCAACACCTTCAATGTGACCGTGCTGTGAGTAGACTTGCCTGTGACCCCGTTCCGCCCCTGACCTCTGACCTATCCTCCAGCCACCCACCGTGCCCTCAGTCCAGACGCTAGCCCAGCCTTGGGCTTGACCTTCCCCCAACCTCTGCCCCACCTGACCCTTGATGTTGGTAACAGTGCCTGGGCCTCACCCTTCCCCAGGCACGGCTCCAAAATCATGGTCTGTGAGAAGGACCCAGCCCTCAAGAACCGCTGCCACATCCGCTACATGCACCTGTTCTCCACCATCAAGTACAAGGTCTCGATAAGTGTCAGCAATGCCCTGGGCCACAACGCCACAGCTATCACCTTCGACGAGTTCACCATTGGTGCGTGGGGTGGGGTGGTCCCTGCAGCACACTCCAGTGGGAGTGTGTAACTGGATGTGTGCCAGAGGTGTGTGTGAGCTCTGGGGGGATGTTCACATGCATGCATGGGTATGTGTGGCCCGTATAGACGTGTGTGCATGTATTTGTGGCGTGTATATACCTGTGATCGTTGGCGTGAATGTCCTTTACCTGCAGGGGCCAAGAGACCTTTCCAGCAGCTCTTCCCATCATCTCTCTGGCTCCCAGAGTATAGAGGAGGGGGAGGGGGGCAGGCTGGGCCAGACCCTTGTGCAGCTGCAGCCTCCACCCCCCGCCCCAACGCTAATGGCTTCCTTACGGCTTGTGATGAATGAGGTGTCAGAACAGGAGACAGGACTGGGACAGATACCGCCCTCACCCCCACCCCTATCCTCACCAGACCCTCTGCCTGCCCCTGCTCCATCCCAGCCAGACCCCTTGCCTGCTCTTACCCCATCCCAGCCAGAAGCCAGACCCCTTGCCTTCAACAGCCCGATCCCAGCCAGACCCCTTGTCTTCCCCTACCCCATCCCAGCCAGACCCCTTGCCTTCCTCTACCCCA